>PVKZ01000988.1:0-525574 GCA_004027375.1 Macroglossus sobrinus | reverse complement strand
GTCCTAGCGAGTGCAATCAGACAAGAGAAAGATATAAAAGGCATCCGAATAGGAAACGAAGAAGTCAAACTGTCGCTATTTGCGGATGACATGATTTTCTATACAGAAAACCCTAAAGACGCCACAAGAACGCTACTAGAAACAATAAGCAAATACAGTAAAGTCTCTGGGTACAAAATCAACTTTCAAAAATCCATAGTGTCCCTATACTCTAATAATGAAGCATCAGAAAAAGAAGTGGAAAAAATAATTCCTTTTGCAATTGCAACAAGAAGAATAAAATACCTAGGAATAAATCTGAAGAAACATGTGAAGGGCCTATAGGATGAAAACTACAAGACCCTATTAAAAGAAATCCAAGAAGATACCCAGAAATGGAAAGTTATTCTGTGTTCTTAGACTGGAAGAATCAACATAGTTAAAATGATCATATTATCTAAAGCATTATACAGATTAATGCAATCCTCATCAAAATCTCATCAGCATTTTTTAAAGAAATGGAACAAAAAATTATCAGATTTGTATGGAAGCACAAAAAAAAACCTGAATTGCCAAAGCCATCCTGAGAAAAAAGAATGAGGCTGGAAGCATCACTCTGCTTGACTTCAAATTATACTACAAAGCAACAGTAATCAAAACGGTATGGTATTGGCAGCAAAACAGAAATACAGACCAGTGGAAAAGACTCGAGAGTCTAGAAATAAACCCATATTTATATGGGCAAATAATTTTTGACCAAAAAAAGCCAAAAACATACAGTGAAAATAGGAAAGCCTCTTCAATAAATGGTGCTGGGAAAATTGAAAGGCCACCAGCAAAAGAATGAAACTAAACTGTTGTCTATCACCACACACCAAAATTAACTCAAAATTGATTAAGCACCTGAATATAAGACTGAAACAATAAAATGCATAGAAGAAAACATAGGAACTGAGCTCAAAGATATTGGACTGAAAGAGGATTTTATGAATTTGACCTCAAAGACAAGGGAACTATAAGCTAAAATAAATGAATGGGACTACATCAAACTAAAAAGCTTCTGCTCAGCAAAAGAAACCGCCAACAAGGTAAAGACACAACCATACAAATGGGAAAATATATTTGTAAGCAACACCTACAAGAAGAACGTAATATCCAAAATATACACAAAACACTCATACAACTGAATAACAACAACAACAACAACAACAAAACCAATCCAATCAAAAAGTGGGCAGAGGACCTGAAAAGACACTTTTCCCTAGAGGACACATAAATGGCCAACAAATATATGAAAAGATGCTTAACATTGCTAGCTATTAGGGTAACGCAAATCAAATCAACAGAACGAGTAATAACAAATGTTGGAGAGTACACGAGTAAAAGGAACCCTCATACACTGCTGATGGACTGCAAATTGGTACAACCACTATGGAAAACAGTATGGATGTTCCACTTAAAACTAAGAATTGATCTACCATCTGATCTAGCAATCCATTTACTGGGTATTTACCTCAAAGACTTGAAAACCCATATTTGAAAAGATACTTGCACACCGATGTTCATAGCAGCATTATTCACAGTGACTAGGACATGGAAGCAACCGAAGTGTCCTACGATAAATGATTGGCTAAAGAAGCTGTGGTACATATATACAATGAAATATTACTCAGCTATAAGAAGAGATGAAATACTGCCATTTGCAACAACATAGATGGAGCTCGAGATAATCATGCTAAGTGAAATAAGCCAGACTAAAAAAGTTGAAGATCCCATGATATAAACCTAAAAGCAACAAATGAACAGGACAAACAGAGATTCAGGGACATGGACAATAAACTAGTGGTTACTAGAGGGTAAGGGGTGGGGGAGGAGGGAAGATGGGTAAAGGGGATTCAGAAAGGATGAAGTGGGTAAAGGGGATCAAATATATGGTAGCCGATGGAACTAGACTCTGGGTGGTAATCACACAATAGAATATATAGATGTCAAATTATAATGTACACCTAAAAATTATGTAAATGTATTAACTAATGTTATCTCAATAAACTTAAAAAAATAAAATTAAAATAAAAATAAATTTTAACAAATAAATAAAAAGTCACCGTTAAGATAATCTGATAAAGGTATCTACAAAAATATCTGCAGCAATTTCATACATAATGGAATTAGTAAACATTTTCCACATAGAATGAGGAAAATTATTACTGCTATCAACACTTCCTTTCAAATTGAGGTCCAAGCTAGTACAATAAGACAGGAAAGATAAATAAAAGGCGTAAATATTGGAAAGAAAAAACCTGTAATTATTTTCAGATAACATGATTGTATGTATACAAATTAATCTATGGATTTAGCATGATCTCTAAATATAAAATCAGTATATAAAATCAATTATATTTCTAAATACCAGCAAAACAGAAAATTAAAGTTTAAAGGATACCATTAACAATAATTTCAAAACACTGTAAATGCCTAGGGATACATTTAACAAAAGCTATGTAACATTCTTATACTGAAAACTATAAACATTACTGAGAGAAATTTTTAAAAACTTAAATAAATGGAAAGATATTCCACATTCATGGGAGGACTCAGTATTTCTAACTATTGTTAAGATATCAATTATCTTCAAATTGATCCATAGTGCAACATGATCTCAATGAAGTTTTTTTTCTTTGCAAAAATTGACAAGTTGATTCTATAACTTATGAAAATGCAAAAAAAAAAAGCCAATAAAAACCCAGGTAATCTTTAAAAAAAATTAGTTAAAAGACTTATACTTCAGATATCGAGACTTACCATACACTTATAATAGCATATATAAGCTTAGTAATTATAAGTAAACTTTAAAAAGCAATGTTTTAAAAGATTTAAAAATAAAACTATAGCTAAAAACAATTTACATTGTATAATCCAAGGAAAATTTTTACCTTGGGTTCAATATCAGAAAAAAGTGAAATATTTCAACTAGATAAACTGATACACTTTCTTTATCAAAGAATTAAGAATTTTGCTATCCCTTCCAGTAAATTTAAGTACATTTAGTTCTTAAGTGTAATAAGCAACTAATCACAAGTGCTTCAAAACACACCATTTGGCTTTTTTTTTAACATTCTTTTTACATATAAAGGTATTAATAAGTACTTCAAATTATTTTTGAGTATTAAATAAATGAAAAAATTGTGTCTTCAGTGCTTTAAAACCACTCTCCTTCCTTTGCCAAAGAGGCAAGAGAATCTGCTAACTCAAAGCCAAACCCAGAACTCGGTTAGTTCAAAATTATTTTGACAGCTCCTGACAATCAAAGATATTTACCTCATCAAGCCCTTCACCAGCTTTCCTAAGATTCTGTAGTTGGTAAACTTCTAGGTTTCTTCCATTATCTTGGCAGCACAAATCAATTACAACACAGCCCTGATCCTCAAAGGCATTGATTTGATGAAAAGTAACAAAAGGTTTACTGTAGTACATCCCTGGAAGAAGCTGCAGAAGAAAATACAAACAATGAAAAGAGACATTTTATTTTACTTTTTTTCTTTAGGGAACAAATCCATCAAGCTCAAATTAAGATTTCCCCCTATTACATGACAGGCCTGGAAGATGCAAAAAGTAAAACTTAGAATAAGCAGCAACTATGCTTTGATTTAAGCTTTGCTTGATTAAGTCATCTCATCTCATACTAATCAACAGTATGTGCTATTTGATATAGATTTATCAACTGTCACAGCTAACTTAAAAATTCCTTATGAAATATGGCTCTATGTTTTGAAAGATAAATAATTGCTGTACTCTATATGGTTAAATAGAAAATAGTGTTATTAACTAACTTATGATAAATTTAAGTGACTGATTCTTTGAAAAATATACTCATCATTAAAGTGGAATTTTTGTAATAATATTATGGTATGGTAATTTAGGATACTATCTCTTTAGAGAGGTAAAAAGTAGACAAATACAATAGTGCTATTAATCAGGAGTATAGAAAGGTATTTACCAATGAGCTTTGGACTTTAGTAGGATTATCATATCTACATATCAAGATATTGTAGAAGAAACCAATTATTAAAGTATCATTGCAAAAGTTACAGAAGACCTCTGTATGAACATCATTTTTGCAAATATTATATAAAAAAACATACTAAGAGGGTTTCTAGATGTCCTTTTAATTGAAACAGATATTAAAAGGACAAAGCCATTTCCTACAATTTTCTAATATGCAAAATCCACTATATTAATTAACAACAAGCTAGCCCCACCCATGAAAGAAGGTAATATCTTTGATTAAGAGTCATGCAAGTACTGCCCAGTGGAGGTAAAAATCAACCATATGGAAGTTTGCCTTTGTTTCCAATCATTTTCTTGACAAATATAGAATATTCCACCTGTCCAGTGTGCTTATCCACAATATGAAACTGTGTATTATACTGCGGTTCCCAGCTTATTGCATCTGAAAAGGCCTTTCCCCGAATTTTAGAAGTGACCATTTTCCACAGATTCATCTTTAGAGGCTGTTCAATGAAGATTATGTAGTTCTTTGTCATTCCTAAAAGGTTCCAGCAAAGAATACAATATTATTTGGCAAACTAGAATTGTTTGAAATGTGACAATTAGAGTATCTTGTCTGAATGCTTGCATGTATTATTGCTGACCTAAACAAAGACCAGCCAAAAATAATTCTCCACTGTTTCCCAGCTTTGTTATACATATTTCCTGTTCCTACATAAAAAAGAGAACTGCTTAAGACAGCTTAGGTTGCATGCCCTCAACTTGCTCTTTATCTTTTTTTTTCTTTAAAACCCTTTTGATTTAGGAAGAAAGTAAAGAAGCATAATATTAAAGAATGATTTTGATCTGGACTTTTACTTCTTTATTCTTTTGCTATTTATACTGGGGTAAGGATCCAGGAGCAGACTGGCTATCAATATTTAGAATGCAGAAGATAAGTATTATAAGAGAAAAGTTGAAGAAATCTATGTAGAATGTGAATTTCTCCCCCAAAAAATATAGTCAAAATCTTTTCACATATGATTATTTGTGGTCTTTAAAGTTACCTAAAATTTTAAATCCTATCAATTAATTATGGTAAAATGCTTTTGTTAATTAAGACTTTACCTTTATAGAACAATTTTAGGTTCACAATTAAATTGAGGGAAAAGTACAGAGATTTCCCATATACTTCCTATCCTCACACATGCATAGTCTCTGCATTGTCCACATTTCCCACCAGAGTGGTTTATTTCTTAGAACTGATGAACCTATACTGACACATCATAATAATCTCAAGTTCATAGTTTACATTACAGTTCATTATTTGTACTGACAATTTTTTAGTAATTGCTTATACTAAAATCATTATATCTTGTCAAGCAGTCAGTTGGCTTAGTATAAGAAGTATATGACTAACCAGAATAAACTTAACTGGCATTAAAATGCAACTTCGGTGTCATTATCACAATACTCTGATAAACTGTATTAACACTACTTATCAAAGCTAGTCCCTCTGCTACAGTAACATTAAGGCAGGCCCCAGTATAATTTGCCTCATCTCTGGACTCACCAAAGCTATGGTAGTAAGAAGGTTTCATCCTCTCTGCAGAAGCAATAGAACATATCACCTGGGCTCCATGGATTGTATCCCCAAGGTCCACCTTCTCTGGAGGAACCCGAATAACATTATAGCAAGAACCTGAAAAATGAAAAGTTCTGTCTTGTTTTACACATATTCTCAGAATACTAGATAAACCTTCCATTTGTAAACTAGGCAAAAGTTGTTTAGAGATTTATGCAATATGCATGACATCCATATTTCATGAAGTTATTTCAAATAGAATAGAATATTAAAAATATATAAACTTCATGAAAGACATTGGTTGAAGTTTTGAAACAACACACACAAAATAATCAACTAACAGTTTATTATATTTTAATGCTCTTGAATGGTTATTCTCACACTCCCTGAAAATAAACTCAGTTCCTATTTCATAGGAAAAGATAGGATAGCAGTCAGGAATATCCTCGGACTATATTTGTTCCTCTCCCCACTCCCCAACCCCAACAACTACAATCCATTTGTATCCTTCCCTCTGGTCCTCTTAGTCCCTGGAGTTGCTTTGGGTCCCATCTTATTCTATCTCATCAACATTCATCCATGCAATCATTTATCTATTATTACTTAAGAACCAACTCAGGTATGGCCAACTCAGTGGATGGCCACTCATCAAGTAGCCTTCCCTGAGTCTTCCCCACCCTGAAAGCATATGGTGCACCTCCTATATGTCCTGATTATCTTCTAATCAGTCATAACACTTATCTCATTATACCATAATTATAATTATAGTCAACTGGGAAGTAGATAAACAAGTAGAGCTTTTCAAGAGTAGATGTATTTGATTCATCTTTGCATCCTTAGTACCAAACAAGAATTTAGAATTTAGTAGGTACACTATAAATAGCTATTGATAGATTTACTACCAATATGTTTGTTAAATTATCCAATAAATGAACAAATATTGAGATCATATTGAATTATCTTCCTGATACTAGAATTGCCAATGTAGGTCCTGAAGAACTTGGGCAACTTATAGAATTTTGCAATCACTAAGCTTCTTTTGGAACAAAAGTTCTCTATTCCTTTATTCAATAACTACTTATTAAGTACCAACTATATTCCACACACTCTCCCAAGTGTCATAAGTACCATATTCTAGAACAGTGTACAAAATAGACAAAAGGCTCTTCTTATATAAAGCTCAAATTCTAATAAATCATATAATAAATAAAAATATAATGCATCAGATGATGATAAGAACTGTAATGGAAAATAAACCAGGGAATGGGGATCAGAGGTAAATATATAAAAATAGGGGCTATTATTTGCAGTTTTAAACGTGGGTAGTCTGGGAAGGCTTCACTAAGAAGAGACATTTGAGAAAAGACCTGAAGGAGCTAAGAATCTCAGAGAGTCTTGAGGATATCTGGGAGAAATGCATTCCATAGGGAGGAAAGAACAAATACAAAAATTCTCAGCCAAGAATGTTTAAGCAAAAAGGCTAGTGTGGCCCTGTCATAGTGAGCAAGGAGAAAAGTCTAGCAGATGAGGTGGGGTGAGTAAGAAAGATAACTACCTAATATGCTGAGAATCAACTTAAGTGGGTCAAGAACAGAAGCAGGGAGACTAGTTAAGAAGCTACTACAATAATTCAAATGCGAGAGAGAGTGGCTCAGATCAGAGTTGTGGCAATGGAGGTGATATGAGATGGTTGGGTTTTGGATACATTTTGAAGGAATTGTTGAAATTACTTTTTGACCAATTAGATGTGGATATGAGAGAGGGGTATAAAAGATGATTCCAAAGTTATCATCTTAAGCAACTAGAAGGATGGAGTTACCATCAACTGAGGTAAGAAATACTTTAAACAGAAAAAGTTTAGGGGGAAATATCAGGAATTTGTTTTTAGACAAGTTAATTTTGTAATGCCTATTAGATATCCTAATAAAAATAGTGAGTAATGTTGTAGGAGATGCCTGCAGTGCAGAATGTTCCTGGCAGGATGTGCTTGGAGCAACAAGAACAATGGAAGCAAATGTGGACTTGCACACACGGACACATTGCAGGAAGGGCGCATACGCTTGACTGATTCCAAGACTTCTTGCTCTAAGGACTAGAAGAAGATACTTCAGAGGATAAGAAAAAGATACTTAAGAGGAAGAAGCTGAGAACATGGAGGTGGCTTTGAGGATGAATCTGGTAGTTGGCTGTAGTTTGTATCTACTGACTTGAGATTAACTATTGTTAAATTACAAAGCTAACATTGTTATAAAACTTAATGAAAGGCCATGGAGATAGGAGTTGGGTGGCTAGCCTTGTCCATCCTCCTCTCCTTTATCCATGTAAGTTACTCATTTCCAGACTCTAACTCTTCTTCCAAACCTTCTCCGCAACAAGTAAACTATTATATAAAATACTTTGGAGGTCTAGGTTGGGAGTACAGATGTGTTTTTGAGAGCCCATTATATATAAAACATCATTCTTTACACAGTGATGAGTTACGAAAGAATTAAAAAGCAAGCTCCATAGTTCCAAGAACACTATATCACTATCTTATTAATTACATATTTTACAATAATACTAAAAACTAGTTGGATTAATGTTTTAGAAAATTTTTGTTAATTTTAAAAAGCCTTTTTAAAATATCTGGAAAAGTTAAAACAATTAAAAGCCTTTTATTACTAAAGTTAGAAATTACTAGCAAACATTTCATTATAATGAGAATCACTAGATTTTCTCCAAAATGCATCCTAGGCTGTTGAGCTCCTTGCATCTCCATGTACGTTTGAGATTTGAGTTCCAAAAACTCTTCACCAAACCAAATAACCAAGCAAGAAAAATGAAGTAATTCTAGTTTTAGTAGAGATTAGAAATTAAAAAGAAGAATTTCCTATCTCAGCAACTGAATAATTGATGATTATTCAATTTCCTAATTTTAAATGCTATCAGTTAGAACTTTCTAACTGCAAGCCTTAAATGCATGAACTGAGCAGACAGACACCCAGGAAACACCTAGAGGACCTGCCCAATACTATAAGTCTAACTCTGGGAAATTCTTCAGGACTCTATAACAGCAAATTAAGGCAAAGAAACAGGCACAGTCTCTGATCATTGGTGGTAGAGTTTCTTAAAAATCCAAGGGCCACTTGGGCCAAAATCACCTCATTTAAATGCCCCAGGGATAAGGGAATAGTTAAATTCTTGGCCCCTTTTTGGGTCAACCTCTGAAGATGAAACACAGTAACCTACATTGCTAGGAAGCATTCCTGATAATTTTTAGGCACACTAACGGCTGAGAATCACTGATCTAATGACTATTTTAGAATATGTAATTCAGAATACTTTAACAGCATTCCTCATTATGAACTAGTTACAAAGTTGTCTACTTGTTTAAAAGAGTTAATATTGAGAAATGAATTTTTGTAATAATCAAAATAGACAGATCAACAAAAACTGCTGAGTCCATTTACCTATTTGCTGAAACATTTTATCTAAAAGGATGTTTGTTGTTTCCCATAACAGCTTTGAAGAATACATTCCTACCAGAGATCAGGTAATAAAGAGGAGCAAGAGCTACATGCTGGTTTCCAGGGTACCCTCTCTCTACTTGAGTTAATGAAAAATAACCCTGCAGTATTCATTTTCATATACTCTCACAATATGGAGAGAGAAATGAACAACCCACGAAGGCAAGTACTCACCGGTTATATGCATAAAGCTACAAAAAATTTCATAGGTTATAGATGAAAGATTGATTGACAGCTAAGATACTCAGAAATATGTAATGCTTACATTTACACATTCCTTTCAAACAGAGACATGTGTACTCAGATATAGAAACATGAATTTGCACGTCCTGAGAGGCTTCTATACTCAGAGATAAATAATTATTAAGGTTGTCTAACAGAGTGACTAATAGCAGTCTTTGGGTATGATTCAGGCTCAATGCCAAGTCTAGTCTTAGACACTTAGAAGCTTGTCTAAGCAAGTATCTTAAACCTTATCAAGGTTTACTAACCTTGTCTGTGTAATGAGGTAGTAATAGTACATTTCTCAGAGAGGTGTTATAAGGATTAAATGAGAAGACATATATATAAATGCTTAACACCAGCTTGGCACTGAATAAATGTTAACTATCATTATTAGCTATTAGAACTTTCTGATTGGTAGGTAGATGGGTAGACAGCTAGGAAAGTATGTGGATGACCAGGAAAGAGATGCGATGTGAATGGTTGTGAATGCAACTGTACTATAACCTTAACTTACCTTGTAGTGTATTACTCCCATAATAAAAATAAATTTCTTCCCATCTGATAGATAATGTAGAACCCCTAGATCTTTGCTGCAGCATTCTTAATTTCTTATACTTGCAATATGGTACTTCCTAAAAATTCAGGTTTGAGAAATATATACATGTTTGTGAGCCAAAAAGCACAACAGAACATAAAAATGTGAGTGATGCTGAAAGGGTCAAATAGAAAATCAGCTGCTAAGCATATGTGCAAAAAGGACCACAGACATACTTAATGATAAATTATATACTTTAAGTTTAGTAATGCCACTTCGGAGATTTCTTTCTGAACATTTCAAATTAAGTTTCATACGTTTGCATCTTAACCATAACGAAACCCCAGGAAGATTAAGACTTCCATCCCAAATTTACCATGTGACCCATAGGAGTTCCCCATGTTGTATGCTGTTCCATCTGGGTCATAATGAGGATGTGCAGTCGCTCCATTCACAGCAATAAATTTGCTCCAGTCTACCTGCAAATTTAAGATCATCAAAAACTTTTAAATGTTACATGGGCATATTTCTATTTAGATGCATAGACAGTAGAAATGTAATTATCTTTAAAATAAGATTTTGAAAACTACAATCTAAGCCTAAATATAGTACCTCTGAGAAATCAAAATCATTTTTCTTACCAAAAGAAAAGAAACTAAGACCAAAAAAAATAAAAATAAAAAACAAAAACTTCACAACAAAAAAAAAATGGACATAAATGATTATTTAATGAGGGTAATAATTTTTTTTTTGCACAAGATCACAGAAAAGTTCAAAAGAATATGAATTAAAATTAAAACTCTGGTCCAAATTTTTATTTAAATTTTAATTAACGTGTTAAGTGAAGGTGGAATGGGTCTTGACAATTTCTGGTTCAATTCTACCTGTAGCTAGGAAGAACATGAGCTGGCCAAAGTAAATCTGTACTATTACAGAGAAGAAGTCTCGAATTATGGAAAACTAACCCTATTGACCATTCTACTCAGGGCAGAGGGTACACAACGACCTGAATCAATGAGTAATCTTGTTTTTGTTTTGTTAAGGCTCCAATTACTTATTCAGAGATCTTCTACTCTAAAAAGTATTTTGAAAAAAAAATTAAGGTCTATTTTATTGATTTTTTAACCTATATTTTACCTTTTCTGTTTTCTCCAAGGTTTCAATGTCCACTTTATTCATAAAGTTGGTCTCAGTACTAACGTAGTAATCACCCTTATATCGCACATAGTTGACATTGGTATTGCTGGTCATTGCTGAAACCAAACACCAGAATTATTTAAACACGACAGTCACAGAGTGAGAAAGCAGTTTAAACATCTTCTTATACCAAATATATATATATATATACATTTCAATATTTATATACATTGTCATATATCATAATAATTTAAATAAGTATCACTATCACCTATGAATTCTGTGCACATCAATGGCTGCTTACCAGGCAGCTCAAATTTTGACATGAAACGTTCAAAAACATTCCTGCATGGATCAGGGAGAGCCAGTGTGCCAAATTCTGAAATCACAATTCGATTGTGATCACTGTTGGCCTTATATGTGTCACTCTGTAGAAATTTGCTCCTATATGTCACTGTGCCCTTCTCCATCCTGAACTGGTGAAGCAAAGCCATTCCATCAAACCAGTGATTGTACCTTTGAACAGGAGCAAAAACAGGAAAACAAATATTAGTAAGGAAAACAATGTAAGATTTCAAATATAGAAATAAGGAAATGGGATGGGTTCCCAGCACAACCCGATTAGTTAGAAAATTTGAAATAAACAGATGATAGCTTTTAAGTATATCCTGATGTACAAGAGGAAAGAACAACTTACATTCTCCTGACCCTTACCCCTGTCAAAAACCTCACACTTCAGAAGGCTAAAGAAAATCCTTAAGCTGGTGACTCCTAAAATAATTCTGATCTGTATCCTGGACAAGGAGAAAATTCTGAGATGTCCTAAATTAGATTACAGTAGGTCTGAGGGTAAAAGGAAGAGACAAGAGGGATTAATCAGTTAAGAAATGCAGGGCAAAACCAACAAAAGACTGCTTACATTCTTCAGTACAGTTGGAACTTTGAATTCACTTCCAGGTGGCTATTTCTACAATGATCTAAAAGAGACTAGCCAGGCCCCACTCCAGGAGTCTCTGCTTCTTGCTTATACATGAACTCTCCACAACAAATACAAAGTACCAAACATTTTCTCCTTACAGAGTTTTCATCTATCCCAAAACTGACCGCCCCCATTATCTTATCCCACCCACCTTATCTGTAGCCAATGTAAATTCTTTCAAATCGATTTACATCTTTCTTCCCTCTACCTGATGTATAAAATAGTCCATCAATTCCAGGTCAGCAGACATGCTTGTCTTTTCCATCTAACATTGCTGTTGATTTAGACTTCATGCCTCAGGATCTGTTTTTTGTTTTTTTTGGTTTTTGGTATTTTGGTTTTTTTGCTAGCAGTGGCCTAAAAATTCCTTTCTTTTAAAAAGCCTTTGAGCATTGGAAGTTCTTTGTTTTATACCCTATAGCCAAGATAATTGTATGAGAGGATATGGAATGCTTGGCATTTTCCACATTCAAATGGGTTCCTTAGATTTTAGAAATAGTTACCTTTATATCTTACATATTTTTATATATAAAATTAAAATTTTTTCAAATTTAGTAAAAGTATGCTAAAATAAATAAGATAGCTATCTTTACTGGATAATCATTTTTATTCATTTAATTGCACCAGAAATAGGTCAGCATGAGACCTACCAGCACTTAGACTTAAGGCTTAAAGACCTTCAGCGGGAAAGCCTGGAGTTTTGAAACAGGAAAATAAAACTGTGAGGCCTGCATCTTACAAAGTTCACTCCAATACAACATAGAATAAGAAGGCATCCGATTTGGAGAAACCAATAAAAGGACCAGGCAACAATTTAGTAAGAGAAGACGAGAGCCTAAACTAAAGTTAGAAAAGGACAAACTCCAGAAACAAGTAAAAGGTGACTGATAGGATGTAGGCAATGACAAAAAGAGAGGGTTCAAAAAGTCATGCCTGAATGGATGGGGAGGTTTTAACTGAGATGGAGAACATGTGAAATGCAAATATTGGGGGAAAAGAAATAGTTCATTTTTAAATAAGTGTCTGAGCTATTTGTAAAACATCAGGGGAGAGACGTTCCACAGCCAGTTGGCAAAATACAAATTTGGAGCACAAGAGATAGTAGGGGGCTAGGAGGTACATGTTTAAGAGTATCTATGTGTGACAGGTATAAATAATAACTAACATCTACTGAGCGCTTACTATGCCAGGTACTGTTCTAAGCACTTTACCACACCTTGATAAATGATAGATTAGATAGATGATAAATAGATAGATGATAAATAGATATATTTTATATGTGTGTGTGTGTCCATACACACACACACACACACACACACACACACACACATTAATCCTGTGTGGAACCCATATTCTCATTTTACACACGTAGAAACCAAGTTTTAGAGCACCAACATGCCCAGGGTACAGGGCTGGTAAACTCAACACTGACTCCAAATCCTGGGTTTATAATACCCCAAAAGTGAAATGAACTATAAGAAGTTATATGGCAGGAAAGGAAGTTGGGAAAGAGGACATTGAAGGGAAAGAAGAGGATCAAAATATACTGAGTGCCAACTTTTGTCAGCCATTGAAAGAGGCACTTTCTATGCCTTGTCTTCTTTAACCTTCATATCCAACCATTAAAATTGATATTAGCCCCATTCTCCATTTGGGAAATCTTGGTCAGGATCATAGTGCTGATAAGTGGTGAAACTAGAATTTTAACCCACTTCATCTTACTTCAAAGAATTTATTATTCTATTATATCAAAGAAAGTATACAATGAGAAAAAAGAATGTGATATATCAACATTAAAGGGATAAGTAAAGTGAAATGAGCAAAAAAAATATTATTCTATAACATGCAATCAGAGAGCTAGAAAATGAATCAGGAGAAAGTGTTATGTGAGAACCCAGGAACAACAGGATTTTAAGACAAGTGGTCAATAGATCAAATGCTGTATAAAAGTCAGGCTGAGGACTCAAAAGCCCATTTTATTTAATATAGGCTTTGGTGACCTTTTTGAGAACAGATATTATAGAATGGTGGTTTAAAAGTCAGATGGCAGGGAACTAAGAAGACTGCAGGAAGTATAAAAACAGAAACAGTGAGGAGAGGAGAAAGGATATTAGATGGAGAGGAAGGTAAAATAGAGAATGAAGTGGTTTTAGAACAAGAGGACATTCCTAGCCTGAGATGAAGGGTTAATGAAGGAGGAACAGATACAAAGGAAGGGGCGTGAATGATGCAGCAAGCTTCCAGAGGAGAGTAAAACGGCCACTTCCTCCTCTAATAGTGAAGAGACAGGAGTAAGTACACACATAGGGAAATTTGGAAGTGGGGAAGAGAGAAGTTGAAGGAGCCCAAATTCAGTAGCCCCTCTATTCATTATGAAGCAGGCAGTTTATCTGTTGAGAGTGAAAGGGAGAGGGAGAATGAAGGAATCGGGAAAGAAACCCTATGAGATGCTGGAAAGAACAATGACTGCTAAAGATTTCCTGGTGGCACCAGGACTCAGTAGGGGCAGATATCATAATTCTGTAATTCAATTAATCAGCAGTGTTATGTGACTTCCTCTAGAAGTGTTCAGCAGGCCTGAGCCATGAATGGAAGAAACTAAGAATGGGCTCATCTAGGACTGGAAGTGGTCAGAGGAGAAGCAGCAATCACCAGGGCAAAGGGAGTGAGGATGGTTGTGAGAGTGTATTTGAAGTGACTGCTCATGGAATCTGCACGAGGGAGAAGAAATTAAAGGAGAGGTGACAAACTGAGAGGACAGAGAAGAGTAAGGAGAGAAGAACTTGATGTGATTGAACATAAGTTTATTGAGAATGGAGGAGCCTGGAAATTGGGGTTTTAAGTGGAGAGTAGGGTTTCAGAGTTCAAGATTTCAAGGGTAGAATTCAGTGGAATAAGTTCCAGGAGACAGCCTTGGTGTGTGGCATTGTTGTAGTGGCACAGAGAGGGACACTCATTGCAGTGGTTTTGGTCAAGAAACTGGGAAGCTTGACTACCTTCATCATGAATCCTGAGTCATTCCAGGAGAGTGGTAGATACTAAAGTGCTGAAGATATTTACTATTCTGTCAAGATTGGTACAGTTTAAAAACTAATAAGCATGTCTTCAATAAAATCACTGATAAGAAATTTTAATGAAGTCCTGTGTCATGTCACTGCTATGCATGCTGACAGAGACCTATTAAGTAGTATCTAACAAGGAGATCAGAGATTCACAACTGAGTGGGACTACGCTTATCCACAGGTTAAAGGTTATGCTGACTTTAGGTCTCCACCCACTCTTTAAGTCTAATCTTGGGAGCCAACCACTAAACTAGGTCTCACTTTGACCTAAAGATATCTGCCTGGACTTCTCACACAGGAGGCAGGCAAGATTCTGTTCTTGGTATAAAGGCCTACTGCTGGCTCTGGAAAAAAAAGTGATTTGAAAGACAAAGTGAACACTCACGAGAACCAGCCATACCACTCACTCGTCTCTTAGAAAGATGTTTATCCTAAAAGAGGCCTCTAGTGCAAGCCTCGGACCTGAGTAGCTCTGCTGGTTGGTTTTAAATTTTACTAGAGCTACTTCTGTAGCAGATTAAATATCATATGCTTTTTGTCAGAGGCTATTACTCTCTTGGGATTGAAATAGTAGTTTTATTTTTCTTTTCTTCTTCCTTCTCCTTCTCATTTTCACCTCATAATCTTTTTTCAAATTATAACATATGAAATCCAGATATGTAAAATAGAGAAAAGCAGAACTTCTCTGGTTAGGGGCAGGGTGGGGATCCATGGCCCAGCTCACTCACTCTTTTTCTCTGCTTTCAAACGACCTCCCCAAATCCCCAGTCATCCCTAGTCCCAACCTCAAGTATCTAGAGTAAATTCTTAATGCTTTCTTATAGCAGCTATTGGGGGAGGGGGACTATTGCATTTTATTTCCTTTAGCACTATAATTTTATAAGTTTATTGTTCGATGAGCACAAGATGCAAAAGGTTTAGAAAATTAAAATATCTGAAACATTAAAAACTATCTTGAACATATGCCTAATTCTTGATCTGTTTCCAGTAACAGCTAGGAAAGAACAGTAGGATCATAGTTAGGTTCCCACTAGGCCCACAGGAATTGTGTAGCTAAGAGAAAATAAAATGGATGGTTACTAGGGGCTCGGGGAAGGTAAGTTATTATTTATTGGATACAGAGTTTCCAATATTTTATTTTCAGTTTGGAAAATAAAAAGTAGATAGATGGTAGTCATGATAGCACACCAATGTGAATGTACTTAATGCTACTGAACTGTATACTTAAAAATAATTAGGATGGTAAATTTTATTTTATGTGTATTTTATCACATTTTTTTTTCAAAAGGCCCTAGTTCCTAGAATATCATTCTGCCACTAAAAGTAACTGTCATTCAGATTTCATAGCAACATGAATAAAAAGCCTGATAATAAACATATATACAAACTCTTATAATTCAATAGCAAGAAAAAAAAATCTGATTAAAAAATGGTCAGAAGACCTGAATAGACATTTTCTCAAAGAAGACATGTAGATGGCCAATTGATATATGAAAAGATGTTCAGCATCATTAATTATCAGGAAAATGAAAATAAAAACCACAATGAGACATCACCTCACACTTGTTAGAATGGATAGTATCAAAAAGATAAGAAATAATAAGTGTTGATGAGGATGTGGAGAAAAGAGAACCCCTGTGCACTATTGGTGAGAACTTAAATTGATGTAGCCACTATGGAAAACAGTACAGAAATTCTTCAAAAAATTAAAAGTAGAACTACTATATGATCTAGCAATTCACTTCTGGATATTTATCTGAAAAAAAACAAAAACGCTAAGTAAAAGGATTTACGTACCCAATGTTCATTGCAACATTATTTACAATAGCAAAGACATGGAAACAACCTAAGTGTAAATCAATAGATGAATGGATAAAGAAATGTGACCAATAAATAAATAAATAAACACAATGAAATATTATTCAGACATAAAAAGAAGGAATTTTTGTCATTTGTGACAACATGGATGGACCTTGATATTATGCTAAATGAAATAAGTTAGACAAAGACAAATGCCATATATATGATCTCACGTCTATGAAAAATCTAAAATGAGCAAATTTAAAAACAAACAAATGAAAAAATGAGCTCACTGATGCAAGGAGGGGGGCACAAAATGAATGAAGGGGTAAAAGGTACAAACTTCCAGTTATAAAATAAATAAGTCATGGGGATGTTATGTACAGCATGGTGACTTTGATTAATAATACTGCATTGCATATTTGAAAGTTGCTAAGAGAGTGAAGTCCTCATCACAAGAAAAAACATTTTTTATAACAATGTATGATGATGGATATTAATTAGACTTATTGTGGTGATCATTTCACAAGATACATAAATATCAAATAACTACATTATATACCCAAAACTAATATAATGATACAGGTCAATTACACCTCAATAAAACATTCTATGTATAATATGATTGAAATTATTTTAAACAAACCTATAGAAATGGGAGGAAGACTAGCAGGAAATACACAAAAGTGCTAACAGAGTATGTGATTCCCACCCCCCCCCACCCGCCACTCCATTCTATATTCCAAAACATTTCATATAGATGAAAACATTTAAATGAAAAGAAGTTTCTAACATTTAAAAATGTTCAAAGCAAAGCAGATTCCCTCCTGACCACAGTGGTTTGTTTATATCACTTTATGTCTCTAGTAGATACACAGAGAAATGATACACTAAAAAGTTATTGGTTTTTTTTTTCATTTATTTACACATATTTATTGAGTGCTATTTAAGTGCAAGGCACTGTCCTAGATATTGGGGATATGAGATGAACAAGAAAAATCTCTGCCCTCATAGAACTTACTTTCTAGGGGAGGAATACACCTACTAAACAAACAAACAAATAAAAAATTAGACATTGATACTGCTGGCAAATAATTAAAATACATATTATAGGTAATATAAAAAATAATAGCATTTTTAGATTGGGAAATCAGGGAAGGCTCAAGCAACACAAGATTAATGCTGCTATCTAAATGATAAGGATCAGACTTGGGAAGATAAATGAGAGAGCCAAAGCCAAGAGCCTGAGCAAAAGTAAATGTGCCTAGTTTGAGGAACTGAAAGAGCCACTATGTCTGGGAAATACTGGGTGAGGCAATGGTGTGAGGTGAGGAAGCTGCCCCTTCCTTCAGGAACTTGTGGTGAAATAGAGCTCAGTACAGACAGTTTCTAACACTTCTCTTTTGGCATAAACCTTCGGAGGACTACAAATTCATAATGTTCTGCAGAGCAGAAATGTCAAAACTTTTTAAAAAGAATTGTCTCCATTTTTCCCTATAGATTAAAGTTTCCTCTTCTTGAACCAAAGAGATTGCATGACCATGTTAGCCTCAGAGAGGAAGCATATATTAATTCATATTCCATAGAACCAGCCATGCTAAGAAATCCAAATTGTTCTCCAAAAATCAAGGCTTACTTTTCCTTCCCAAACTCAAATTTCCCAGGTCCAGTTCGAAGTAGATAGCCATTGAGCCACTTAGGAAAATGTCCTCGAACTTGAGCAGAAATGATCTGTGGAGTCTCCTCCACTGTGGTTAGTAGTGGCGCAATACATGGAAGACTCTCTCGCTTACTGAAGACTGCTTTCATCCGATAAGTATTTTCCATGTACTTCTTCAAAACTGAGGAGGAAATAAGAAGCACAAAAAAATGTTGCCAATTTTCTATGACCACACCTGTTTCTCCATAGACAATAATCTTATCTTCTGCTCAGGGAAATGTAAACCTAATGCCAAATATAGTCTCCAAATTCCTCTCTCTCCTTCCTCATTCTCAAACCATCAACTCTTTGGTTCTCCATTTTTGAACAACAATCCTTTTTGTATTCTTGCAGTCCAAATCTGCTTTAGTATTAACTCAGGACTTTATTATTATCATTCTGCATAGTTTAACAATGCTCATCCTTTCACAAGATGGACTATACACACTAACCCCAGATGTGTTCAGAGCAACCTCATTATTATGGTAAAAAATTACCAACATTCAATATTATCATAATTAAATTACATTGACCTCAGTATTTTACATACACCAAAACATGATCCCAAAGATTTTATAACAATTTATGAAGCATTTAGTAAGACATAATTTCATTTCTTCTATTTTAATGGCATACACATGAATGTACGTGGCATTTTCAAGGAGAAGGGTGTCATAAAGCAAATTATGCAATGATACCTGAAGTTCAAAGCCACAAGAAAAAAAATTATTATTATAAAGAGCATAAAAATATCCCTATTATTTCATACTTATTCCAAATAAAGCACTTTTACCCTAGAGGCCCTTCCCACTAACAATCTATGCCTAAGGAAATTTTATCTACTGTTCAAAGTCTAACTAAGATAGTACTTCCTTTAAGAGGGAGTATAGTGTAATACTTAGGAGTATGGGCCCAGCCTCTGCCTGACACCACAATTCTTAGGTTCAAATCATTTTCCAAATAAATAGCTTTGGGCAAGGCAATTAACTTCTCTGTTCTGTTCCCTCTTTTCTTAGATGAGAATAATAATAATAATACTTATTGCTCCTAAGGCTATAAATAACTCCATTAGGCTATGTAAAGTTTTTAGAAATGGTAATTATTCAAAAATGCTATTATTTACGTAGTTTTTAATAATCAAATCCAGCAAAATGCAATATCTTCTTTCTTTAAGTTGTTCATTCAACAAAGTGTAAGGCATTGCTGAAGGATAAAAGGTATTAGAACCCTAATGTAATAGAACTCACTGCCCAGTAAACAGACATACAAACTGATCATTTACACTGTAATCAGTGTTTTGTCTGAGCATTATTTCTCAAAGTATGGTCTGAGGACTATTTGAAACAGAAATACTTGATGCTATTGTTAAAATGAAGATTCATGGACTCTACTCTGGACCTAATAAATCAGAACTTCTGAGGTAAACCAAATAGATATTCTTGGCATTCTAAAATTTGAGAACCACAATGTTAGAGGTATAAAAAGGATGCTTTGAAAACTTAAGAGGAGGAAACCCTCAGGTCTTATTTTAATATTTTTATTAATATTATGTATATTTGTCTTACTCTTGGATTAAAATAAATTTCCTGAGGTGTTATTTTATTCCTCTTACTTAAATAGAATTAAATTGAACACCTTGATAGTGTATTTATCTGAATATTCATGAATTTAAACATTTTACATTTTAGAAAATATTAAATGTCCCTATGTCCTATACTCCAGAAGATACTGTTGGCAGTTTATTATATGCTCTTGAAACTTTCGGTAGTACTTGATATTGCAGTCAACAACTCCTTAAACCCCTATTCTTGGCTTCTGAGACATTGCACTTTTCTAGCTCCAAAATCTCTGTGGGCCTTGAATTTGCTTTCTTCACTGTCCCCTCACATTCACTAAGTGGTTAAATTCTGCTCACTATACCCAAAGAGAGCTAGAAAGAGGATGCTAAGGGAATGCTATAGGGTAGCCAGTAT
Source organism: Macroglossus sobrinus (assembly GCA_004027375.1). Taxonomy (NCBI): domain Eukaryota; kingdom Metazoa; phylum Chordata; class Mammalia; order Chiroptera; family Pteropodidae; genus Macroglossus; species Macroglossus sobrinus. Next base: position 505,107 of record PVKZ01000988.1, on the reverse strand, counting down.
AAATTATTTAGGGCTCAGAAGTTCACAAGTGTGCCTGGGGCAAATCCTTTACAAAGATTTTTACCCATCCACCCATCCTGGGCAACACCCCCTCTTCCCCCCTCCCCAACAATTTTTCTTCTGGCTTGAACCTGTCTTCATTAGCATTGATCTGTCAGCTTCTCCTGCCTATCAGTTACTTCCTTTCACTGTTTTAATTTAGGCCTTCACAAACTGTTATATGGATATTATCACAGCCTCTTATTTGGAAAGAGAAACTAGATAGGGAAATTATTTTCTAAACCAGAGCTTCCTAATTGGTGGGCCTCTTGATCCCCTTAGCCCTTGAGATGGCCAGAAGCCCCAGGCCAATAGCCTCCAGCTCTACGCATCTTACTGGGGCTCCAGATCTCATCCAATTTACTCCAGATCTTACTGGGGCTCCAGATCTCATCCAATTTAAATGTCATTTTCTATATGTGCTATGATGTAAAAAAGGTTGGATAGCACTGCTACTAAATGAATCTAAGTACAGATCTGATTGTGTCACATATTCTTCCATAAAATCTTCACAAATGACTCTTAATTGTCTACCAAGTAAAGGCTAAACTGCTTGGCCAGGCTCTGATGAAGGCACTGTACAGTCTCACATCAACTTACCTGTCTAGTTCTGTCTCTCGCTAATGCCTTCCACTTCAGCCAATCTGGACCACTCCCCATTCTCTTCTTTTCTCATCATAAATGTACCCTTCTCTTCACCTAGAGTATTCCCCATCTCCTTCAAGTGAAATTCACTTGCTTTATGAATCCTTCAACATCCAGTGCCCATGTCACCTGCTTTGTAAACACATTTCTATTTCTTATAGCAAGAACTGATTCTCCTTAGTCTAAATTCACAAAGCATCTGTTTTAGCTCTCTTGTGGCACTTATCAGAGTCTGCCTTGCAAAATAAAAATTAATATACTTTATAACCTCTCCTACCAGTACTCCTTGAGTACAGGGTCTTATTTTTGTCCCCAACTCAGTACCTAACTTATTGCCTCGCATTAAATTATTGAATTAAATAATTTTAAAGTTTATAGTACATATCACTATGATTTCTGATAGCTCCATATCAGTCTATTTCAAGAAAATCATGTAATAATAGTTATAATAAAAAGCTACAAAACAATAAACCGAGGTTTTAAGACAGTCCTCAAAATGCTAACAGAAATAACATTTACATTAGAATGTGTAGACATAATTTTCAGTTGAGAAAGGTCTAAATAATGAATATTCTTCCTATTACAGATCCAAAAGAAACCCTGAATCCCGATCCTGTATGTCGTATAAAACATACAAATGAAAAGTCTTTTTAATGGCATTTTATGCTCCCTGATGTCAAGTAAACAAATCTTGTCTTCTTTAACTTCCGGCTCTGCGGTGTTGTTGTCTGTATCTGCTCCACAAAGAGTAGAAAACGTCAGAAGTCCCCTGTGTTCTTCAGAAAAGAGGCACAGAATTTTAAGTTCAAGCTGGTAGGAAGAGGAAGTGGAAGAGGCAAACCCCTACCTGAGATCCAGTGTACCATCACAGAAAGGAAACCCCCTTCAATGGTAGAACGATTGCTGACAAAACGGAGAAATTATTGAAAAAACATCCCGTGATTTCCAAATCCTCACACTCATTAACATTGAGGTGAATCACACTGGACTGTGCCTGCCTCGCTGACAGAATAGGAGGGAAATGGGCGAGGGAGGAGGGAGCAGAAGAAGAGGAGGGATCTCAAAACGCTAGCAATCTCTCTTAGTTGAATTTCCACAAGTATCCCAGCAACCTATTTATAATAAGCAGCTCTTTGAAATACTGAAATTGAACCACAAATAGTGGTCTCCCTCCCTAAATTCTCCTTTTAAATCTGTCCTCACATTACATGTCAGTTGATCCATGGGATCAATTTCATAATGCCACTCCTCTAACTCTGAAAGATTCAGATCTCCTCTGTCCTTACCGAATAAAGTACGAAGTTAATCTGTTAACAAGGACTCTATAATCTGGCCACAACCTACTTTTCATTCTTTGTCTCTCTGTCTTTCTAGCATTTCATCCTACCTTTTCTATTAATTTAATGTACAAAACATTTTCTAACCATCTAGTATGAATAAGGCTCTGTGAAGGTATGCCCTTTAAAAACTTATAACCATGTTATTATTTAACATTTTTAAACACCAATGTATCAAATACTGAGCTACAAGCAGATATAGCAAGAAACAAGATTCATTTCCTGCTCTCTAGCAGTTATCTAAACAGATGATACATTATTCCCTTTTGTGAATTCTCAGTCCTATAAAATGACTATAAACACATCATGTTTTTGTTCTTCTGAGCTTTAACAAACTTTTCCCAGCCTGAAATATCTTCCCTCTTTCTTTTTCAAAAACCCATTTCAAATCTAGCTCTCTGATCTCCTTGCCAAAGGCCTAGTAATTCCCACTAGAAAGTTACTAGCACTGCCATAGAAAAACTTTTAAGTTACATAAATTGTCTTCCTAGCAAAGACATATAAGTGTATTTCAAGAAGTGGTTAAAATTGTCATAAGGGAGAACAAATAGTATCTTAAACTATTCTGTGTTCCCCCACAGTGCCTAGCATAGTGTATGATGTACAGAGATATTCAATATATACTTTTATTTGTAGTCAAAATAATATAAACTTCTGAAATTTTATTGAAATGTAAGAGCAGCACAGAACTGTAAAAAAAGGGTGATGGTACTACTGCAGCAGCATATATCTCTGGTAAGATAATTATTAGTGAGATAATTATTCTTGTTATGTGAATAACAAGACATCAAAATTTGAATTAAAAAAATACGTCTTAATTAGGCATCCAGGAACTTTTACCCTAGGAGGTACCTGTTCTGACCAGTAAATATATTTTTTTACTAAAAATCAGTTCCCTAGTTTTAATCATAACAAATGAAATAAACAAATCATTTCTCTGAACCTGCATAGACAAGTTATTTGATGTTGAACAATGGTCACATCATCAAGATATAACAAGTACATTATGAAATCCATTCTAAAACAACCTGTTAGCCTTAGCTTTCACAATAACAATAAATGCTTAAAAATTTAAAATAACTCAAGAACATTTCTTAACAGTGATGGGCCAGTAGTGTCATCTTTGTATTTAGAAAATTCAAGAATTCTGTAAGCAGAACTCAAAATCTAGGTGACATGGCATATCAACTGAAGTATAGTCTGCTGGTTGCATTTAATATTTAAAAATCTCATTTCTAATAGTTCATTGACCTCCAAACTATCCTGTGTCATTAGCATATATTTCTACAAACCTAATTTTTTTACTAACCAATATTTTTAGTAAATATTATTTTACTATTTTTATTCTTTTTCTGTATGAGGATTTATATTATGTAGTATAATATTATATGCCTTAGAATAATAATTTAATGAAATGACATTTTAACATTTAGAAGGCAGCAAGGCAAACATGCTATCTATCTAATACCAAATTTCTTGTGGTATTGTTTGTAAATATGTCCAAATTTGCAATTGCTTCTATCAGCAAAATACACATATAAGAGATTGAATTACCTATATGATTAAAAAATGGGTGCTGTGGTTTTATCTCATTAACGTAGTTATCACATATATGACATATTGAAAACTTGCAATAAAATCATAGCAGTACCTTCCATCAAAGGAAGGATTTTTTTTTTTGCAACCCTCGGCTGACCTCACAGATTGCAAAGGACCTTGTCAGTTTACAATCCCTTATATTTTTATTTAGTTAGTTAGTTTTTACACCTACAGCACCTAGTTTTCCTAGGTGGTCTCCCATCCAAGTACTAACCAGGCCTGACCCTGCTTAGCTTCAGAGATAGGGCTTGTTCAGGGGAAGCATAACCATAGACAAAGAAAGGATTTTTTTTTTTAGCTAAGTAAGTATTAGAGATCTGAATTATAATAGAATTGAAATGACTCAGTAAGTTCACCTTATTGTTAAACTAATCTCTTTACCTCTGGACTACTAATATTTATCTCATACTACACGGCTGCTAAGGTTTCTAAGTACAATTATTTAACTGTACCATTGATATGATTGTATTAAAAAAGCCAACTCATATAAAGTTCTGGTTAGTAATTTCCAGTTTTTATTTTACCACTTTTACCACAAGAAAATAACTCTAAATGAAGAACTTTTATTAGCCATGTATAATAGTGAAAATAATCAAACAGTAATATTAAATAGCTGCAGCAGAGTTATAGTTTATTACATATTGAGAAACTGGGCAAATCACCTTTAAATTTTAATTTTTTTATGATACTGATCACCAAAAACATTTTAAAACAATTCCAAAACTATTTAAACAAAATATTCTAAAAGAAAACGTTCAGTATTGTTAAACATTATCAAATTAACTTATTGAATCCTCTTTTAGAAGCTGAAGAAAGGCAAGGGGTTTTAAAAAAAAATAATCCATATATAATTTAAATAATTTATACTTTTATAAAATATGTCAAATACCTGACCCTCAAAAGGAAAGCTACATACTTCATATTAATTCCAGTTTAAAGCCCCTTCTAAATCTAGAAAAGAAATGGGCAAAGTTTCCCCTTCTATGTTTAAGGTATACATTTTCTTTAATAACTAGAAAGCTTTCAGAGTATCAATGTCATTCTTTCACTACAGTAATGATTTAAATTCTCAGCTTATTTTAAGTATACGATTTTATCTGTGCAGTGTGTTTGCAATCACTGTAAACCTCTGTTTCAGGAGCTCTCTTTTTTGTATTAGAAAGTTTTCAATTGTATTGGCTTCTTTGAAGAGTCCATCTATCTCATCAATATAAGATGCATCCACTGCTGCTCTCTCACTAATGGAGAAAAAAAAGTTTTATGTTAAACTAAACAGTTATAATGTCTAAACACACTATCATAGTGATGTCCTTTATTATTCTATAGTTGTTAGCTATTTCATTTAAATAGTTTTGTACATTGGAAAGCTTCAGTAATTTACACTATTCAGTAAAAGTTAAATTAGCCTCACAAACATTTTTGACTACTCGAAGTCTGCTGACACAGCATAATATGTACCATATACATTATAATTCTAATATTAAACTATCTACAGTCGTACTTTGCTTAACGATGGGGATTTGTTTAGAGAAATGTGTCATTAGGCAATTCTGTCATTGTGCAAACATCACAAACTGCACTTATACAAACCTAGATGGTAATAGTCTACTATACACCTAGGCTATATGGTATAGTCTATTGTTCCTAGGCTACAAACCTGTACAGCATACTACTGTACTGAATACTACAGGCAATTGTAACACAAAGGTAAGTACTTTCTATATAAACATAGAAAGTACATAAACACAGTAAAAACACAATATAAAAGATTAAAAAATGGTACACCTATATAGGATGCTTACCATAAATGGAGCTTGCAGTACTGAAAGTTGCTCTGAGTCAGTGAGTGAGTGCTGAGTGAATGTGAAGACCTAAGATATTACTGTACACTAAGGTATACTTCATAAACACTGCTCCATAAGCCCTCCCCCATTTCCTTCTGACAGGGTCAGAAATAGAACATTGAAGCTACCAATGCTGTTCCATGAACAGGACAGAAAGTGGGCTGGGCTGACTAGAAATACTGAAAGGAACTGGCTGAGTAAGGTATAAGTTACCATAACAGTGACTGTAAGGAGGAAGCAAAATATGGCCTGAGGAGCAGTAGTAATAAGAAGTCAAAATGAAGAGAAAAAGAAACACAGGGGATTGTCATGGCAATATGGTTTGGCTAATGCATGATGGAGCAGTGGTCATATTAAGAAACTTTGTGGTATTCATAAAAAAAAAAAGGAAAGAGGGTATAGAACTGAGTACTCAATATTTTGACTTTGGAAATTTGGTTTTGGTTCCATTGACTTTATCTCTTTAGCATTAAACTGATGGACGAAATAAAGTTTATCTATGCTTTACATCATTACAACCTGAAAATATTTCCAAAGTACAGGGACAAGCTGGTTCCACACTACCACAGAAAGATTTTACTGAAGTTGCAATGGCACTGAATACTTGTTAAAGTATCTCCTGCAGAACTGTGTCCTTGTATGAGATATTAGGTCCTTAACAAAGAATTTATAGCAAAGTACTCTGAAGACCATCAGTCTAGATCTGGGAGGGCTGTAGCACCCTCCAAATATGTAATGCTGGGGAAACCAGCTCCTCTGTGCTAAAACAGATCAGTGGCTGACCGACTAGGATGTGATCAGTGAACTCAAAATTGAGGTGCTGGGAGCAAGAAAGAATCTATTACCAAGTCTCACAGATACTGCTCCCATCACAGAAAAAAAATTTCTCCCTGAACCACAAATCCTTCCATTTCATATAGGAAATTTATCTCCATTATAATCTTATGAGACTACCACTGTATATGCAGTCTGTTGTTGACTGAAACATCATTACATAGCTCATAACTATACATTATTTTAACGGCCACACAAACCATTATTCAAATACAATGACTGTCCAGTAATTTTTAAAAACATCTTATAAAACATGATAATGTCAGGCCAATAAAATATTTAAATTCAGCCTTCAAATATAAAATATTTAAATATTTCATAAATATATTTGTCTTAACTTTAATATATTATCATTAATTTCACCAAATGGTACTTTTCTCAAAGAGGTTTTTGCATAAAATTTTAAATGTTATGTTATCTAATTAAAGACCAAAATATATCCAGTCTATTATTAGTTCTAGTAATAGGGTATTTTTGTGGAAAAGTTGGGGATATTCCTTGAAAATAACCAACTAATCTATAAGAAATTGAGATAGAATAAAAAACTCTGAAATTATAATTACTGGATAGGTTCCACAGCCACTGAACTGAAGTTCCCATTATGGAATTTCCAGGAGAAAACTTCTATTTCTAAAATAAAGACTCAGGAGAATATACTACAGGTACTTGCCTTAAGATCTTTGCATATGTAGACAACATAAGATTAATTTCCTTGCTCATATCTATGAAAAAAATCAGAGCTGTTATGAAATATAATGAATCTTCTATATTATAAAATGTATATAAATATAAATATTTTATACATCACCATTCAAATCTTTCCCCAGGGCTTCATCTTTATAAAATAGCACAGAGCTTTCAGAGAAAGAGGAATCTGATTTTCCAAGAGAGGACAGTTGTGGACTATCTGGCATTTGAGGCTAATAGAAGAAAGTAAAGAAAACAGTTAAATGGTCAACAAGATCCTTAGGACATACACATTCCATTAAAAAAAAAAATCTTTCAGAAAAAAAGCAAACATGCTAGAAATTATATGCTTGTGTCCTGATCTGTCATTTGAAATTACCAAGGAAAATTTCAGTCCCAACAAGCACCTTGTTCAATATACTAAATTTTATTCAGACTTTTTAAATTGGACTTTGAATGAAAAAAAACTTATCTGTATCCTGAACCAGTAGATAGTTCCATAGTAATATATCAAAATTATCATTTAGACAATAGCCAAATGCTTGAAAACTTTTGCAAGACAGCATAATCTTTAAGGGATCAAATAATGTCTCAAATGCAAACAGACCAATTGGTGGGGATAGTAGTGAAGGGCAGGATAACGTTTTAAAATGTCAGCAACTCCAGTATCTATGTATCCTACTTATTATAGCAAAATAATTATTTAAAGTCCTAGATATCATAAAGGCATGAACTCATTTTTCTCTAGATCACAAATTACCCCCAAAGAAATTTTCCAAGAAATCTTTCTTGGAGGCCTTCCCATATATTTAGTAAAAAAGCTGCTGGAGTCAACATAACTCCAGCTGTGACAATCCAGCTCCGGAAATATGAAAACTTAAATTATATTTATCAATAAAACTTTTCCAAATGGAATAAATTTAAGAAGTATATAAAACACAAGATTAAGGCGCCAGAAGCATATAGATTACCTCCAACTCTCTTGGTCTCTTGTAATTTCTAGTATCAGGTTTTATAAGGTGATTTGCCATCATATTCTGGAGGGAAGAGCTGCAAATTTTAGAGCAATGCCAAATTTAAGTACAAACCCCATGCTATAGATCTCTTAAAACCTTCCCTTTCTTTCTACTCCTACTACCATTTTAAATTTAGGCTCTCTTTATCTGTCACTTACATAAATTCTCCCTTCTCTATTTCATCCTATGAACCACTAGTTGGTCAGTCTTTCAAACCTCTGGTTATTATATTCCCTTAATCTTTCAAAACTTTAATTACTGCATTCCCTTATACCAAAAACTTTCCTTTGACTATTCATTGCTCCAGAATAAATTCAAATTCCATCCAAAGTCCTGCATCACCTGGGGCCAACCTACCAGTCCCATGATTTTCATCTACTCCCCTATGTATAGTTATAACTGCCAAACTAGTCTCTTTGGCACTTCTGACTTGTTTCAGGATTCATTTAACATTCCTCTACTTACGCAATATCTTAACATTGAAATAGATTTATTGTTCATTTAAGTCAACTTCATTTTTTATAGACATGAAAATAGGGAAAGAGATAGCTGACCAAGTTCAAACAAATAAAACTAGGCCAGACTAGAACCAAGATCTCTTCTAGCCTGAGGTTATTTCCACTGTTCTATCTTACTTTCATATAGCATTAAATTTTACTTTTACTTTCCCATAGATTCTGAAGATAATTTCCTTGAGTCTGAAAAATTACGTTTAAACTTAAAGTATGCTGAAACCTAGAATAGTATAGTCTCTACATCTTAAGAGATGAGAAACTCTGTCCACAATAAAGTTAGCCATTTACTTAGCTCGTTTTTTTGAGAAACTATGCTGACCTTGATAACTTCAATGAATGTCTGATTAGTCATATGTTTTATATATATAAAAGAAAGATAGCAGCAACAAATAAAGATGTTTGTTTAGTAAATCTACATTTCTGTCAGTACCATTCTAGTACCTGAGTTTAAGTGTCATAATAGTGATATGTAGAAAATATTACACATGCACTGTTGTACTTGCTTTGCTTTGGAACGTTTGAAAATGTTTCAGAGAAGCCAACAAGTAGTTTTCTTCTCCCCTTTCCTTTCTCTTTTCTCTTCCACCTTTTCTCTCCTCTCTCAAAGTAACTACATGGGCACATTTGTCAAATTATAACTTTTATAATTAGGTTATTCTGTTTCTGTAAAAAATAATTTTTCTGTCACAGCTCAGGGCCTCAGATGAATCCAGGCCTGGTCAGGAGACTGGGCCTTGTCCTGTGACAAACACCATTCATAGGCACTGACTCCAGCTACACAATCTAAGACCTAGGTGACTTGGTCATAACGAAGCACTACTCCTTTGCCTCATACGACTTTTCTCTTCTAGTTGTCTCTTTCTCCTCAACACCACCTCAAGCCCTCAAGCCATTTCACCTACCTTGTTTCTCACTTCCCGCCCTCCTCTTTCCTCCCTACTTGCGGTTCCTCCCACTAGAAACCCCGAGAAAAACCATCCATTCTCCCTCACTGCTTTCTTTCACACTCTCACAGGCAGTCACCCCTCCATCCAGATCCCAAGACCAGACTACTACTTGGTGTTGTCAGGACCTTCCTCCTCAGCGAAAGCGCGGGAATAAGGACGCTGGGCGAATTCAACTGCGCAGACTCTGTGGGCGGAAGTACACGGCGTTCCCAGCAATCAGCGCACGCACACACGCACGCGCACGCACGCACAAATCACGTGATGGAGACCACGCAAATCCCATACTGAGTCGATCCTAGAGTCCACTTCTTTCCCACTCTTCCCTTCAACTTGGAATGTCCGTGAAACCAAAATCTCTCCCTGCCTCCCAGTATGTGTTTGGAGAAGAAGGGGAAAATCTAAGACTGGCCTCTCCGGAAAGAACATGGAAGAATTGCCAGAGTAAGGTCAGACTGTGTCCCAACCTCTTGGAATCTCAGTAAAGGAACACAAAATAGTACACCCACCACCACTTTTAAAGTAAAGTTTCATCTTATTCCAGATGGTTTGTGTGAAAGAAAGGTTTATACCTGAGTTCCCTTGGCCTGCAAGCAAGACTTCTAGATCAGGGCTTCCATTCCTTAACCTCTTTTTTTCTGTTCACACCCTTTTAGAAGATTACTTTGTTGATGTGTCAATACGTTTGGTCAACTTAATTGGCAGCTTTCAAAAACTTTTGTAACATGCATCATCCACATACTTGAAGCTTAGCCTCATTAGGTGCTTTCATGTGGCGACTTTGACCTACAATTTCAAAGATAGACATTCTAAATTTAGGCCTATTTAGCTGATGTGGAAAAAAAATAATAAAGGATATCAGCTCATAAAACAAAGGTCAGTGAATCCCCCCTTCTGCCCATAAGTTCCAATTACACAATCTTATTTATACCTGACAAATATTATGATAGAGACCTTAATCTAGACTGGAAAAGGGAGGTCCTATAGGAGGAGTTCTCATACCCTATGTCCAAGAAAAGCTCTACAGGAAGAACTCTGTTTATATTAGAGCTCTATTATTATAATAGCCCCTCCCCCTTGCTCTTCCCTCTCTAAAGTATCTTCCATTTTTATCAGGCGTGAAGCTCAAGGTCACTCACCAGGGCTGCATATTTTAACTTCTAATCCTTTATTTTTCCCGTATAAATTATTTTTGGTGACGGAATACCTACTAAACTTTTGTTTACAGTTTACACATCTTAGCAAATTATATTTAACATATAGAATTTAATGTTTTCCCATTTAGCTTAAGTGTTAGTTGTAATAAAGACTTGTAAATATTGTGTATATGTTTATTGGCTGTTTGGGAAAAAAATCAACTGTTTTAAATAAGTTCCTAGAAAACTAGTATTTAATTTGTTTAACTTAATTTGCTAATATTGTGAAATATCAGTCATTTAATAAAACTAGGCTAGATAATTGTGCAGTTACTGACAGTCTTTAAAGGATCTCAGTCATTGTCTGAGGCTTGATAACTGTGTGTTGAGATTGTCCCCATCTGTGGGAAAATGAGAAGAAAAAATGAAATGTTGTTAAGCATTTTTAAAGAATTGTCATTTATTCTGATACTTTGTCCTTCCTATTTTTTTTTGATGTCAAAGAGTACTTTCATGAAATAAAGATATAAAAACTTTTTAAGTTTTTAATGTTCTTAGTAAAATATAAAAGTGTTCACTCAGTGTTTATCTCTTTATTTTTATTATTGTAATTAATTTTATGGTCTATTAAATCCAAAAGTGTGGGAAATACTGATCTAATTTCCTTACTCAGCCTTCACATAGTATGATCTCTAAACAGGTAGTAAATAGTTCCTAAAATATTTTGAGGGAAAATGATTCCACCTACTACATAAATGTTTATATCAGATTAAGAGAGCGTTATGGATATTTTAGCCTATTTTAAAAATCTTATCTCCATTGTATAAGCTAAATGAGCAAGAATATGTGAAAAGGTGTGAAGGGTTATAGATGTCCAGTTCTTTAAAATATTCAAAAGTTTATCATCATCTCATTTAATCTTCACCAAAAAAAACACCCCTAAAAAGTAGACAGGATATGGAGACATTTGGTTGCTCTATATCAAAGGAAAAAAAATGTTTGTTCCAAATTTAGAAAGTGGGTTAAATTATGCATTCTACATCTTTATAGCTGGAGAAAAGTAATTGGCAATAGGCATTTAAAATTACATTTTTTGGTGCTCTGCTACTGATCACTATATGACTCCACTTCATGCTTTCATGTTAATTGGCCCAATTGGACATTATAGCTAGAGGAAAACTTGTTCTTTCAATTTCAATCATGTGTGTATTCTTATCATATACTTCTTAAATGTGCTATTTTTTTTTCTTCTGATAGTCACCACACCAAGCACCTTCAACCATTCTACTATAGACTGCCATTGCCACCACTACTGTGGACACATGACATTTTTATGATCTAATTAAATGAAAACAGTATCTTGTTAAAAAAAAAAAATCAACTGGCTGCTTAAGTAAGCATTTTGTTTCCTGACTCTAGAACCCCTCTGTTTCCAGTACAGTCTCTGTTCTAGCAAAAAAGCAAAAAGCAAAACATCACCTTGCTAATTCCTTTGCTAGCAAGGTAATACAATTTAGCACATGTTCAAGAGAAACTTGCCTAAGAAACTTTGTTTCTGCTAATTATTTTCAAAGCTGTGATATTTATACTCTGCTTTAAAAAAGTTTTAAAAGCATTTTAGGTGTTATGATTAGGAATTATTCTAATAGCGCTAATTATTCAGCATTGTGGAATAAGAAAGTTTTGTGCTCAAGTGTGAGTGGAAAGTTTCAAAAAGATTAATGTGAGAAAGATGCTTCTAATTGACCAAGCAGGTGCCTCTTTTTTTTTTTTTTTAAGTTATTTGGATGTACTACTGAAAGAGGTACAAGTTTTGGATGGTCAGAACTCCAACTTTTACATTAGAAATTATTTATTAAAATTGTGATTTTACATTTAAAAAATACCTATATTCTTTGACAGTTCATTTCAAGTTCTGTTTCTCTAAGAGCCTATGTTTGAAGGCGGGTCCAAGGCGGGTCAGAACAGTCTCCTCCCTCCAACCTTCTTCCTCATTCCTCACTAGAGCTTGACACCCTGCTCCACAAACGGCTGCTGGATCTAGGACTAGCAGCAAGGGGTTCAATTCATTCATTCCTGTGTGCCTGCTTCTGCTGCTGAAGAGGCTGCTATCTTCTACCACCTGCACAGCCTCAGGAAAAGAAAGGAACCTCAAACCTTCCAAATCGCTTTCTCTCCTAGGGAACTATTGAGCACAGGTAAGAAATCATTCCTTTTTATTTGAAACCAGAGTAATAAACTAGAAAAGCGATTGAGAGGAATTTAAGTTATCTGACATCAGTATGATGGGCAGTCAGTAACAACATAAGTAATACAGCAAAGTCGAAGTAGAAACTTTTTTTTCTTTTAGCCAACATTGTATATAGTACCAATTTCGAGTAAATTTTCTCAAACTTTTTGGTCTCATGACTTCTGTACATTCCTAAAAATTATTGAGGACCCAGAAGAATTTTAATTTCTCTAGTTTATTTACTATATTATTGTCCTTTTACTACATTAAAAATTCAAACTGAGAAATTTAAAATCTAGTGACCTATTTTATTTTTTAAAAAACAATAAGCACTTCACATGTTTGTATAAGTAACACTTTTAATTATCGATAACTATATTCCAAAAAAATCTGTGAAGAGGGACATTGTTTTTTATTTTTACAAATCTCTTCAATGTCTAGCTTAATAAAAGACAGCTGCATTCTCATCTGCTTCTGATTCAGTCTATGTAATATGATACAGAAGTAGCCTCTGGTAAACTTTATTGTACAATGTGAGAAAATGAGAATGAAAAAGACAAATTACATCTTAAATAGCTTTGACCTTGTGAACCCCCTGAGAATCACTGATTTAGAATGATAAAATAAATAAGCTTTTCTTTAAATGAAGTCTCAACTCAATCAGTTTAAAAACAAACAAAAAAATTGCCAAAGGTTGATAATCTTGATGGAATCTGCATCAGCATCCTTAGACTGTGCTATAGTTGAACAATATTATAGCATTCTCCAGGAAAATTTTATGCAACAAGTTGGAAGGGGCTGAATAAATATCTGTTTTGAAGTATGAATAAAAAATTAGAACACCCTTAAAATCTTTTATTTTTGCCTATATCCAGCTATTTCAAGTTCTAGTAAGGCTTCCTTCAAAATATCTTATTTAATCTGGATTGTTAGTACAATTCCTACATGAATATTATGAATTCTTACTTCAATTCCTATATGAATTCTTATCATAGTTTCATAGCCTGTCTCTAATCTTTTTCATAAAGCACTTACCAGCTCAATAACCCGCTTTTCTATTGCCCGAGAGATTAAATTCAAATGTATTTACATGACTTCCAAAGCCCTCCATAATTTAACCCCACCCTACCTTGTGTTTACTGCAGGGAAGTTGGATTGTTCTGCTATGGTAAAAAAAAAAAAAAAAAAAAAAAAAAAAAAAAAAAGGCCCCATTCAGTCCACCTCCCACCACAAGTTTGTTTTAATTATCACATAAGTGACATGCTCTTCCATCTATTTAAATCTTAAGCATTCTTTAAAATTAAATTCAATTTTTCTTTTCACACAAGGCAATTTCAACTACATCAGTTCCATTATGGCTTTTTGCTTTGAGTCTGTATTTAGCAGTTGAATGTGTGTGTGTGTGTGTGTGTGTGTGTGTGTGTGTGTGTGTGTGTGTGTGATCATTAATTATTTACCTAAATTTTTACCTAAGTTGTCTTCCAACCCCGCCTCTGCCACACACACATACATACATTAATAAGATGGCAAAATTTTCAAGGACAAAATAATTTACAGAACTGAAAATTTAGGTTTAGATCTTGTGGCTGTCAAGATGATTACATATCTGATTTTAGGGAATTAGGTAATACCTTTCCTCATTTCATCTCATACTATTCCACAGAATTGGAATTCCACAGCAAAGATGAACATGATAGTTGCTTTTCAAGTTCAAGGCATTTTCACTTTTAATCTAATAGTATGTTTTTAAACTCCTACTAGCTTAACAATGCTGGCTATATAATAAGTATTCAATCAATACATGTTATTTTAGAATTATGAGGAGATTGTTATAGGGCATTTGCCACAAATGGTCCTGTCCTTGCACCCTTATCTAGAATCTAGAATTACAGAAAGTTGGAGCTGGAAAAGACCTTAAAAATTGACCATTCAACTCTCTGCTTATCCAAACGAGGAAACTGAGACCCTCAGAATTAAATTACTAGCCCCAGACAAGACTGGAACACATGTGGCCTAATTTCTGTCATAATTTTCTAACATCTATTGGCCTCCAACAAGTTTCAAAGGTTTATATAACTAAAACTTTTTTTTCCAAAGAACTAATTGTCACTGCATATTCCTGAAAGGATCTTTCTGAGGTGGTTTATAACTCTTTTTAAAAAGTCAATAATCTGAGAATCTTATATAAAATATTTTTAAGCATTTTTATCCAATAGGAACTATAATTGTTATAATTAGAGTTAAGAAAACGAACACAGATGAGAAAGAAAAGGAAAATAGGGGTGAGGAGAGAATGGGGACACAATACTAGATATCATATTATAGATGTATTGAGATCTAACAAAAAGAGTGGTAAGAGTCCTTTTTTTCACCCACAATATGAATTAACTAAACAGACATTGACCCAAAAAAAGTGGTAAGAGAATAAAGAATTCAAAATAAACACTCACATGAAGTAAAAAAGAAACTACTAGGAGAAAAGAGGAAGAATATTATAGAAAATATTTTATTTTTTAAAATCTGTTTTCAGACTTTCCTCATTTTCTTTCTTTTTCTCGTTGGCTTTAAGATGGAAAAGAAATCTATCAGGCCTTTACACATCGTTGTAATGGGGAAAAAATTTTATCATAGCAAATATTTATTCATTTACTGTGTATAAATTCTTTCCAGTGTTGAGAATTTAAATTTAATTTTTTAAAAATGTCAATTCATCTTAAAGAAACTCATATTGAAGCTGAGCAGACCTATTTATAATCTAATTCAGTGTAAGAGCTATTTCAGAAGAGTGAAGGAGGGAGGTGGATACTAAGAAGAGAATTGATTAGCTAGGATTGGAGGAGGCAGAGAAGTCTTCCTAGAGGAGGTATTTGAGTTGGGCCTTAAAGGATGAAGAAGGGCTTGCTAGGCAAAAAAGAAAAGAAAAGAAAAAAGTAGGGGAACTTCTGGCCTGACAAGAGGAATGACTCTGGCAACAGTGTGGAGTGTGGAGGAGAAAGTGGAAGCAAGAAAAGCAAGAGGAGCATTCAAGTAGAAGATGCCTGAAGTGATGAGGGCTTGATTTAAAACAGTGCTGGTAGAGATGAAGAGGTGATACCAAACTAAAAAGACATTTGTGAGTTATAATCTACAGTATTTGTGAGACAGAGAAAAGGTTAGGTAAAGGAGCCAAGGACTTCTAGGTTTCAGTTTTGGAGAAGCTGTTTGGGAAAGTAATTCATTAATATATCTTATAGATGAAATTGTGGATCTGAAGCCAGAAATTGAAATGTGCATGTTATATATACCCCAATAACTACCACCCTCTCTCTTCACTTTATAGCCAAACTCCTAAAAGAATAGTTTGTTCATTGTCTTTACTTTTTCCTATCCCATTCTGTCCCAGATCTTCGTCAACCTGCCTTCTTCTATCTCCACTTTGCCCAAACTGTTCTACACCTACCAAAACTTCCTAATTGCCAAATTCAATGAACAAGTTTGAACTTGTATTTAAGTTCTGGGCCCTGCAACATCTGATTTCAAGCAGCCTCTCCTTGAAGCTCCTTTCTCCCATGACATCCGTGACACTTCTCTCTTATATTTGCAAAACTAAGCTAATTATTTTCCATTGGAGCTTTTCTTTCATTCTCTTTCTTAGTTAATGGGGTAACACTGAACAAATTGCCCAAACTAGAAACTTCTAAGTCATTCTCAGTTCCTCCTTATTCTTTTTAACCCCAAACCAATCAGCTAAAACATGTCTTGAATCCCTGCAGCCACTACTTAGGGTATTTAGCCTCATCAATTCTTACTTAACTATTAAACTTCCTTGTAAGGTTGTTTTCTGACCTCTGTCCTGTCTGCCCCATCAAATTCACTCTACCCTGCTGCCAGAGTGCACTTTTTAAAACTATAAATGAGTGGTGAACACACAATGTGATATACAAATGATGTGTTATTGAACTTCATCCTGGAAACCTATATAATTTTATTATCAATGTTACCCCATAAGTTGAATAAAAAAAAATAAAAAGATAAAATATAAATTTGACCACATCTTTCTCCTACTTAAAGTAAGACAATATTTTTTCAAAGAAATATTTCAAACTTCTTAGCCTACTTAAACAAGGCCTTTATAATCTGACTCTCCTTTACATACTTTTGTTAAACAAAACTACTTTGCAAGTTACATTTTATATGAGTTGAAGTAGGTGAAATCAAACAAATGTAATATTAAAAAAGTAATCTTACTCTATAGGCAAAATGGAAATATGTGAACTCTAAATTAACTCAGCTAAAATGACAATTTCAAAGCTGGTAGGCCAAGTGAGTTGCCCACTGTTAACACTATTGCCACATGGAAGCATCTCCTGTACCTGGTAGAATGATCTGCTTCTAGGTCAGTATTATATAAGTGAGGCTATTCTTTAAATATCTAAGAGATTCTTGAGACATACTGCTGTGCTATTAATTTTTAATATATACTCCTATTATAATTTAAAATATTTTCATATATGATAGCAATGTTATCAAAATGCTAAAGGATATGATTACTGCTTGTGCTGAAAAACATCTCTAGAGAAATAAGGTAATACAAAATTTAGATGCAAGAAAACAATATTTAAAAAGCCAAAGTAAAACCATGATAGGTTATGTGGAGAGAGCATTCTGCAAAACATTAGTAATAATGCTGAGAAAACTGAAAAATGAGAAAGCAAGAATACACTTTGATTGTTATAGATTTGTGAACTCCAAAGATTATTTCCTCACATACTTTTACATTTATTCCCAAGGAAAATTTAATCTTAAACTATGTGAGACCTTCAGAAATGCATTCTTCCTATAAAATGTGACTACATTTGATGGGAGAAGGGAGTAAAAAGGGGAGGGGTAAATAAAAAAATAAAATGTTAAAAAATATGTATATATGGTATGAAAAAATAAATAAACTGGCATTTAAAAATAAAATAAAATAAAATGTGACTGTATTTGTATTAATCACAGTAAAAATGACAAGGTTCAAAACAAGCCATGTTCTCTCAGCTGCCCTGCTTCCTGGCTTCCACTCACATTGTTCCCTCTTTGTGGAATGCTCTTCCCTAGTCTTGAAAATGCCTGCCTCTCTTTCAAGGCAGCACAATCATCACTTCTTCTGAGAAGCCTTCTTCACCACTTCCAGGCAGAGAGAGAGTATCTCTTGTAAATTCAGTTCTTACAATATTCATTGTACCATTTTGTAATTGTTTATATATTTGTCTCTCCCACTATACTCTGACTAATTGGTGGATAAGAACTAGGTCTCATGCATGTGTGTTTTGTCAGCTTTCTAGCCCTGTGCCTAGTACGTAGTTGATAATAAATGAATGAATTTAAATATTGTATAGTATTATTGTTTTTTAAGGTAACTGTATCTCTCTAAATCCATTCACTCATTGACTAACTACTTACTATAATAATCACTAGTAATTTCATCCAATTCCTACACACACTATATAGTACTTTTCAGGTGAATTATTTTCATCAAAATATGTGTGCATTATACAATATTAAAGTTTGTAGGGAAAACTAACCTAGCCATTATTTCACCAATTGATGTGTGTGTGTGTGTGTGTGTATGTGTGTGTGTGTGTGTGTATAATTTAATAACTATCCACATTTTTATGTGTGTAGGGAACCAAACCTAGGTAAAACTGGTGGCTAGGTTTACCTAGCCACCAACTAAAAAGTATTTTGGGTTAGCTTAATTTGTATTAAGTTTTTGCAACTGGGTTTTAATTTCCTGCTTCCCCTACCATATATGTTTGGCTTCGGCACTATTCTAGAAAAAATTTGAGTCAGTTTTCTACCTATGAGCATAGATTTATAAATACCCCTATATATACCAGTGACAACCACCTTTCTTAGAGCCCCAACCATAACTGCCCTCAGGGATCCAAAGTACTACTGAACCGTTGAGTAGAGCCTCTTAATCTTTTCTGTGGCATAGACTCATGCATGGGCAATGTGGTGACATCTGTAGATCCCTTCTCAGAATGTTTTTACATGCATAAAATTAAATACTTAGGATTATGAAGGAAACACATTGGATTAAGATAGAATTGTCAAAAAAAATTTTAAGTAAATTTTGATATAGTGTATATGTGCTTCTTTATTAACACATTAAATAACAAGATCTCCTGGTGGGACTAATAACTTCCATACATTTCAAAGTAGTAATGGGTTTAAACAATATTTTAAGATCTCTGTAATAATTATTACACAATAGGAAATATGTATTACTATTAGTGACAGTTACAGGTACTGCTAATAATACTGTGTTCTCTTTCCTATACCATAATGGAAGAAACTGCTAATTTTCAGTTAGAAATTGGTCAAAATAAATACGTAACTTTTTTCCCATCCAAGTTCACAGACTTTCCAGATTTAGAACCCCTACTCCATAGGCAAAGGTCTAGAAAGATATACACCATATTAGAGTGGGTAGCATTGGCTAGGGCAGAGGAAAAGGGAAAAACAATTTTTAAACATTTTTAAATCCTGTATTTAATTCTTTTCTACAAAAAGATTTCATTTATGTATTACTTGTGTAAAAAACATAACATCTGGTACCTAGATCAATAATCGCTGCTGCTCAGGGAGAAAGAGAGCCATTATATGCTGCTGGAGCCCTTCAGCCTCCATCCACTCTGCCCACCTCCCAGGTAGAAACACCATTTTGATCATTTCCTCACCTTTAGCACTTAGATAATGCTGTCACAAACCTTCAGTCTCTCATGCACAGGAACCCACTGGTTTTAAGACAGATAGAACCAATCTATAGTTAAAAGACATGATTTGGGTGTGTTTCTGGAATCTCATATTATCAATATGAGATTGATTATCATATTGATAATATAATTCAGTTCAAAATGGGCCGTTTATCCACCCTTTGTAACATTGGTTAATGAGAAAATGCTTTCTAGGTTTCAGATATCTGATGATTTGCAAAAGAATGGTTAAACATGTATATTCATAAGTTGAAGACACCCAGCATTTATTAAATGTTCAGAGTGTTCATCAGCATACTGGGTGATACGCTGACTTTTGAGTTTGAAGGCAGTATAAGGCAGTAAGGAGAAAAAGATTCCTTTTGTCTAAAAGGAATAATCATTACCTTTTAACAGATGACTCTTTGCCTTCATTAGAAATAAAGATGGCTGCTGAACCAGTAGAAGACAATTGCATCAGCTTTGTGGAAATGAAATTTATTGACAATACACTTTACTTTGTAGGTAAGTCTAAAGCAATAGGCCAAATACAGGGCTCAGATAAATGTATTCTACTAGAAAAGATGTTGTGAGGTAAACTGTTAAGTGACTCATTATAACAAAATTCCATTGTAATGCTAATGGAATTCTTCTCTGGAAAAAAAATATTGGGCCTCTAGGAATTAACCATAGTATATCCAAGGTCCCAGCCCCTCGTCGCACTACAAATCATGTAACTTTAGTTAGTCCACCTACAAGGTGGCAGCAGATGTACATCATGAAAATTCCACAAAATTGGGTACATTCAGCAAATACAATTTCCCAAAGCAAATTGGCGAATTATATGAGATACCTTAAATCTAGAGTTCTGTGAGTGAGTTATACCATTTAATGTAAATATATTTGACAAATGAAAACAGATTCTTATAATTAATCTCCATGGGCAGTTTGGCTTCATTTGAAATCTTCATAGAAAATGACCTTCTACTGAAGCAATAAATTTAAGAGTAAAATCTATCACTTTATAAATTAATTTTAGCTACAAATTTATATTTATAAACCTTGGATTTTGGCTTTATATCTAACTTATCTGAGTACACACTAAGTCTAATGAGCTTCATTTAATGGGACCTTTTGGACGATTATATAATATTTCTAATGGAGGCCAACAAAGGCCATCACCAGTAAGATAGGGGTTAAATAATGGGGAGTGACAGAAAAGAGTAACAGAAGAGTATGATGAGAGGAGATTCTGAGTTGAAAGGTAGAATTTAACCTATTTTGTTTCTCTTTTTTTCCTTTCAGCTGAAAATGATGGTAAAGTATAAATTTATTTCTCTTTCTTTGCAAAAGTGAAATAGCTACTTGAGTAAGCATTCCACAGATACATCCCTATCACCATTCTCAGCTGAGAGAAACTGGCTCCAATCCATCTGATAAATTAATCTTCCCTCAAAGGAATGTGGACCCAAAAGCACAGCCATAGAGTAAAGATGACCATAAGGGATAAAAAAAGAACCTCAAACAAAATTGCTTCTCTACGCTTGAGGAAATCCTCCAGTTCTTAGAATCTACAAAACAGACCTTGCCTGTTACATAGTTTCTGAGATTAGCAGGAAGTCACACATTCTCTAGAGTACATATGAAAAAAGGATTGAAGCATGAGAATTGCTGTCCATAATCAAGTACATCTTTCTTCTTCAACCCTCTCTCTTAGAAATACTTTGGGAAGAAGTGTGGGAGGCTCCCAGGGAAAGAAAATTTCTCAAAGTAGAGGAGATGGGAGAGATTGGAGCAAGCAGAAATATGTGATTAAGTCATTCAGTCTTCTCAAAAAGTGGGTGTACCCAGTCCTGGTCCTTCTGACATTCAGGGAGTGTCATACCCATATCTAGCCTGTGATACTCTTAACTGATGTCCAGATTATTAAAGGTCATTAATTTCTCATACCTTTCCATTAAAAAAAGCATTCTCCCCATTCTTAAGGTGATCCTTAGTGGCTTAGAAATAGAAAACAGCAACTTTTAAAAAAATACTGTTCCTTCATGTTTCTTTTTTCCAGTTTATTGAGATATAATTGACTTGTAAGCCCTCATATTTCTTAAAGATTGCCCAACTCTCTATTGATTAATCTATACTGGCATCTATATCAAAGGCACTGTTAGGCACTAGGACACAGTTCCTCTAGGGAGAAGCAGGCACATAAGGAAGGCAATTAGAATACGGTTATGTTAAGGCACAGGATGCTATGGGAGAACATAGAACAGATACGTAATTCAGTTCACTACATTCTGGGAAGGCACTGGGAAGGAGGGACATATTTGAAGAGTGAATAGGAGTTAGCTAAGAAGAGATTTTCTCGGCAGAAAGAAGATCACATGCAAAGGCCAAGGTATGAAGGTGACCATGGCATATATGAGGAATTAAGAGCACTTCAGAATGGGAGAAAGGTGGGAGTAGCAGAATGATGAGAGAAAAATAAGGGTGCAGATCAAGAAGTTTCTCTTATTCTAAGATGTGGAATTTGGACCTTTCCTTTGGAATAATGGGGGTTCATTAAGCACAATATATATGATCTAGGATACAGATTAGTTTACTGCAACAAAGAGATCTGAAAATATAGTGACCGAATAAGAAAATGTTTTTCTCAAATACAGATCTAATTAGGCAGTTCAAGATTACTATGGCAGCCTGATGATGTTGGGATTTCAAATTTCTTCTTTCTTATTATTCCCAGTTGTTGAATTCATTCATCATCACACTTGAAAATCATCATCACACTGCCTGCATCCATGTCCCAGCTAGCAAGAAAGGATTCAAAATAAGAGGAAGACAGTCCCACTCCTTTTCAAGACTTTGTGTGAAAGTTGTACACATCAAATACATTCATATTCTATTGACTAGAATTTGGCCACAGTAACTGCAAGGAAATCTGGAAAACAGAATCTTTATTCTGGGTACTCATGTGCCGCATTAAAATTCAGAGAAAATATGATCATATCTCTGAATTTTAACTTTAATTAAAATTGAATTTTAATTTCTTCTGGCTTCAGTATAAAGAATTAATGTGGAGACAAAAAAATTAGAGATGCCAATTAAGAGGCTATTGTAGTCCCTATGAGAGATGATGGTGATATGAATTAAGGTAGGCACAACAGGGTACCTATGAAGAGCTGTGAATAGATTTTTTAAATACTTGGAAAAATCAATGGGACATGGTTTGGGGTTGGATTTGGAAAGGGATATAGAGAAAGACAGAAGAGAAGATGCCCACATTTTCTCACTTAGGCAGTTTGTACCATTCAGTGAAACAAGAAACACAAGAGGTATACAGGGCAAAGAGGATGATAGATGATGAATTTAGTTAATCTCTTGTCTATGAGACATCTAGTGGAAAAGTCCAGTAGACTCTTGGACATATGGTTCTGAGCTTAAGATGAAAATTTGAGCTGGAGATATAGATGTAGGAGGCTTATGCACAGTAATGATATTTGAAGCTATAGGAATAAAAAGACAAATTAGAAAACATGTAAGTGAGAAAGTAACAGCCAAGAACTAAACTCTAAGGAATACCTACATTTAAAGGATTCAGTAGAAAGAGAAGCTATTAAAGAATAGAGAAAAGTAACCAAATAAGAAAAACCAAGAAAATGCCACCGAATCTCAGGAGAAATTTTTTAAGATGAAGGTACTATGCACTGTGTTAAATTTTGCAGCCTTAAAAATCAAAGGCAGGAAAGCATCTATTGCATTTAGTAATGGGAGTTGATTGATCTCTGCAAAAGCAGTGTGATGGAGAAATGGCAGAGGCAAATTGCAAAGAATAGAAGAGTGAATGGAAAGTAAGGGAATGATACACACAATTCTTGCCATAAGCTCAGCTATTAAAAGGAGGAAAGAAACAAGGGAAGCTACAAACTAGGATATGATTGATGGAGGAATTCCAAATCACAAAATGAAAAGAGCTTTATGTTTTTCTGATTACAAAAATCATGTGTTTGTTATAAATAACTTGGGCAATGAAGATAAGAACATGAAGAAAAAGAAACATGAAAATAACCTAGAAATAACCATTGCTATCATTTTAATGTAATTTTTCTATACTTCTTTCAATATATATATTATACTATACCTAAGCTTCTTTTTCTAGTTCAATACACACAGACATCCTTCCACAGCAATGAATAATCACAGTTCTATTAAGTTCATGATATCCATAGTAAGGGCATATCAGAATTTATTTGCTCAATCCCCAATAGATGGACAGTTAAATTTTTCTAGTTTGTTATTAACAGTGCTTTCCTAAGTATTCTTATAGAGAAATATTTACACAATTGTGTGATTATTTCTTTAGGGCAAAATTGAGGAAATATAATTGTGTATTGATAGAAGAGAGATGATTGGTAAATCAAGGTTTCAGGAGAAAGTACATCAGAGCACAGATAGGGTTAGCCTTCATTAATAGAAGGAGCACCTTTTCTACACTTCCTCCTGGGATAAGAGAGATAGAGGAAATAACTGGTGGTGCCACTTAAGTTTGTAAGTGAAGTAGCAGAAAATCACTTGCTGAAAGTGAAAGCAGAAGTAATGATGTAGAGATCCTGAGGAGAGTGAAAGTTTGCAACTGCAGCTATGAACTATGGAAGAGGATGCTGAACTGTAAAAAAAAAAAAAGAAAAGTATTGACAATTGACATGTTTGTAATGACACCAATTTGCACATTTGTATAATTGTACTCAATAGCAAGTTTTGGACTTATGTAGTAGGAAGACAATGAATTCAGGATTGAGATACTGGCAAAAGGTCTAAGCTGCATAAAGAAGGAAAGGGAACATAGGAAGAGGTTAGACAGGAAATGCAAGAGTCAGGAGGACTTAGTGAAGTGGAGGAAAAGTATTTTTTAAAATCTTGAAGGATAGGAGATTGTGATGAAAAAACAGGATATTTGAATTTAAGATTTCAGACATAGAGTAGTTCTAAGTGACAACAAGAAACAGTGTGCCCTTGGAAGTGGATTAAAAAACATGGTGCAACTTTATCTTAGCTGCTTCTGTAGCAGAAGATTGTGATTAATAGTTATTGAAAAATGAAATATACTATGCCTATTTGTAAATTTAGGAAAAAAACTTATTTTTTAATGGGATTTAATGTGCATTGTAGAAAACCTGGAATCAGATTACTTTGGCAAGCTCGAACCTAGATTCTCAATCATACGGAATTTGAATAACCAAGTTCTCTTCATTTACGACGGAAACACAGCTGTGTTTGAAGATATGCCTGATTCTGACTGTACAGGTATTTTTAAATATGTTTGTAAACATAAAAATGAGAAGCTACTTCTTATTACATTTTACTGCCTACATTTTTCTATGATGGACCTAGTACTTAAATGAAGTCATAGGAGGAGTAATAATTTCACTTATAAGAAACTTTATAGGGTATCCACATTTTTCGGTTGGGGTGAAAAATTGACGCAATAAAGATATTGCTGGGGGAGAGAGAGGATAAATTGGGTCAAGGGGATCAAATATATGGTGACAGGAGGAGACTAAGTTTCAGGTGATAAACACACAAAAGAGTGTACAAATGCCATATTATAAAGTTGTACACTTGAAATTTATATAATGTTATTAATCAGTGTTACCCCAATATATTTTTTTTAATTTAAGATATTGCTAGAGGTGATGCTACTCTGAGCCTACATCTGGATCACCAATTCCTTCATTGTAATTGCATTAACTGTATAAGGTCTCTGTAGAATTGGATCCTTAATGCCTGCTGGTTACAACTGAAATTGCTGATAGCATTTTCAAAACTCAAAATTAAAATTAAATACACAAGTATTTCAAAGAAGTCTGTCTCACAACATAAATTTAGAGTGCCTTAGAAAATAAATAATTAAAAAAAAAAGAAAGGAAAGAAAGAGAGAGAGAGAGAGAGAGAGAGAGAGAGAGAAAGAAAGAAAGAAAGAAAGAAAGAAAGAAAGAAAGAAAGAAAGAAAGAAAGAAAGAAAGAAAGAAAGAAAGAAAGAAAGAAAGAAAAGAAAGAAAGAAAGAAAGAAAAAGAAAGAAAGAAAGGAGAAAATGAATAATTTTACTGTGATGTCCAAGGTTTGAATTCCAAATAGTTTAGGCAGAATTGAAACAGTAAGCTCTTGAAAAATTCTGAATTTTTACCTTAACAGATTTTTAATATAGAATTTAGCATTTAAAAGTTAAAGACAATCTTTTAGAATTCAGAATATCTCAAATACTCAAAAAGTTGCTACACTTATGTTGTAATACATATTCGAATATGTTTTAAAGAATGTGTGAACATCTATCTGTGTATAGTCTACTAATTGGCTAAATCTCAATGTGAGATTGGTAATGGGTCTATTAAGGATCAATCTTTGACTAATTTCCATAAATATTGATTTGCAAAAATTCTTCTAACTGGGATTCTCATTTATTAATGTTTATTTCAGATAATGCACCCCAGACTGAATTTATCATATATATGTATAAAGATAGTCTCACTAGAGGTCTGGCGGTAGCCATCTGTGTGAAGTGTAATAAAATTTCTACTCTCTCCTGTGACAACAAAACTATTTCCTTTAAGGTAAGACTGAGCCTGAATTTGTTTTAGTCATATTTATGTGGAAAATTCGAAAACTTAAACATCTGTAATCCAACCTTTTGTCTAGAACAAAGATGGTAGGAAGCAGAGATCCATTAAAATAGATTGTTACTAAAAATTGTCCCACTCATGAACCTATTGCAGTCATATCATGTTTTTTCTGAGCCTGCCAAAGGGAGGAAGGGATACAACTACGTTTCATAACCTAGGTCTTCTGAATAATCAATCTCTGTAATCTCTTTACATTTTTGGTCAAATATGATGATGATATTTTAATCCCTAATTGTTTTGTTCCTGCTTCTTGGCTACATTCTTTAGCTTTTAGTCAATATATGTTATTTTTTTTTTAATGTAAATCTAAGTGAATAAAATTAACAAGATCAGATAAGCTGTAAAAGCAATGGTATAATATATCTTAAAGCCAGGTATAAATTATTTCTGGTCACAACTTTTTTTCTTTATTCTCCATTTTTTATCATTATTATTTTTCTCTTTTTTCCTCCATTCTTTCTAGATAAACGACCATTAACTATAGCTACAGATTGACCCAGAAAACTTTCCTCCCAGTGATAGCAGCCAGGGAATGCTCACAAATTAACAGTTTCAAATTGACAGACTTTTTGAGTGGGGATTTGTCAATAAAGAACTGCTGTCAAGAGCACTCAGTTCCCACTGAAAGTTAGGGTGAGACCATAGTGGACATGCCAAGGGGTAATTTGGGAGGAAGGAAAAAGCCACTCAAAATTACAATCCAAGTAAAATCAGTGTGTGTGCCACAAATATAGCCCCCAAATAAATCCCTTAGCCATCCCCTCCTAACCAGAGTGCCACCCCTTCTGGTGGCAATTTAGAGTCCCTATTCTCTGACCTAACAACAATCAGGAAGCTTGGTTATGATAATGGTCTCAGAGGCTTGGGGAGGGAGAGGCAGTGTGAAGATGACCAAGCATGTTGTTACTTAGCAGTGAAATCGGAAGGAAAGGAGGGAGATGGCCAAACACAATCTGTGTTGGGTAGAGGAAAACTATTTCAGGGGCAGAGGAAGATTCCGAAATTGGGATAAGCCCTTATTATAAGTGAATTATTATTGAGAGAGGTTGGAGAGTGTTTAAAAAAGAAATAATGTTTAACATATAGTAGAAATTGGGGCAAATTCAAGTTTAGTGGAGTCTGAAACTTACACAATTTGAGCGGTTTCTTTAAAGAATGAACATAAAATTACCAAAGGCATAAAGTTAATGATTTATTTAGAATAAGAGCCTTTAGAAGAGACCTGTATAAGTGAGGGGGCTCTAACATTAAGCTTTGTTAGCTTCATAGAAGATCTGCTTCTGAAAGAAACTCAGAAAATATTAGCTAGAGAGAAGCAGGAAAGAGAAGAAGAGGGAGGAAAGAAGAAAGAAGGGGGCTAGTTTTAGCCTGTGCTCTTTAAACCCCTTTTCCCCAACTAATAAGGATCTTAACAGTGATTATAAATATAGATTAAGTTCTAGATAATAAGAGACAACTGGCTGCCATTATATGTTCACCTTTCTGTGTTGGTTACTAGCTATCAAGTCCTAGTGCTTATGGTTACCCACCCCCCGCCGTTTTCTTTGTGCAAAAACCTTCATGACACCAAGAGGGATTTCTTCAGGAAGTTACTGTTAGTGTCTGTTTCTTGTATATACATCCAGGCATAATCAGGATTCTCTCAAACTTGCTAATGCACTTGCAAAGGGGCCAAAAAAGAAAGATGTTAGGTCAAGCTTAATATTCTGTGTTCAGATTTAACCCATCCTGATGTAAAGAATCCCTTAGGCCCTTAGAGCAGTCTAGTTTCACCATGTAACGTTTTTTCCAAGTTGAAGGTTACCCAAGGTCATTGGGATTGTTTCCACATCCATTTGCTGTGCACCTTCCCAATGATGACTATGAAGAGTCAACACCAAAAACAAGGAAAGCTACTGCCCCAGGATTTCCTTGCTCTTGTTCTGAAATATGACATTGAACTATGAATTAGAGATCTTCTATTCCACCTATCCACACCCCCATTTTTAACTATAACTTTCCATGCTAGGTTTGAACAAACAGATTTATCTCCTTCTATATCTAGAGCTTTTAAAGTTTGGGCTAAAGATTATTTCTCACTTGTACATTAGACTTTAGCTTAGTCCCAAATTGGCTCCCCCAGCTTAGGGTCTCCTCCTAAATTCTGGGATACTGTAGACAGCTGCAAAAATATATTCCAGTTTGGGAACTAGCTTATACTGTCATCAATTCAGTACTCATATTTGTTGACAAAGGACAAAGGTTAAGAGTTAGGAATAAATTCCATAATTAACTGAGAAGTTTGGATGTACCCAAACTTTTTTCAGGCATCTCAGGAAGAAGCTAGATTGCTATTTGGAATCTGGAGGTCTCTCTGTCAGTCTTTAGTTAGATCATGAGAATCTTTGCTACCACGGGGTCGAAATTAAGTTCAAACCTTCTGGTTCCAGGATTAACATAGAAAAAACCTTGGGAAGTCCTCAGATTTTCTAGTCCATCTTAAAAAGTAGGCATGATGCAATAATAAAAGTGTAGGCAGTAGTGTCAGTTAAGGGACCAGTAGGATTAAAGTTTCAAGTGTTCTATCCATTCCTGAGAAAACCCTATTCTGTGTCTGAAAGATACAGAATCAGCATTTGGCCTTCTAGGGTGGGGCCCAGACAACTGATGACTTTCAGAAAAGAAATGCAGGACTATTATGGAACTGAAGTACATGGCAGGGAAAAGTCAAAGGCTACTTACTAAGCCAATATAGAAAGGCTAGACAGAAACCCAGGACCCAGACTTAGAGCAGTTGCAGTGACTACATTTATAGCACGTTTCAGTTTTAGGAAGGAAGAAGTTGAGATTCCTGCCACTTCTGCCTCTTTCATGTTGGCTCATAAACTAAAACTAGGCTAGGCCTATGGGTGAATGTCATCAATATCTTTAACTCTAAATGGTTAGAAAAGACAGGAACTGACATTAGCCCCAAAAGGTTGTGGTTTTTGCTGTAATTCTATTTCATCTTAAGTAAATATGGACTCCACTCAATAGGAGAGGAGAGAAGGAAACTATCATTAATATTGGGAAAAATAGAGACCTAAACCTAAATGTGCATTCCCACTTTGGTGGGAACAGCCAAAGTGGGCAAGGAGAATATGAAATTAGGAATTAAGAGGGAGAGAAGATCAATAAGTCTACATTCAGATATATTTTCTTAACTCTTGAGAATAAAAACTTTAGTTCTGTGCAATAGTATACTTCAGAATAGACTACACATATTCAAATTGTTCATGTCCTAAAATATTAATCTTTTTCTCTACAGAAAATGAATCCTCCTGATAATATCAATGATGAAGGAAATGACATCATATTCTTTAAGAGAAGTGTCCCAGGACATACAGATAAGATACAATTTGAGTCTTCATTGTACAAAGGATACTTTCTAGCTTGTAAAAAAGAGAATGACCTTTACAAACTCATTTTGAAAGAAAAGGACAAATATGGGGATGAATCTGTAATGTTCACTGTTCAAGAACTAGATTAAAATTGCATAATGTGACCTTTTTTTTAGTTTTTGTCTTTCAGAAAGCTTATAAGAGTTTGAGCCTATAATTGTAGTGATTAAATAAAATGAATAATGGTCTCAAAAGATATCTCTAAAAAATAAATAAGTTTCACAAAATTGAATCAACCTTATCCAGATGAATAAAATATTTGCATAACATAAAAAGAATGCATATAGTTTGAAAACACACTACATCATTAATTGGAACATGATTATACTCAATAGAAGTGTTTTGAATCTTTTGGATTATTGGTCTTAATGATGAAAGATGATATTTGAATTTTCTAATAGTTAAGCATATCATTAAAACTATCAAGATTTTATAAAAAGACCACTTCACTTGACTAATTTCAGCATTTCTTCCAAATTCAGGATACTTTTAAAAGTCAGATTGATCCTGAATCCAGCAACATATAAAAACAATTATACATTCTGAGCAAGTGGCATTCAACCCAGGAATGCAAATGTTTTAATATTCTAAAATCAGTTAATATAATATATATTAATAGAACAAAGGATTAAATCACAGATGTGGAAAAAAGATTTGACGAAATCTAATTCATAATAGAGAATCTCAACAGAGAGAAAAGGCAAGATGGCGTAGATGATAGAGGCTTTGTAAATCTCTTGCGAACACACCAATAGTTGTGATGGAACCACAGAGCAAACAGGAAGCAGAGTTGCCTGGGGTCTGGATGAACAGAAGCCATACAACTTGGGAGAGAAATAAGAAATCACCCTGCAATGACACAAGGCTGCTCAATCTCACGCTACTAAGACAGAAACTACAGCAGCTGCAGCCAGCAGGTACAGATGTTCCTCTTAAAAGGGGCTGCAACAGAACTTTTACAGTGACAGACTTGCTCACTCT
Organism: Macroglossus sobrinus; assembly: GCA_004027375.1. Taxonomy (NCBI): domain Eukaryota; kingdom Metazoa; phylum Chordata; class Mammalia; order Chiroptera; family Pteropodidae; genus Macroglossus; species Macroglossus sobrinus. The sequence continues at coordinate 474,489 of PVKZ01000988.1, read as the reverse complement.
GAGCAGTGCCTGGTCAGCAGTTCGAGTGGTGCCAGGGACTTACAGAGGGACACAGTTATCAGAGCGAAGGCTAGAGGCAAGGCTTTCTCCCAGACAGAAGTGCTGGCAATATCAGTTGTTCCTCTATTGAGCCCTCCCAGCTCCCAGTATGTGGACCCAGCAATGCCATAGCTGAGACATCATCAAACCAGATAACAGAGGTTGCTCCACCCAGAGGATTCCCTGAAACTCTGCCTCTCCTAACTTGTGGCCTTAACCAAACCACATCCAGTGGTGTCCTCAGTGTGTCTTGTGCCCCTTGCTGAGCAGCTCCAAGCCCTGCCTGGCCTCGGTTTCTGATGTAGCCTCTTGAGGCAACTATAAGCCCAGCATCTGTGGATTGTTTGCTGAATCTTACCAGGTGGTTCTAGAGAAGCACAGGCTGGGGCTAAACCTGATCCACAGCTGTACCCCACTCACGACTGTGCCACTGGACACCTACTACACAAAGCCACACTAATATGACCAGCAGACTTAAGAGCTTTGCTTAGTACATAGAAACAGACACAGAAAGACACCTAAAATGGAGAGACAAAGAAATATGTTCAATATGAAAAAACAAAACAGAGCTCCAGGAAAAAAGGTGCCAAGCAATCTACCAGATGCAGAGTTCAAAACACTGGTTATAAAGATGCTCAATGAACTTAGGGGAAGTGTAAATGAACTCAGTGAGAATAGAAATTATAAAAGGGATGAAGAGTATATTAGAGGGAATCAACAGAGTGAAGGAAGCAGAGGATCGAATTACTGATGTAGAGGATGGGGTAGCAGAGGACACCCAATCAGAATGGCAACAAAGAAAAAAATCCAAAATAATGAAGATAATATAAGAAGCCTATGGAATAACATCAAATGTAACAACATTCACATTATAGGAGTACCAGAAGGAGAAGAACAAGAAGTTGGAAACCTATTTGAAGAAATAATGATGGAAAACTTCTCTAACCTGGTGAAGGAAATAGACATACAACCCCAGGAAGAAATAAACCCTTATATTTATGGCCAGTTGATTTATGACAAAGACAGCTTTATAGAAAAGTAGTTTTCAACAAATGGTGCTGGGACAATTGGCTATTCACAAGAAAAAAAAGTAGACATCTTGCCTCATATAGTATATAAAAAGCAATTCAAAATGGGTTAGAGACATTAATGTAAGAGCTAAAGCTATAAAACTTTTAGAATAAAGCAGGAGGAAATGTCAAGACTTTGGGTTAGGCAAAGATTTTTTTAGACCCAACCCAAGAATTATGATCCATAAAAGAAGAAAATTAATAAATTGTCCATAACAAAACGCAGAATTTGTAAATGAAACTGGATGAAGAGTACATAAGACCTCTCTATACTATCTTTGCAATTTTCTGTGAATTTTTAAGTATTTAAAAATTAATTTAAAAAAACTTTCACTCAAAACATATCATTAAGAAATTAAAAGATAAGTTACAGATTGGAAAAAATATTTATCAATCATATATGTGAATTAAATAAACAAAAGATATGAATAAACATTTCTCAAAGAAAATATTCAATGGCTCATAGGCACATGAAAAGATACTTAACATCATTAGTCATTTAAAAAATGCAAATTAAAAACACAAGGAGTTACCACTTCATAGCCACCAGGATAGCTATGATCCAAAAGACAGACAATAACAATTGGTGGCAAAAGTGTTAAGAAAAAGAAATTCTCATACATTGCTGATGGGAATGTGAAGAAGTACACTTTGGAAAACAATTTTGTAGTTTTTAAAAGGTTAAATATAAGTTGTTCATATGACCCAGCAATTCCAATCTTACGTATCTGTTCAAGAGTAATAAAATAAGTTCACACAAAGATTTGTACATTAATGTTCACATCAACACTATTCATAATAGCCAAAAAGTAGAAAGCCCAAATACCCATCAATTGTTTAAGGCATAAACAAAATGTGGCATATCCATAATGAAATGCCAATATGAATAGAACAAAAAACATGTAAAATATGGATACATGCTACAATTTGAAAGAACTTTAAAAACATGCCAAATGAAAGATGCCAAACACATAAAAAAACTATATATGATTTTTATATAAAATGTCCAGAAAAGAAATATCTATAGTAAGAGAAAAGTAGATTCATGTTTGCCTAGGGCTGGGATGGGATGAGTAACAGTAAAAGGATAAGAAGATCTTATTAGAGAGAAGAAAATGATCTAAAACTGGATATGGTGACAGTTGCACAACTAGGTAAATTTACTCAAAATCATTGAATTGTGTACTCAAATAGGTGAATTTATGATATGTAAATTATACCTCAATAAAGTTATTTTAAAAAGAAAAAAAAGTCAGTTTGATCAAATTTTTATATCAAGTTTTATTGTTTTTTCCTTACTATAAAATTAAAACATATTAATACAGAAATTTTAGAAAATACAAAGGAATTGTTTTTTTAAAATTCAGCTGAGTAAATTTGAGGATCTAATTAGCTTTAATCAATGATTTGGGAATCAGGCAGTATCCCACCTAGCAAACAGAAAGAAACTACAAGGGGCTGTACAAAAGTGAAGGCTTTTATGGGCAAAAGGGGACAGGAACAACAATAGAGCAGATTACTTCACCTTCATTTGGGGGATCTAAAGGGTCTATCTATCAGGTGGATTATCTCACTATTGCTGACCAGGAAATTCCAACTTGTCTGGTTAAAGATACCTTCTGGGAGAGGCTAAAACTGCAATTAGTTCAAGTATTAAATCTTAATTTGGTGACAGAGGTTTTGATGACAAGTGACTCCATTTGGGATCCATTGTCTCTTTTCTCTCTTTTTTTAAACAGAACAAAAAGAAGAAAATTTAAACCACCCATTCTTCTATCTTCAGATAACCATACTTGGCATTTTGGAATAAGTCCTTAGAGTTTTTCTTTCTATAAGCATTTAGGCTGAAAAACTAAAACACTCCCTACCCCTGGCCCTAGAGAGAATTGGATATACATACCTTTACAAAAATCTTTTCAAAGCTGCATTTGAAATCTTGGATATGCAAAAGGAGAGCCTGAACTAAATCTGGTTGTGAGGAATGGAAAGAGCTGAATGTTTCTGCATAAGAAAGGAGGAGGCTCTGAGAGAGAGAATACTAAGAGAGTGGTAGCTTGAGTTCCTTCCCACCAAAACAAAACAAAATTCCACACCAAAGCCTGAAACAAGGACTTGTGTACAGATAATTTGAGAGGTAATCCCAGGAAGCAGGAGTGAGAAAGCTAGGATAAAGGTAAGGTGCAAAATCTAGTAATAAGTATGTTACAAAGTCGTCACTGTGGGGCTGATTTGTCCAGAACCTCCTGAGAAGCAAAAAGAATGCCTCCCTAAATTATCCCCCTGGAAGAGAGAGGCAGAGGCCCATACTCATCGGTTCCTGACACCCATTAGTTGAAAGTTGATGTTGGAGATGTTGAGCTCCACACTTCTGAGCTGTGCTTGTGTTACCTAACAGAAAGAGTCCCACTGCCCTGTGTTAGCAGTGCCAGACACTAAATACAGATAATTGCAATAGAGAAAAGACTAGCTAATTTATTATGAATGGTGCCACCCAGGCGACTGGGAAGCTAATGCTCAAAAGCCTGAAATACCAGATCCAGGGTTCAGGGCAGGTTTTTAAAGGTTTAGGGGGAACAAGTATGGAGAAATGCAGGCAGGGAAAGTTTTAATTGGAGGATCTTGGAGCTTGGTCATTTATGGTAAGGAGAGTCAATACTGGATCTTCCTGGACAATGGACCTTCAACTTCTGAGAGTTCCAATGTTCAACTTCTGGGTGTGTCCTGGTCCTTTGGTTTCATGGTGAGGGAGAGCACGACTTCAGTTTGGGGGATGGAGTTCTCGACTGCACATCTTTTGGCTGCATGACTTGTGGTTTTGATCTGTTGTCTCTGAAAAGCAGCTCAGTATCTCATTAAAGAGGATGGGACCGTTTTAAGCTGGTTCTGCAGTTACATTTGGCAGAGCAGATTTATTTGCAGCAAAAAGTGAAAAGACACAGCACAGTCAAGGTAATTTTGTTAGTGTGACCTGGCATGGAACTGTTCACAGCAGTTACTGGTGAATCAGAAGTGGGCTGAGGAAATGTGACACGCAGCACCAGAATGAATCAAATCACCATGGCAAAAAGGTAGAACTCATACCACTAAGAAAGAAATGACATGCCTTTGATTGTAAGACACATTCTCATTTCGGAGCTATCAAAATGTGTAAAGTTGCATGCCTTGGAGTTGATGAAATACAGATACAGTTTAAAACCATTTGCATTATTCTAATGTAAATGTAGCCACCTCCATAAGCCTTTAATAAGGTCTACTAAACACATAACACTTTGATTCATTTCTTGTAGAAATGAGGGAGACAGCTGAATTTCACATCTGCATTAGTATCAACAGAAGTAGAGTGACATGCCATGGATATCAAGATAATCACTATTGGAGAAAGCAGAAGCTTGGAACCAAAGGTGGCCCTGAGTCTTAGGAATTTGAAGAAACTTTGAGAACATTAGATTTTCTTCAATTCGTAGCATGGGAGTTTGAGGTAATTTTAACAAAATCTGAATAGCCAGGGAGAGTACTTTTTTAAAATATAAAAAATTTTATTCATATCACACAGACTATTTTATGTACTCTTCTTCTTAATTACATAATTTGATCACTTTTTTAAATTGGCTAGAAGTTAAATTAGTTTGTCATAGGACTAGGTCTTAGAAAAATAAATCTGACAATTTGCTGCTATCTATCTGTAAGCCTTCTTTCAATAAAGTCAACATTCTTAAACTTTTTTATAAAATAAAAAATAATAATTAATACAAAACATAATGTATCTAAGGAGGACTTTGTTGTATCATCCCCAGGCAGTTGTCTCAGGCCTTTTTAGTTTTAATAAACTGAAGGACTGAGTTACATGCCTCTATTTTTTCTAAACTTCTTTGGTCTTGTTTCCTTATATTTTGACTCTTAAAAGTATAATGTGTATATTTCAAGAGGTAGGATGATATAATAAAATGAGGAGAACGGGTTTTGGAGACATGCAACCTTGTTTGAATCTTGTCCCATAACCCAAGACAAGGGATGCATACTTCGGACTCATCTGTCTGAGGCTCAATTTCCTCACATATAAAATAGGAATGAAAAAAAATAGCTACTTCATAGGGGGGCTATACAGATTAAGTGAGATAATGTAAAGCTCTCAGTAGTATCTGGCACTGGAATATGGTAGCTAATAAGTATTATTTACCTTTTTACCCTTCTCCAGGCACTCAACCATCCACTTCCACCTGCGCTCTCATGCACAAACACACACACACACACACACACACACACACACACACACACAGACACACACACACACACCAGAAATAAACAAAACCTTTCCTTTCTACAAGAATGAAACCACACTACTTTAGGTAATTTCTTTTCCTGCAATGTGTAAACTTATTGTTCACTCTGACAGAATAAAAACATCACTGCTTTTCCTACCATTCTTTCTTATACTTATTACTTTTTCTCTATCTTTTCTCAACATATAGGTTTTATAATTGAAGAGAAAATGTCAGGTCAGAAAAGTCTGTTTTGTTTTGCTTCTCATTATCCAAATTTTAAACCCATGATTTTGCTGCACAAAAGAAATCCAATTTTACCTAGCCCACAGAAAATAGCAATTCAGAGTCTGCAATTTTGCTAAATGTATTTATGATTGTTTCTGGACCCACAGAACCCATATAGCAAGACAAAATTTTCTTTTCACATCTGAAGGCATGCTCAAAATTCAGCCTTTGACTTTTCTTCTAATGGTAATGGGTTTGCTTGTGGATGGGCCCACAGCCCCTTGAGCAAACTCAGTTTTTTGTCTAGAACCTAAATTAAGTATATCTCACAGGGCTTAGTTCAGAAAACTAGAAAGTAAAAACAGTCAAAGGTATAGGCATTGGAAATCATCAAACTTAGAGCAAGATGCCATGAGACTCCATCTGTCCCAAAAGAGCTCCTCAATTGACCTACAAAGGAAGCACTTTCTCTTACTGGCTCTTAGACTGCAAATAGTCTGCAAGGTATTTTTAGAATCATTAACTCTTTTTTTAAAAAACCATTTGACAAAAACAAAACAACAGATATTTGTTGGAGCTATTTCCAGAAATATCTGGATATCAGAAATATCAAAAACAGGCAGAGCTATTTTCCTCTCAGATACCATATTCTGAACACAATGCTTTTTAAGACCAGAGGCACACATCAGACAGAGCCTTGGGCCTTCCAGAGACACCCCAAAACAAGAAGAGAAAAGCAAAGCACAGTTTTAAGGAGAACCTCCAGTTGGCTGGTCAGGGAAGCCTTCACAAAAAAAGCTAAGTCTTGAAGGACAAGAATAACTTCAATAGACAAATTTGCAGAAGGTCTTTCTCCTCCTAACTTATTAACCTAGATTTGTTGGAAGTTATATCTGAAGGTATGAGTCTTAGTGTTCAAATTCTGATGGGTAAAAAATACAACCTCATTTTTTATATTTTAATTTCTACTCCAAATTCTCACAAATCTGAGGTAGCAGAAACTTAATTTTAATCATTGCTGGGTGCCCCTCTTTCTTCACAATTATATCTAAGTTCCATAGAGTGAATAATACGAAGGTGTCAAAGATGAAATCGGCAGGGAATCTAGCCCTGGGTCATTATCACAAATTCTGACATATGCTAAGATGTCCATCACCCCCTTTTGGTCTCTGACCAATTGTTCGCAAAGTTGCTATTGAGCAGACTCTCCCTGCTACCCACAAAACGCTTTAGGAATGTGGCTCTCTACATCTACATGGTTGAGACTATTGGTTGCTGCTCCAGAATCCATGGAATCCCTCTCCATTATGCAGTATAATTGGAATGGGGTTGACATAAACCACCACCTCTCCCAACCAGTTCCATCAGTGGATCCTGAGTGGCTCAGGCATAATCTCATCCTTCTTGCCTTAATGGCAAGTCTTTAGTCATAGTGGTTCTTTTAGGGGTAAGCACGTGACTGAAAGTGGTGCAAACTGAAACCCAGGAGTATTTTTCCGTGGTTAGGAAAAGAAGTTCCCTTTCTAAACAGACAGATGTGAGATCTGGATGTGATAGAATCAGTTTGCTATTATTAAGAAAGCCAGCCCGAGGACAAAGCCAACACCCATAAGAGAACAACTATGGAGCTAGTGCCTGATCAAATTACTCCTACCGCTGAGCTTTATTATGGAGCCAATAAAATTCATTTATTGTTTAAATTAGTTTGGATTTTCTTTTTTTTCATTACTTTTATGCCCAAGCATTGTAACAAATCCAGCCTATTTTGGTGACACTCCTATGTACATTGGTTCTTATGGATCCACTGGAGCTCAGAGAATTCTGAGAGGTTTTTCAGGTATTATCTACTTGATATACCATATAACCACTTCTTTTACTGTCTTGCAGCCTCCTAGGGCTCAACTCAGAAGAGGGTGCATAGATCCCCTCTATTCATATATCTCATAAAGCTGTGTGTGTGTGTGTGTGTGTGTGTGTGTGTGTGTGTGTGTGTGTGTGTGTGTTGGTTGGAGTGGGGATGGGGTGGAGGTATCAAGCTATACTCCATCCCTAGAACTTAGTCTGGTGGAAAATCAGGTCTCCAAGACCTACTCAACAAGAAAGCTTTCACTGGTTCCCCTCCCATCTTTACCTCCTCCTCTTCCTTGACGCTTCCTTTCTTAGTTGGGGAGGGAGAGTGGGTACCCTCTGTAGGAGGGTAGCCAGCTCATCCTGAACCTCCAAATCAATTTTGTCTCCTCTGGGTCTTCTTCCATTCCTTGGCTGAACTCTTGAAGGCCAAAAAATGACAGGAAAAATAAATAAATAAAGGAAAGGGAGAATCATCACAGTGCAATGCTCCCTGATCAGAGCAAGATCTGGATCAAAAATAAATACCATATAAATATTGACTTTCAAATTTATATTTGATGCCTAGACCATTCTCCTGAACTACAGACTCATATATTCAACTCTCTACTCAACAGTTCTACTTGGATGCCTAACAAACGTCTCACACTTCAGTTGTCTAAAGTAAAAATTGTCCCAATAGTTTTCTCCATCTATATTTGTCACTACGGCCCTAAACGTCACCCCAGACCATGCTTTGTGATTGAAGTCCTTGAAAGGTACCTTCTGTGGCATAGCCAAAGTAGGCTCCTTCTAGAAATAAAGGTTGTATGGTACCCTCAGGCATCCCTGCTGTTGTTACCACCAAACCCTGCCTTCCTGTTTATGTTCTCATTGCTCTTGTCCCTGCAAGGCTCTGTCTGCAAGGTCCTAGTGTCCAGGAGTAGCCCCCTTAATCCACCATCTGCACCCACAATAGTTGACAGTGAATCTGTATATAACCACTGACTAATTAGGGTACCATCCCTAGCAAGCAGAGAAATATAGGCCAATAGCAACCTTCTTACTGCACAGGATCTCCAGTCTGATGTCTGTTCTGGCACCACAGGGTCAGATTCCAGTTTCGTAGGAGCCTGAGACCTATCTGATGAACAGCTTCTTTATGAATGGCAACACAATATTATATACAAAAATCAAGTGCAAAAATTCTCCTGATTTAAAATAAGAAATTAAATTACAATTTTTAAAAGCTGACAAATTCCACACATATTACCATACACAAATAAATATTATTAATTTCCTGAAACACCTATGTAATATTTTTAATGTTCTAATATGTTAATTTTAAATTGACTTTCTATAAAATTAACTCTGCTTTGACATGAAGTTTATAAATTTTAACAGATATAATAGATTCGTAGAACTACTAACACAGTTAGGATATAGAACAGTTATTCACAGCCAAATTCCCTCATAGTGAATAGTGGGTTTATAGTCAAACCCACCTCTCAACCCTAAGCCCTGGAAAACATGAATTTGTTCATTTTCCATATAGTATGATCTTTTCCAAAGTCATACAAAAGTAATCACATATTATGTAAATGTTTTTGGACTGGTTTTTTCCATTCAATGAAATACCTTTGTGATTCATTCATTTGCTTATATCAATAGTTCATTCCAATTGTCGAATTCCCCCAACAAACCTGCTCCACTCAGTCATTCCTATCTTAGTGAATGGCAACTCTATCCTCATAGTTGTTCAAGCCAAACACATTTAAATGTCTCTTTACACCTCTTTTTCTCTCAACCCTGCTTCTAATCTATTAGTAAATCAGATTAGCTCTATCTTTAAAACAGATTTAGAATGCAATCACTTCTAAGCTTCTCCACTGCCACTGCCCTGATATGAGCCACATCATTTTTCACCTGGGTTACTGCAATGACCTCCCACTTTGTCCCTGGGTTCCTGCCTAAGATTCCCTACAATCTATTCTCATTATGGCAGCTGCAGTGTTTCTTTTGAAAAAATAAGTCAAATCATGAGATATCTCTGCTCAAAATTCTGCACAGGCTTCCCATTTCATCAGAGGAAAAGCCAAAGTCCTCATGATGGCTTACAGGGCCCTTTAGCATCTGGTCCTGACTTAATTACCGAATACTGTCTCCTACTTCTGTTCTCATTTTTTCTGCACCAGCCACACTGGCCACTCTCTTCCCTAAACACACCAAGCATACTTCCACCTTAGGGTCTACTTGTTTTCCTGCCTGGAATTCTCTACTCTAAGATGTCCATTGACTAATTCCTCACCCGCTTCAAGACTTTGATGCAATTTCTTTTTCTCAACAGGGTTTACTCTGACTACTCTATTTAATAACATAATCCGCCCCATCCCACCTCCAGATACTACTGCTTCCCCTCACACTGCATCACTTTTCATTTATAGGCTCATCACCTTCTAATATACTATATAATTAACTTATATGCTATGCTATCTTTTATTGGAATTTTGGCTCCATAAGGGCAGGGATCTTTGTCTATTTTACTCACTGATGTATCCTAAGTACCTAGAGCAGTACCTGGCACATAGCATGTATTCAATATATGAACATATATGAGTGAATAAAGAAGGGAAAGTACACATTTGGGTTTAATACTTTGTTACAGACAAAGCAGGTTAGTTGATCAAATAAACAAATTTCCAGGTTCTCTGAAGTCTTGAGGAAATAGCCTCAGCTTCCTAAACTGAGGAGCAGAGGGTAACATCCGTGACTTTTGATTTTGCCCATCACTCAGCAGTAGCTGGCAGCCTCAGCATCCTACATATTTAAATACTTACTACCAAAGTGAGAACACCAACACCTGCTGGACCCAGGGCACTAAAGAGATCTGTGTAGGTGGTGTACAATGTACAAAACTAACACACGGGGCCTGGTTGGTCAGCATTCCTTTCTCACTTTGTTTACACTTCACACCCTCACCTTACAGTACCAATAAAGGCTCCACTCTTTCTTCTTCAAACCCTGACAGGGATGATTATATCCAGGTAAGGAGTAATAAAACTCTACCCTATTGAATGCCTATTATGTGCCAGATATTATTTCAATTAACCACACATGAATCGCGTTCCTACTGCAGAGGTTCCAAAGGCTGGTATAGTCTATTGCATGTGCTCATAACTTCTTACAAAAGCAAAAACAACCTTAAGTGTTGGTGAATAGGGCAGAGTCTCCCTACTTCTCTAAGCAGATTTTGGTCTGACATAACTGTGCTCATAGACACCTGGATATCTGAAGGTTATAGTTCATCTACTATCTGCTTTCTCTACAAAAATCTGTTCTACTACACTAATAATGCAGTTGTCCATGAGCAAAATCACATAGAGAGAGACATCTTCAAAATAGGCCTCCAGACAGGCCTGATACTGATTATTGAATTGTCACATGTTTGAAACAATAACTACAAAAGATTATCTTAAATCCCTAAAGTAATTGAGAGATAAACTTACTGTATGTGTATTCATAATAACATACATAACCGACATACATGCCTTTGACTTTAAAAATTATCTGAGACCAAAAATTAAACTGCAGCCCATATTTTTCCAGGTCCTTTAATTGATTCTGTAGACTTCAACATACAGAATAGATCTTGTTTATTATTACAATGCCCCAATTAAAAGAAAAAAAGATAGAGGCTGTTATCCCTATTGCACAGAAGAGTAAACTGAGATACAGAGAAAATAAAAGATGGAAGATCAGAAAGTGAAATATTTTGCTCAAAGATCTTATATACTAGTCCCTGGCCCTTAGTAAATCCAGTGCTCCTTTCACGATGCCATAGGTTTTCCATAAACCACTACACTATTTATTGGACATCCCTGAGCACCAAGGAGAGAAGAAAAATGAAGTTCAGAATGAATAGACTGTAGACTAACAGAGACCTTAGTGAAGGCACTAAAGCCAATAACCACTGAGCATGCCTGAGAGACAACAGGTGAGATCCCTGCCATCAAGAAACTTAGAGAGTTAGTCATTTGGCAGATATTATTAAGCACCAACAATATGCCAGACATTGTACTAGGTGCTTGACATATAAAGATGAACCAGACATAATGCCTGCTTTTAAGAAAGTTGACTGTCTATAAGAAAAAATAAAACAAATATATTTGAAAAACATTAAAAGCAAGCAAACAAAAAAAGACTCTATCTACTAAATGGATTATCTGTACATTTAGTAAATTCAGCTTTTAAAACGGTTTGTGTGTTGTGTGTTTTTTTAATTATTCAGGCAGTTTATTTGGTCTCTTGCAATTAAAGAAAAGCAATTGCTTAATTTTTTTTTTTTTACCTTTACTAGTAATCCTAATAACTATTGCAGTTATTCATGGCCTTACAGAGCTATAATTATTTATATTGACTATGTGTCAGACACAGCAACAGCATATTAAACACACAAAAAATGTTTATTGATGATGGTAGTAAGGACAGGAGAGCCAAGATAGGTAAAGTTAATCAGTGAACTCTTCCTAGAATAAGTGATTTTTTAATCAAACTTTAAGTAAGACACTTGTTTTCATAGAAAAAAAGAGGAAACAATTACCGTATGTTGCCAGCTTCTCAAAAGTGTCATAACATGTTTTGTTTGTTTACAGTAAGAAGAATAAGACCGTGGGGAAAATTTAGTCTGTGGAAAACTGCATTGTCTTTTTTAAAATTGAGGTATAATTGATAAATAACAGTCTCAGGAGTAAAATACAATAATCTGATATTTGTATATATTGCAAAATGATTATCATAATAAGTCTAGTTAATATCTGTTACCATACACAGAATTTTTTCCTTGTGATAAGAACTTTCATAATCTACTCCATAGCAACTTTCAAATATATAATACAATATTATTAACTACAGCCATTATATCCCTATTACTTATTTATTTTGTGACTGGAAATTTATACCTTTTGCCCCTTCACCCACTTCTCCCATCTCCACCCCTCCAACTCTCCAACACTAGCAACTACCAATCTGTTCCCTATATCTATAAGCTTGTTTTTCTGTTTTGGTTTTATTTTTAAATCCCACATACAGCTGAGACCATTTGGTATTTGTCTTTCTGATTTATTTCACTTAACACAAGGCCCTGAAAGTCCATTCATGTTGTCTCAAGTGGAAAAATTTATGGCTGAATAGTATTCCATTGGATACATTATCTTTATTTATTCATTTGCTGAAGGACTTTAAAAGACTTCTCCAGTTATCTGATTCCAATTCAATGGAAGCTATTTTACCATTCTGTAAGTTATACAAAACTGATAGTAACACAATATAATTCTTGTCCAATGGAAGAGCAACTGACTTCTCTCCGCCCTTCTGGAAAACCAGTTTTGCCACCATTTGCACATGTATTTATTTATTTATTTACTTACTTACTTACTTACTTACTTATTTACTTATTTATTTATTTATTCAATGGATCTTCTTTAGAATCAGTTGTAACCTCTTCCTGGTTCCCTCCAAAAAAATAAAATCTTTAATGTGTGTTTATTTTTATACCTGTATAAGAGTCATGACTAGTTTATTTTGAGAATTTTAACAAGATAAAAGAGAGACAGGCAATACAAGGAAATGGGGAAAAACTGAAGGAAGAGGAAGACACAAGAAAAATAAGATAAGGCAGTTTTCTTGTAAAGTCTGAGGGGAATAAATAAGAAGTTAGGTTTCCTGAGGGAGTCAATTAGATTTTACACTTTTCCTTTTTCATAGCTATTGTTCTCTTACATCGTTGCATTAGTGTGTGATGGGGAAATACAATTAAAAACAAAATCTTCTCCCAACACAGAAAATCTCTCCAACCAAGGAAAAGAGAGAAAACAGTTTTACTATTGGAAAAAAAAAAAAAAAAAGAATGTGATGCATATCCCAGGCAATCCAAATAAGAGATTGCAAAGACAGAAAGAAATCTCTATATAGTATTTACACGTTCTCAAGATAAGCAATAACTAGTCCTCAGGTAAGAGGATGTGATAGCACATAATTCACCTGGTACTAATTGGGGTGATCATCTGTGTTAGTTAATTGGTGTTATATAAAGAAAAATAAACATATCTTTATGGCAGGAAGTAGTTTTACAACTGCGAGGCAGAGGAGTTAGACTCCTTCCCTCCCACAGAAACTGGGAAATGAGGGCACTATCTTCCTTGGTTGTTTACATTTCAAAGGGATGTTCCTCCTGGACCTTGAGAAAGACATTCCTGCGTCATAAAACTGGCAAGATGGTTATTTAACTTTTAAAATATTTGCATAGAATTTCAAAGAGACTGTGGGGAAAGAACTTACTACTCCAAGTTTTCTAAAGTAGATGCTCTAAGAAAAGGTGGGGGGTAGGAATCTCTTATTTTAAATAGTTATTTGCTCTTATATGTGTAAGTCATTACTCCTATAACTATAACTCCTATAACCCCACAGTTGGAGATGTGAACAATGTCCTGCCCACCAAAACGTAATGCTCAGCCCCCCAAGTGCAAGTTCAGTTCTGTCTCCTCAAGGCCTTCTGCTCCCCTTAAAAATGCAGAAACCCTGTGTGAATATGGTGTCCAAAGAGGGAAGAAAGGCTCAAGTCCACTTGATACATGCAGCTGAAGGATGTCTCTGTCACACTAGATGAGTCATTCCGGGAAGGGTCACTCTGGAAACTAGTGTCACAGATGCCCTGAAGAATATATAAGGGACTTTCCATTTCTATTTGCTATGTTTAGATTAAGAGTTCCCTGAAAGAGGGCAAGTTCATGTCATACTGTGAAGTTCAGTTAGAGGTTCTCAAGATGACAGCTGTTTGACACAGCTACTTCCTCAGGAGGTCTATCCCAGGAAGCTGGATGAGTCCAGGTTCCAGCACTGGCCACTTAACAGACCCAGAGCTGTGGCCTTCTCCTCTTTAGTTCACCAGCACAGAGGCCAGGTCACTGGTTCCACCTCCAGCCATCATGGTTCTTTTATAGCAGAGAACTGGAACTCCTGGCCTTACCTGCCACAAAGTCTTGAACTGGCCAAATAGTTTCCCTCCCTAAACCTGAATGTTGGGACAAGAGATTGGACTCTTAGAGCTGCCTATCCTCTCAACAGGTTCCTGAGTTCCTTATATAAAAATTCCACCTCCTCCTCACAGCCATGCACATTAATGTAATTGCAAGAGGAGAAGGAGGACATAATTATACTGTCTCCCTTGGGCAATGCAGAAAAAAGTCACAATTCCATAGTCAGGAAAGGCCAACCAAGTGGTTTCTTTGGGTAATTTCTGCTGTGAGTGATTTGTTGCTTTTGCTTAAAAGACAAGAAGCAGCGTAACCTTAGAGTCCTGCCTTCTCAAGCAGGCATTCAGCTACACTTAGAATCAATTAGCTTAGAACTTGAGAAATCACCTTTTTGTGTTCTCAGTGCAAAAATTCAGGTTTGAGATTAAAATTTACTTTTCCTTATGATGGGGATATAACATAAGGTAACTTTTAGAAATAGATTTTCAAACCTTGAGATAAGCACTCAGACTACTAACTAATATTATTGACATTCAAAAGCAGTCACACAGACCCCTCCACCAGCCATTTGTCTTGTTTCGCTTTTTGAGAGCACAGGACTGCTTCACTGCAAACACCCAGTTAAGAATTACAACAGCATTTAGTTTTCTCTATGGTTCTGAGTACTTTTCTTAATCATCTTTCCTTTTAATTGGATATTACAATATTTTTAATAGGTCACACTGTTTTTAAGCATATAAAGGGAAAGTTCTAATTAAAATGGATTAGCTTCTATGATTATTCAAATATCACTACAGATATCACTACAGCATTGTCAGAGTACTATTGCTTTAGGTCACCCATGCAGCTGCCAAATTGAGCAAGAGGTGCGGGGATTTCCACCCAATTTCAAGAAAAATTATCCGAAGAGAAAATTATATTCAGATTAAGCAGTTTTCCTACTCATGTAAGTAATCTTGGTTCATAAATGTCATGGGCTCTGCTGACTCACTTCTCTATTTAAGATGTTCATTGCCCAGGAAAAAACACTTACACCATCAGAATTCATTTCCACTTTGAACAATGCCAAAATTACAAAGCAGCATGGGAAAGGGTTCAATTCCGTCTGTGTGAGTTACAACATGAATGCCAGCAAAAGAGAAAAAAAAAGTTTTACCGTTTGTTCAGGAACCCTTCACTTCTCCGGCACAATGAACCAATGTCAAGAAGTAAAGAGCAGTCAACTGAATGGGTCCCCTGTTTGTATAAGCTTTGGTGGGGTCACCAGGTGTCATGGATATGGGCTTCATGTTCAAGGGTCAGATCTTTACATTTATCCAGCTATAAGCAGAGATTTAGTTATGGTCATGTTCTTAGGAGGCTAATTTATAAGCTAAAATGCAAATTTATTCAGTTTTTTTACACACCTATGTATACACACACACACACACACAAATAAAACTGTCAAATGGACAAATTACAATGTCTATTGGTCAATATATTCACTTTCTAGTTTTAAAAATACTCTATTCAGAAACCAAACTATTCTCCAAAGTTTACTTTTCAATACAGTATCCTATCTATTGTCTTATGTGCATCCCCATTGAGCCTGTGAGCTCCTGCCTTTCGTTTTTAAATTCCCAGGGCCAAGCATGGTGCCTGGTCCACAGTAGACACTAAAATATTTTTTAATATATGAATGAATGAATAATAATGATGTATGTGAAGTCTTTTTGCAAGCTATGAGGCACTATTTAAACAAAGAATTATGAATATGAATAAGCAATGGTGTCATTAAGCTCGACAGACTAATGTATGCATCTTCACAGTAGAAACAATAGAAGTACAAAAACAAACACTGGGAAGCAAGTAAAGAAAAACATATATAAAAGCAAGATTAATATCTTAATATCAATTAAAGTTTTTAGATAACATTGTAAGAGATACAAAATACATATAAAGCTATGAGGTTTTAAAAGCATTTTAGATGACCAAAATATAAGAATGAATTTCTGTGAACAGAGAGAAGGGAAACCCCAAAACTAAAATTTTGTTCCTCTGCACCATGTGCCCACTAACTCAGAAACTAAAGCTCAATACACCAAATAGGAAAATGGGCAATGTCTCCATAGAAGATTGTTTAAAATTCCTGTTTGCATTTTTTTTTACCTTGGAGGATAGCAATGAGGAAAAACAAAAATATGGGTCAGTGAATAAGTAAAAATTTTCCAGAGAATAGTGTCAGGATCATCTTACTTTAGAAAAATATAGAGGTCATATTGTTTAGGTGAGATGTTGAGTATTACTTGTGCTGAAATGCACATCGTGCTGGAGATAATCTGTGTGATTAAACCCTGATCTGGCCAGAGAATATTTTGATTTTTTTAAACTTATTAGGTAAGACAAGGAAGCTAAATAAAAGTTATTGAATTTCCCAAGCCTTTACATCACAGGAAGAAATAAACCAACATTAAATAAGTCCCTAATTCTGCTGTCACAGCCTTGAGGGAGAGGAACCAGTGACAGTCATAGTTTGGGAATGGGAAGAAGGTACTCTGGCCACAAACTTGGCAGAGCCATCGACATGGTTGAGTCATGGTTCAGGAGGCACCATTAATTCAATGCCAGCCATCAGTCACATTAATCTGCTTAGGGGAAGAATATTCAGACCAGAAGCAGGAGAACTGGTGCACAATAGAAAATACCATTTCCTTCTTTAGTCACAGCATCCCAATTTCCATTTATTTTAAGTTTATGAAATTTTTTTAAAAATGTTTGTAGGGTAGATTATTGAAATAGGCCAGGAAAATTTTGGATAAACTAGTCCTTAAGTAGCAACAATATCCCTTTCTTTCCACTAGAAGGAGCAGTTTCTTGCTTCTTGTCCACAGCCTCCCCCTCCTGAAAGTCAGCCATTCCCCCCACTACCAAAAAAAAAAAATCGTACTTAAGCTGAGATTTTGGGGTTTTTTTGTTGTGGTTTTGTTTTGTTTGTCTTTCCATCATATGAATCTCAAAAAGCAACTGGGCAGAAAGTTTGGGGAAATTAACTAGTCCTTGAGCATAGGGCTGGTATGAGTTGTAGTTAGGGGAAGAAGGAAGGAAAATCTTATTAGGAGAGCATGTTTTAAAAATCACAATTCCTCATGTACTAGATTTGTTTAGACTGATAGAAAATCAGGGAATAAGAGTAAGAGAGGGATGCAACTTCAACAGAGCAGAAGTATGCTAAGTAAGAAATTGCTAGAAACTGGGAATGTGGCTGGGACACATGCATATCAGTCTGCCATCCAGATATAGATTTTAAAGAGGGACTCAACCATCACGCCATTGAATAGCAATCAAAGCCAAAAGAAATCCTTGCTCACTCTACCTGGTAACAAACACTGAATCTAAACAGATATTACTGTGCTGAAAGTCGAGAACAGAAAATCATCATGGAAACTATTAAAAAGCAAAACTAAACAATAAAAAAAGAGACAAGAAAAAGTAGTCCAGAGATTAAAAAGTTTTACACACATCTAAATGAACTTTTGCTGCAATCAGAAAAAAATTATAGGAAATTGTTGGGTATTTTAAGTGGGGGAACAGAAGAAATAAGTGAAATTTTGGTAATTGTTGAAGCTGGGTGATGGGTACTTGTGTAAGTTTTAATTTTTTTATAGCAAGTTTTTAACACTACAGATCTATTCGAGATGAGTTAATTCTGCAAAATTGCCAAACATTACATACAGCCACAAAAAAATAATTTCATTTCAATATTAAATGATATGAGTAAAAAACATAATTTTAAAAACTCCACTTATAATAGTAAAAAGAAGCATATTGGGAATATTCTATTTTAGATATTAAAAGCTGCTCCGAGAAAAATAATAAAATTTATTAAGAGAAATAAAGAGACTCTAAAACAGATTGAAAAATATTCATAGACAAGAAGACTAAATGTAGTGAAGATGGCAAGGATTTGCAAGCTCATATACAGATTTAATATAACAGCTAAAACAGTATCATATTAATGGATATAGGTTAGAATTTCTCATTCAAAAACTTTTTTGCCATAACATTGCTTTTATTCTCTAGAGTCTTATGTATTAACCATATTTTCATTTTCTATGTTTTATGATGTTTTAACGTATTAGGGATTGGCGGAGAGTGCTTGCTAGTTTGGAAAAGACTGCCCTTCAAGACTGTGTAATATCTAAGACAGTGAACAGCTTATTGGTGAGCCACTTTTCCCATGCAGACTAACCAGTCTCTAGTCCATCCCCCTGATCACCAACTTTTATCTTGCTCTCATGCGAAAAGCTAATATGACACTTGCCCTAATTAACCCAGTACCAGATACCAGACAACTAGGACAGCTCTATTCCCCAAAGCCTGCTGGAAGTACTCAAATTATCCAGCCTTAAACTGTTTGCATTTACCTGCCTTGCTTTTATTGCAGAAAACATAATAGAGGCTGTGGCCCATGCTTTTCCCTCACTGCTCTTTGCCTCCTGACTAACACTGATGCTTCCCTCTGTGGGCCTGCATGACATGGCATGCCTTTCATTTCTGAGACAACTTTTCTTTCAATAGCATTGATCTCTCCATGTTTTCACACAATCATTTTTATAAATTAAGAGCTGAGCAAAATCATCGTACTTTTCTGCAATTTTGGCCATGATGTCTAGCTTTTTTTTTTGAGATGGCACACATGCCAGGCAATTATCAGTTTAATAGTAATTATTTAATAAATGATATTTCAAAAATACAAAATTATGTTGCATCTCTGCTTTTTATTATTGAGGTAAAATTTACATAACATAAAATAAAATACTAACCTTTCAAAAGAATACAATTCAGTATACTTAACTATATTCGCAATGTTCAACTACAACTTCTCTCTAGTTCCAAGACATTTTATCACCCCAAAAGAAATTAAGCAGTAACTACCTATCCCTGATGATTGCTCTTGTTCTGAAGTCTACTTTGTCTGAAACTAATATAGTTATTCCAGCTTTTGTTCAACTAGTGTTAGCAGTGTTTATATTTCTTCAGCCTTTAGTTTTAATCTATGTTGCTTTTTATACTTAAAGTGGATGTCTGGTCTTTTTTTAAATTAAATTTATTGGAGTGACAAAAGAGGGAAGGTAAGTAAGGGTAAAGGGGTTCAGATAAGACTGTCTTTTAATTGGCGTATTTAGACAATTAAGTTTTAAGTAGTTATTGACAGAATTCTATTAATATCTATCGTATTTGTTACTTTTTTTCATTAAGTTTGTTGGGGTAACATCGGTTAATACAATTATATAATATTTAGGTATACATTATAATTTGATATCTATATATTCTATTGTGTGATTACCACCCAAAGTCCAGTTTCCTTCAGCTACCATATATTTGATCCCTTTACCCACTTCACCCTCCCCCAAACCCCCTATATTTGACCCGCTTTACCCCATCTACCTCTTTCTTCCTCCCCCACCCCCTACACTCTGGTAACCACTAGTCCATTGTTCATGTCCCTGAGTCTCTGTTTGTCATGTTCATTTGTTGCTTTTAGGTTTATATCTTACATATCATGTGATTTTCAACTTTTTCAATCTGGCTTATTTTGCTTAGCATGATTATCTCGAGGTCCATCCATGTTGTCACAAATGGTAGTATTTTATCTCTTCTTATAGCTGAATAATATTCCATTGTATATATGTACAACAACTTCTTTAGCCAATCATCTATTGTAGGACACTTTGGTTGCTTCCATATCCTAGCCACTGTGAATAATGCTGCTATGAACATCGGTGTTCAAATCTTTTCGAATATGGGTTTGCCTAGTAGTGGGATTGCTGGATCATATGGTAGATCAATTCTTAGTTTTCTGAGGAAACTCCATACTGTTTTCCATAGTGGCTGTCCCACCAGCAGTGTATGAGGTTTCCTTTTTCTTCGCATCCTCTCCAACATTTGTTATTACTTGTCCTGTTGATTATAGCCATTCTAACAAGTGCAAGATGATATGTCATTGTGGTTTTGATTTGTATTTCCCTAATAGCTAGTGATGTTGAGCATCTTTTCATATGTTTGTGGGCAATTTGTATGTCCTCTAGGAAGAAATGTCTGTTCAGGTCCTCTGTCCATTTTTTGATTGGATCATTTGTTTTCATTGTTGTTATTGAGTTGAATGAGGCCTTTGTATATTTTGGATATTAGGTCCTTATCAGAGGCATTGCTTGCAAATATATTTCCCCATTGAGATGGTTGTCTCTTTACCTTGTTGATGATTTCTTTTGCTGAGCAGAAGCTTTTTAGTTTGATGTAGTCCCATTCATTTATTTTTACTTTTATTTCCCTTGCCTTTGAGGTCAAATTTATAAAATCCTCTTTAAGTCCAAGGTCCTTGAGTTTTCATCTATGTATTTTATTGTTTCAAGTCTTATATTCAAGTCCTTAATCTATTTTGAGTTAATTTTGGTGTGTGGTGATAAACAATAGTCTGGTTTCATTCTTTTGCAGGTGTCCTTCCAGTTTTTCCAGCACCATTTATTGAAAAGGCTTTCCTTTCTCCACTGTAACTTTTTGGCTTTTTTGTCAAAAATTCTGTTCCACTGATCAGTGTGTCTGCCTTGCTGCCAATAACATGCCGTTTTGATTACTGTTGCTTTGTAAAATAATTTGAAGTCGGGCATAGTGATGTCTGCAGCCTCATTCCTTTTTCTCAGGATGGCTTTGGCAATTCAGAGTTTGTGTGCTTCCATACAAATCTGATAATTTTTTGTTCTTTTTCTTTAAGAAATGCCAATGGAATTTTGATGAGTATTGCATTAAATCTGTATAGTGCTTTAGGTAATATGGTCATTTTAACTATATGGATTCTTCCAATCCAAGAACACAAAATATCTTTCCATTTCTTTGTATCTTCTTTGATTTTTTTTCTATTTCTTTGTATCTTCTTCTATTTCTTTTCTTGTAGTTTTCATGTATAGGTCTTTCACATGTTTCTTTAGATTTATTCCTAGGTATTTTATTCTTTTTGTTGCAATTGCAAAAGAAATTATTTTTTTTACTTATGTTTCAGACACTATTATTAGAGTATAGGAATGCTATCAATTTTTGAATGTTGATTTAGTATCCAAAAACTTTACTGTATTTGGCTATTGTTTCTAGTAGTGTTCTTGTGAAATCTTTAGGGTTTTCTATATAAAAAATCATGTCATCCACAAATAGTGACAGTTTGACTTCTTTGTTTCTTATTTGGATGCTTTTTATATCTTTCTCTTGTCTGATTGCACTTCCTAGAACCTCCAATGTTATATTGAACAACAATAGCGATAATAGACAGCCTTGCATTGTTCCTGATCTTAGAGGGAAGGTTTTTAGTTTTTCACCATTAAGTATGATGTTGGCTGAGGGTTTGTCATAGATGGTCTTTATTATGGTAAGGTATTTTCCTTCTATACTGATTTTGTTAAGTGTTTGGTCATAAATGAATGCTGTATCTTGTCAAAGGCTTTTTCTGCATCTATTGATATGATCATGTGATTCTTATTTTTTAATTTGTTTATGTGGTGTAGCACATTAATTGATTTGCATATGTCAAAATATCCCTGTGCCTCTGGGATGAAACCCACTTGATAGTGGTGTATAATGTTTTATAATGCTGCTGCATTTGGTTCACTAGTATCTTATTTAGGGTTTTTGCATCTGTGTTCATGAGAGATATTGGTCTGTAGTTTTCTTGTTTTGTGTTATCTTTATCAGGTTTGGGTATTGAAGTAATATTGATCTCATAAAATGACTTGGGAAAGTACTACCTCCTCTTTGATTTTTTGGAAGAGTTTGAGGAGAATAAGTATTGCATCTTCTTCGAATGTTTGGTAGAATTCACTGGTGAAGCCATCTGGTCTTGGACTTTGACTTTTTGGTAGGTTTTTGATGATTGTTTCAATTTCCATACTGCTGATTGCTCTATTTAGATTGTCCAGTTCTTCTTGATTCAGTCTATTTTTCTAAGTACTGGTCCCTTTCTTCTAGGTTATTTAATTTGGTGTTATATACTTTTTCATAGTATTCTTGTATGATCCTTTGTATTTCTGAGATGTCAGTCGTAATTTCCCCTCTTTCATTCCTGATTTTGCTTATTTGTGTCCTTTCTTTTTTTTTTCTAGTGAGTCTAGCCAGGGGTTGTCAATCTCAAAGCTCTTTGTTGCATTTATTTTTTTCTTTTTTTTCTTTTTTTTTTTGTTTTCCACTTCATTTACTTCTGCTCTAATTTTTGTTATTTCTTTTCTTCTGCTGACTTTAGGCTTCATTTGTTCTTTCTTTTCTAATCTTTTAAGATGAAGTGTTAGGTTGTTTATTTGAGCTCATTTTTATTTTTGGAGATAGGCCTATAATGATATGAACTTTCCTCTTATGACCGATTTTGCAATGTCCAAAAAGTTTTGATATGTTGTACTATCATTATCATTCGTTTCTATGTATCTCTTGATCTCTCTTTTTATTTCTTCTCTGACCCAGTTATTCTTCAGTAGCATGTTGTATAATCTCCATGTATTTGTGGTTCGTTCTGATTTTTTTTTTTTTTTGCAGTTGATCTTCAGTTTCAAAGCATTATGATCAGAGAATATGGTTGGCATGATTTCAACCCTCTTACACTCATTGAGGCTATTTCTATGTCCCAGTGTGGTCAATCCTTGAGAATGTTCCATGTGCACTAGAGAAGAATGTATAAGCAGCTGTTTTGGGATGGAAGGCTCTGTAAATGTCAATTATGTCCAGTTGGTCTAATGTGTCATCTAAGGATGTTATTTCCTTATTAATTTTCTATTTGAATGATCTGTCCATATCAGACAGTAGGATATTTGGGTCCCCTACTCTGATAGCTTTTTGGTCTGTTTCTCCCTTTAGTTCTGTTAGTAATTACTTTACATATTTTGGGGCTCCCTGATTGGGAGCATTGATATTAATAAGTGTATGTCTTCTTGGTGCATGATTCCCTTTATCATTATGAAGTGTCTTTCAGTGTCTTTCTTAACCTTTTTTATTTCAAAGTCTATTTTGTTTGATATTAGTACTGCTACTTCCACTTTTTTCTGAATGCCATTTGCTTGAAATATCATTTTCCACTCTTTCACTTTGAGTCTATATTTGTCTTTGGAGCTGAGATGTTTCTCCTGGAGGCAGCATATGGTTGGGTTTTGGTTTTTGATCCAGTCTGCAACTCTGTGCCTTTTTATTGGTGAGCTCAATCCATTTACATTGAGGGTGATTATTGAAATATGAGGTCTTCTTATAGCCATTTTATCTTTTGCTTTCTGGTAGCTTCCTTGTCCTTGTGTTCCTGTTTTTTTATTTTTGTTGTCTTTTGTGGGTTTTGCCACTGGTTCTTCTCATTTTATGTTATATACTTCAGTTCTGAATCTTCTGTATGTGGTTACCATTATGAATATGTAAAGGATAGTTATATAAATACAGTGGTCCATTTTCTTCTGTGTGTGCCTTATTTCATTTCCCCTTTGTGAATTTGAATCTTTGAACCCTCACCTTTTCAGTCATTGCTATCTCAATTTATCCTCATGTATGCTGAACATTCATTATTATCTTGCTATAGCAATTCTCTTCTTATCATTTAAGCTTATAATGGCCTTGTCTTAGTAAGGGTTGCACTCTTCTGCTTCTATTTGCCTGATAGTCACTTTACTCTTAATTATGTATTTTTTGTTTTGTTTTGTTATTTTGTTTTAGATGAGCTAACACCTTTCAGTATTGCTTGTAGTGCAGGCCTCTTAGTGGAGAATTCCCTCAATGTTTGTATGTCTAGAAAGGTCTTAATTTCTCCTTCATATGTAAAGAAGAGCTTGGCTGGATACATTATTCCAGGCTGGTAGTTCCTTTCACTTAATAGTTTAAATATTGATTCCATTCCTTTCTGGCTTATAAGGTTTGCACTGAGAAGTCTGATAATAATCTAATGGGTTTGCCGTTATAAGTTACTGTCTTTGTTTCCCTGGCTGCCCTGAAAATTCTTTGTCATTGATTTTTGATAACTTTAATACAATGTGTCTTGGTGAAGGCCTTTTGGGGTTGAGATAATTGAGTGTTCTGTTGACTTCTTGAATTCCATGCTCCAGTTCATTCCTTAGATTTGGGAAATTCTGGTCCACTATTTGTCTGAAAATGCTTTCTAGTCTCTGCTTCTTTTCCTTTCCTTTGGTAATGCCCATTATTCTTATGTTTTCTTTCTTGATGGTTCTTGAATTTCTCTTTCATTATTTTTCATTCTTTTTTTCTGATTTATTTCTAGATTTCTGTCTTCAATATCACTGATCCTTTCCTCCATTTGGTCGACTCTATTTTCCAAGCTTGTTTTTTTTCATTTTCCAACTCTTGCAGTGTGTTCTTCACTTCCAGAAGTTTTATTTGGTTCCTTTTGAGGGTTTCATTCTCCTTGCTCTGCTCATCTAGTTGTTTTTTTCAATTCCTGAAATTGTTGATTTGAGTTGTCTTGGATCTCATTGAGTTTTTTCAGAAGTATCATCCTGAATTCTCTGTTATTTAAGTTGCATATTTATATGTCAATAAGCTTATTTTCTAGAGATTTTTCTCTTTCTTTCTGAAATGCCTGGTTATGTTGATTGTTCATGGTGTTTAATGGACTATTTCTCCACCTGGGAATTAATGGAAGTGTAATTTGTTCTTCTTCCAGAAAGATTTATTATATAAAGTCTCTCTTTAGACTGCTGCAAAGAAGGCACTTTTCTTTTGGTTTCCAGTCAGTGGTATCTAAGCTTCTTGGATTCCTGCTTTCTATAAAGCTTAAATGTCTTTTTTACTTTGTTGTAGATATTTAATCACACTTGTTGCTCTCAGTTTCAGTCCTTGTCAGTGTTAGCAACAGTTTTGATAGCATTTGCTCAGATTCCCCTGGGGCTCTGGAGTGATTGGTCTTAGTGGGTATGGAGGGATGGGCCCTCTGGTTTGGAAATTGGTGACTGAGGCTCAGCCTCAGTTTTTTAACCGCAGCTGGTAAAAGTCAACTGTTTTTTCCTGCCAACCCACTTCTCTGCCTTCTGCCCTGATGACTGGGCACTGCCACTGGCTGCATGGAACTCACAAACTCTACCAGGCAGGGCTGTTCAGGGAACTCGTAGCACCTTCTCCCCTCTCCCTCCTCCTACAGAGAGCTCCAGTGGCTGTGAGAGGCAGCTTCTTTATTTCTCACAGTTCACCACTCAACACCCGGGGTTATGACCTGTGGTAGCTCTTATGTGCAGATCCCATGATCAGACATGCTAGTGTGCAATATGGGTGTTTTTAGTTGTTTTAGATGATCCACGTATTGTTGTTTCAAGGGGAGAGATCTGGGCACATCTCTCTCTCTGCCATGTTTCTTCTCGTAGCTTTTTTTTTTAATGCCTAGTTTTTTTTTGTCAGACATAGCTGCTTCTGCCAAAAATATTTATTTACAATGCCACAACATTGTTGAGCATCCACTGATCATTCACTAGCTGCATAAAGAATCAGTTATGTTTATAACATCTCTTTCCACACAAGCATGCGGTGTTGCTTACTTGCTGATAAAAAAAAAAAAAAAAAAGCCTACAGAAGCCACAACTCAATCATTCTTTCAACAACTTTTTCCTGACTACTTAGTATGTGCTAGACAGTGTTGAGTTCAGGAGTGGTAACACAAGGTATCTGAAACATGACCCTGGCCCTCAAAAGTGTTATAATCCAGTTGGGTAAAATATGACAAGAAAATTTCTGAATTATAATAAGATGTGAATTTAATTTAGGTACAGTTCTTTTGCTTTCACATTCTTTTAAAAATTTTCCCAGAGATGTTTCATAGCCTTAATGCTTATACTGAAGTTCAATTTGGTAAAACTTCTTATTTTTCCAGAAGAAAAAAAAGAGCTATTGAAATGCTAATGTCTTGTAATACTAAAAGTAGGTATTTTCTGAGAATTAATAAAAGAATACTATATAAGATTCAGAGTCAGATCTCAACAATTAAGGAGATTGTTTTGTTTTGTTATTGTTGAAGGGTATTATGATTCTACTGTGTTTCACTTGGCTTCTAAGAGCAATTTGTTTTTTTAACTGGGAAGCATGGTGGAAGACCAAAGAAAAAAATACAAAACACAAACACACATTTTTGGAAGAAAATATATAAATAAAATGAGATCCATATACCGACAATTTTAGTTTTAGAGCTGGGTTATCTTCCTGAGAATAATATGTAACCAAATTAAATTAAAATGGAATATAAAACTCTCTAGTTAATTAAATAAATAAGTTAAGGAAAAAAAGAGAAAGTCAAAAGAAAAAAAAAGATGAAAAGACATTGATGGAAACTATGTACACACACAAACACAGAGTCCTAGAGGATGACAGACATGAATAAAAAGATGAGGAGGATCTGACAGAAGATGGAGAATATCATTCCAGGCAGAGGAAACTGAATGCAAAAGCATAATAAAGTTTTTACTTCAGCTTCTGATTGCTTATACATTTGTGACCATGTGCCATTGCTCTGTTTTTCTCTTAACCTTCATTCATTATAGCATATTTTTTATGTACAGCCTAGAAGCTTTCCTCATCTTCACTATAGCAATTAGTGCATCTTTCAATGGGCTACCCTGGTAGTTTTGCTTCTAACAACCCTTTTCCACACTATAACTTTAAAATGCCAACTGGGAAAATTAAGTGCTATGTGAATCCCATTCCCCATTCTTTCTCCTTAGACTTACCTTGTGAATTTACTCATATTATAGACCTTTACAATCTGCATCATAAACTCCCACTTACCTATTTGTCTTCACCATGTGACTAGGAGCTCCTGGGGTGCAGGAACTTCCTTTTTTCTGTGAATATTTACAAATATGTTGAATAGAACATGACAGGATATTGAACGATTCTAATCCCTCTTTCTTACAAGATCTTTATCAAGCTGGGTTTTTTTTTCACCTTTTCTGCTTTTCTGCCTGCTTCACTATAATTTCATCAATTGTTTTATTAAGACTTCTCATCTTTGGTAATTGCATAAGTGTCATGGTACTTAATTATGGTTTTCATTATTATAAGTAAAAGTGATGTAATTTTTACATATTTCAAAGCCATTTGTCTATAATCCTTCTCATTTTTCTATAGATTTGTTTGTATATCTCATTAATTTATTTTCTAAGACAACAATTAGTGAATCTGTAAGTCTATTAAAATAATATTTAACGCACTAAAAGATAGTTTTGGAATCGAGTGGATCTATGTATAACTGCTGGTTCTGGGTATTTGTTGTCATGTCTAAAATGGTAATGAAATTAATATCTCCTGTCTTATAGATAGACATGCTCACAGAGATGTCATGTGTGTTAAATGAGAAAAGCAGTAGCATACCTGGTAAATAATTATAGGTAACCATTTAAGGATTACTATGATCAGTATTATTAAAAATAAAAACAATAATAACACAGTAATAAGTTTATATTGACATAGCATTTTTAAATGTTCTAACATCTTTTAAAATCTTTATAGCAATCCTGTAAAGTAGGTAGGACTTTGCTGAAATAATGCCTCACTCATGCTCTCTAGATTAGAAGCATGAACAAAGTTGCAGGTAAGGTTTTTATGTCAGAAGAGACAAAGCCCAGTTAGGCTAAGTTTAGGAGCTAATTCAAATTATACCTTGTAAGTGATGGAAAAATTCAGTGTACAAGGCTAAGCCTGAATGCTATAAATATGAGAAAACTGGACAGAGATTTTGTATAGTGTAACTCAAATGTCACTTGAAGCTCTCCTGAGATCTAATATTCCACGCAATGTGGAAGAACCAAGTCCCCACCCCGTAACCCAAAGATTTCTGCAAATTCCTAGGAGATTTACATTGTCATGGTCCCATCTGGCTCTAAACTCCTTCTTCCAGGGAACTGGTACAGTCTGTTGATAATCTTGGTATCTAACGTGTGTGCTACAGTAATGACATAGCTTTGACCTTGATAGAAATTCCCTCCTGAAGCAGTTTCCAAAATAAAACATTCACACTTTTGCAAAACATTGTAAATATTACTGAAAATTTGTGAGGGTCAAAAAAATGAGTTGTCAAAATGAAAAAAAAATCCTCAAATTGCACACACACACCATTGTCCATCTTTTGGTCATGCCACAATTAAAACTTTTTTTCACCGGCTACTACTCCCCAAGTCCCCCAGATCCTAGCCTCATTGGCCCCTCTGATGTCTTTCCCAAGTCTCTTCCTAGATTAGTTCTAGAAAATTTAAATTCTCCTTATTCTATTTTGCAAAACAATTTAGCTCCCCTGAATCTTTGCCCCCAAATTTGGGCTTATATCTGCATTTCCTAATCCATTACCAGCCTAGCAGAACAAAGAGTATTTTCATATAACTAACATTTTTAGAAGACTTTTCTTTGTGTGTTGGCCCCATTCTCTCAGTTGTGGTTATACAGCACATTTTCTTTCCCTTCCACTACATCATCATTTAAAATTTCATACAGCACCAACAAATTTGTCCATCACTTGTGCTCAAATTTTAACTGAATAACTGAATACACTTTCTGGAGAGTGAAGATGAAGAAGCCTCCAGATACCAACACTCTTCAGTCAGAAAATAAAGATTAAGATCACCAGCCTTTGTCTTTTCACTACTGAAACCCACTCAGCTAATCTCATCAAAGAATGCAGAGGAGGAAGAGGTCAACTCCATCAGGATGATAAAACACACACTACCTATGCATTGTTGTTTTCCTTTTTAAAATCTACTTTTCTGATTGATATGTATATATCAATATATAAATAAACATTACAAAAATATATAATGTAACCATTGTAATAATATGTTAATGACGTGTGTGCTTTGGGAGGAAGACAAACTATGAAAAACATCCTATTAAAATTATTCCTTTAAATCACATTACTTGGAGTGTTAAATTCTATCTAGACAGATCCTGACTACATCATCTTCACTGAGCTATGGATACTTCTTCAATGATCTGTGGCAGCCCACAAAACAATCTAAACCATTAAAGCATGGTAGAAGATGTAAGTGTGTTGTCATTTAATGGATCATATTTGCTAGAATGAATATTTGAAACTAGAATCTGCAATGACGTGAGGTGTAAGCCATTGCCTAGAGTCACATCCCTCCTTTCATCAAACTTAGTTTTGTTTCTTGCATTGGATATCTAGTTCACTAATTTTCAATCTTTTTTCCTTTCTATTCTGTTTATAAGGCTATAAACATAGCATCTAAGGATGTCTTTGACTACAGAAAACAAGTTTTGCTATATACCATTTTTAATTGTACATTTTTTATTATCTAATTTCCACTATAAATCATTCTTTGACCTATGAATTATTTTGAAATATCTCTCTTACCCTACAAATAGGTCACACTAGAGATTATTTTGGCTATCTTTACTGTTATTAAATTCTAATTTTAATGCATGATGATCAGAAAATGTGATCTATATGATGTAGAATTCTTTGACTTATTGAGGCTTTTTTTGTAGTCTACATGCATGGCCAGGTGTGGTCTTAAAATAATGTATTCTCTAATTGCTAGGTTCAAATTTCTATATATGTCTACTAAATCAATCTTGTTAATTTTATTGTTTAAATCTGTCATTATTAACTTTTGTCTAGTTAATTCATCCAACTCCAAAAGGCACTTAAAATTGTATATACTTTCTTTTAATTCTGTCAATAGAATTTCTATCAAATTTTGTTTTAGAAATTTTGAGACTATGATTATCAGGTACATTTAGATTCAGGATTGTTATAATATATTGGTGAATTTTTTATTTTATCATGTAATGACTCTCTATCTTTAACAATGCTTTTTGACTTAAAGTCTACTTTGAATGATGTATATACAGATATATCAGCTTTCTTTTAGTCTGTATTATACTGTGTCTTCTACCCCTTTTATCTTTTCTGTGTTCTTATATTTTAGGTATATCTTTTACACAGTATATAGCTAAAATTTAGTTGATTTCATCTGAGAATCTCTAGATTTTTAACCAGTAATTTTAATGCATTTTTCCCTCCCAGTATCAGTGCTGCATTTGGATTTAATTTCTACCATCTTATTTTGGGCAGCTTACCATGCATTTCTTCTTTTTTCCCTCCTATTAAGTTAATTAAATCATCCTTGGACACCTGGACAATTTCCAAGTAAGACAGAGAATACAAAACATTGGTCACCAATCATAGTTTTAATATATCTTTAACTCTTCTTATACATTATGGATTAAACATCAATTAACATGCTTAATGGAACATTCCTATGCCCTTGGGTGATTAGATTTACTAAGGTACTTTGTACGTCAACTGTTAGTCACCTGTCTTCTGGTTTTCTCTGTCTGTAAGGGAACCGATATTTATTGGTGGGGTTAAAGGTAACTAAGATGAATAATTAAGACTATATTAGATAGAGTACAATAAAAGAATACATAAATTTGAAAAATGGATATGTTTTGTCTATTCATAAGAATTTTTAGTTTATTAAGGTAGAAAATTCAACAAGATACATGTTTGCCTAATATGCTAAAGGAAATAGCTTTAAATCTATCATTTATTTATGTATGTATAACCATACACATATGAAGATATATTAAGATTAGTAGACTGAAAAAAAATTATAAATCATTTTGTTAGAGAAAAACAGTAGTACAGAATAAGATTGATCTTTACAGTTTTTGTGCCTTTGTCATCATTCTCTTCAATCAGTCTTAGTGAAAGTTCCTCACTTCCAAAAAAAAAAGCTTCATGTTATATGTATTTTCACTCTAAAGCAAGATGTTTTCTTGTATTTTAAAATCTATGACTTATGCCTATATTTAATAGCCAATTTTCTGTAATATTTTTTTCATTTCCAAAACACAAGGCTTAAATTCAGACTAGAACTGTCAGAAGGCTTTTTACATATAACCTGTCTTTGGAATTGGCTAAGATGTTTTTATTTTTTATCTCATGAGAGATACTACTCATGAGAGGTATGTTTGTAGTCTTCATATTTTGATTAGCTAAAATACTATACAAGCTGAACTTAAAATGTCCCAGAGTTCTGCCCATGAGATACAGGCCTTTTCTTTCTCAAGTAATAATCTTTCTTATAATAACCTCTAACTCTGGGCATTCCTAATTACGATAAAAATTTCTCACTGTACATGAAAGACAGGATTGTGTTTTAGTGATATTCACTCAAAAGTAGAAACCATCTTAAATTCATTACCTTTTATATTTATTGTTTGCTTCCTTTTTAACTATTAAATGCTACCGCAATCTATATCTAGCTGCCCTACTTTCCTTTCCCAATGAATAATTTCAAAACTGTTCTACAGCGGTTAAACACTAAGTACTTACAGTCTTGAATTAACTGATGTTATAGTCTGTACAATCCTAATATATTACTATTTGATGATGACTCAGAACTTAGAAAGAATCAAGGTATACTTTGTTCTAACATATACGGTAACTTTGAAAATATTCTGTTTTGGAATATTTTATAACTAGTATCTCAGACAGGTGAAATGATAGTTCTATTAAGAGCATGCCATCTTGCTCAAGAATTAAGAATTAGCATCTATACTGTCTATGGATGAACATTCAATATTGTGCAGTCAAAAGGGTTTTCTAATCTCCTCAAACAAAAATTGAAAAGAAATTATTGTCTTGTTGACCAACACTCAAAGAAAATTTCCATTATTAAGACTGAAGCCCATAATAAAGTTAATACTTTAAAATCTACTACCATACAAAGAGCCCTCTCTGGTGTTAACAGCATATTATAAAGTTTTTCAATCTGATTTCTGTATAAGAAGGACTAATTAAAGTACAACAATCATTGGGGTGGGAGGATGGATAAGGGGAAAGACATTGGCTTTGTTAAGACTGCTTCATGCTGTTGGTGTCTCTCAAACTACCTCTAGACTGATAATTATGCTAAAGAAAATAATAACAGTAACCCAAATCACAGTGACAAATTGGCTCAAACTTTACAAAATTATGAGTCAAAAAATCTTAACCTAGCCTAACAAGTCATAAAAATTTTACTCATTTTAATTATAACCCAGAAAACATATCAAGAAATCCACACATCTAAGAACATGTAAGAACTTACAAAAAGATTTAGTTCAATTGACCAAATGATAACTCTTTAAGTACTTTTAAATTTATAACTTTTCTGGTTAGACTGAAACATTCCCTTAGTTTTAAATTTTATGCCTGGCCTAATTGTATTGCAATTTGCATTTTAAAATCTTTATAAGCCCTCATATGAAACTGTTGTAGAAAAACCCCATGAGGCCATGCCTGACTCATCTTCTGACAGATTCCATCCTTGGTACATTGCAATTGTTACATTTCTTCAAAAAATGAGTCTCACTTATAGTTTTATGCTTAACATACAAGCTAAATTTCTGAAAAACACATCATTAGACATATTTTATCCCTCACCATCACCAGGATGGTATACATTTGGGAGACTATTAGATTTATTAGAAGAGACACCAAAAAAAGTTAGCCTTAGAACCACACTGGAAGTGACCATTTCAGGCACCTTTAACAACAAATACAACTCCAGCTGCAGGCCCACAGCCAGGGATCTGTGTTTCTGATGGTAGTGTAAAGGTGCTTAGGATCCTATAACCTGGATATCCAGACCAACTGAGAATTGACTCTGACACTCATCATAAGAACTCCAGAGAAAAAAAGACAAATTTCCTAGTAAGACATCTACCTCCCAAGAGTCTATGGATTGAGACGATAACATTAGGTGTAGACTGCTTTCTCCAAGGCCCGTCTGAACCCTGATGTGACAACAAATGAGACTTCCATCTCATTTTTATATTGTGTCTAAAAATTCTGTCAAGGTCTGGATTCTTTGTGCGTATGGTTCTGCTTGCTGTTTGTGCTGACTCTTGTTCAAGGTGTTCCTGTATATAATATTTCTGCTGGAACTTCATGTTCATTGAAACTTTGTAGGGATTTTTGAGGCTTGTGTTGGGTGTTAGAGAAACCTTCCTCCAAGGAGGACTTATTTACTTCTCCCAGGCATCTAGGGTACTACCAACAAAGACAAATGTTAAATTTGTAGCGTGTAGTCTTTTTAGACATACAGAAGTATGAACTCAGGTCACAAACTGGCATGAGGGCTGGCCCTTAACCACATATTCTCAGAGGAGACTTTTCCTTCAACCAGAACTAAGGCAAGGTAGACAAGTTTCTCTGCTCTCTGCCTTCTCCCCACCACCTCTTTAATTCCCTCCCCGCCACCCACAACTTCCACCCCTGACCTATATGGATGGTGCCATCTCCCCTTAAGAACTGGATCTCTGAGGGTGGGGGTGCCTCCTCCCACACGCTTGTGGCACCACACCAGGGGCCTGGGGCCTCTGTCTCTGCCTTTTTAGGTAAATTTTTTTTCTAATTCACCCTTTCTATGAGGGTTAAACTCTCTGTGGTTTTTGGTTTTAGAGGGTCTCCAACCTAACTCCCATTTGAGGCCAAAACTTTGTTCCTGGCCCGTCTCCTTAAAACTAGAACTGTAGGCCACCTGGAATTAGTAAATGGTCTCAGGGCCCAAGGCCTTCAGCGTTTGTTTACCTGCCTGAATGCATGCTGGCCTCACAGGATTTCCTTTTGAAAGCTCAGTCATGTTTTAAAAGGTGTTCTTGTTTAACATGCTTAGGTGTGTCACAGCAAAATATTTTCTAAAATTTAGTGTTATATTGCCAAAAATATGTCTACAAATTCTATCTCTTCCTGGATATCTCACAAAACTTTGGTAGTGGCCTACCCTTCCACTACCATATCTAGTTTTCCTTCAAAAATTAATGATACCACTTCCCACCCACCTACTTATGACCAAAAAAAAAAATATTTGAGCACACCTCCCCATCTTTTCATCTTTAACATTCCAGTATAACTCTTATTCCAGTATAACTCTTATTGGTTCTAAGTTCTAAATATCTCTTGAATTTGTTCTCTTCATTCTGGCCACTACTTCATTCAGAATTTACCATTTCTTTTCTCTGTCACTGAAATAATCTCCCTGTTTCTGTGCTTACCTCCCTCAAATCCATAGTTAGCACAGCTCCCAGAAAAACATATTTGAAATAAATAACTGACCATGTCGCTTGTATAATGAACAACCTTCAGTGACTACTAATTACCATCAAAGGTTTCACTTAGCATGGCATATAAGGTCCTCTACAATCAGTTACTCTCAATGCTGTAGTCAGACCAAAATGTGCAATCCCCTGCTTGATCTACCACCAATCACTGTCACACCTCACCCCAGCTCCTTGGCCACCTAACAGCTCCATATCTTTCAGAACCCTGGTCAAGACTCCTCTCTTCCAAGAAGCTTGCAAGCAAATTCTTACTGCACCCTTTGTTACATTACTGCTCAATGTGCTTAACTATTATTGCACTTACCACTGTACTGCAATCATTTATCTGTTGTCCCAATCAGACTATGAATTCCTTTTAAGGACAGAGAAATTCTAGCCGCAGTACCTGGCATAGTACCAATTACATGAGGTACTTAGTACCTAACAACAAATGTTTTTGACTTCTACAATACCTTATGAAATTGACTGATATTCCACTGCCGCTATCAAAGTTCAGGCCCTTTCTTCATCCTCTATCCTCTTACATGTCCTTCTGCCTCTAGTTTATTAACCTTTCTAATGTCACCTAAAGTCTTTCTGAAGCACAATTCTGATCATGTCCTGCTTAACCTCAGAAAACTATCACTGTTATTCCCTGCCTCACTTTCTCTGCTGATGCAGCAGCTCACAGCAACCAATTTTCCAAAGTGACAGCTCAGCTCCATCCTAATTACAAAACCGACCAGTCTCCACTTTAACTTCTCAATCACAATTTAATGAAGCATCAGACCCTTCCAGATCCAAACTAGGATCTGATGATACTAATGATAGCTACAGGATTCCCATATTATCCAGTTACTGCCCTCCCCATTTTGACTATATGGACAACCCCATCTCATCACCGCTTTTTATAGCAGTGATGTGCTGGGGTGTGCTGAGGTGTGCAAGGGGAAAGGGGCCGGGGTGACGGAGAAATAACAGGAGAGACCATTGTCTACAGAGAACTTCAAAACAATAACATTGACTAAAGGTCAGTCTATTTTTTATCATCATGAAATAGCCACTCTAAACATAGCCAGTAATAGAATACTCCTCCCTGCAGGACGGACTAGCCCACCACCCTACTCCTTAGTGAACCACGCTATTCAGGCATCACTCCCTTTTGACATCTTTAACCCACCCCAACAGAATTAATCACCTCTTCCTAAACCCTTAATACACACCTGAATCTCATACAAGGCCGTAAGTATATTAAAGGAAGCTTCTTCTTAACATTCATGAACACACCCTTCTAGCAGCTCCCTATCGTTTGCCTCAGCTGCCCAGTAAAATCTTCAGTGAGTGAAATGCACCAAGTCCCAGTTCCTCTATGTTGCTAAAAAAAAACAAACCATCAGGCCTTTTACTTATCCCATAGATCAGGCTAACTGCATATAGAATATAATTTGAATTCCAAAGGCTGGCATTCATAGAACTCCATAATCTGGAACTAATTCTAATTTCTACTAATACCCTGTCCTCATACTAAACTACTCATACTCAGTATATTTCTGCCTATTACATGTAAATCTTTTTGGTCTTATAGTACTTTGTGTCTGATTTACCTAACTGCTAAGCCACAGAAAGAAATTTAAACACTCAGTCCTATTTTAATGCTGTAGATACAATAAACACTCAGCACTATTAAATAAAACTAGAGACAGTTAATACATAAAAGAGTAGAATACATTTTTATTATATAGAATTTTATTTTTAAAAAACTTTATTTTCATAGAATACATTTTCACATTAAATTCCCACAGTGGGAAAATGACAATTTATTAAAGTTTTATATTTGCAGATACATTTTTTCAGGACAAGTAAAATGAACACATTTGAGAATCAAATCTCAGTTTAGAATCTATAATATTTTGATATTTATTACTAGGGGATCTCTTCCCTACTTGGTACTTCTCTATATCAGAAGTTCTCCAGGCTCTTTTTCCCAGAATTTACAAATTAGTAATGTGAACTATCAGCATGTCCTAATTTTAAAGTTTCCCAAGGACATATAACCATCAGTAACCGGTATCAACTGAACAGAGGGAGAAGTTTTCAAACATTAAGCAATGCCTAAGATTCTGTTGTCTTTCTTTATGAATTAACAGTCTTTCCCTTTCTCTATCATTCCCAGGACAAATATAGAAGTTTGCTCAGGTATTGATAGTTATAAAGTTGAATTCCCTTTGAGTTTGATAAATTAAAATGCAAAAGCTCATATATGTTTAGTTATATTGTGAGCCTAGTGAGAAGCTGGGAGTTAACCCCATTAACTCGTCAGAATAAGAAACTCAGCCTCACAATTTCTTGGATATATATAATTCCTCTCAAACCTTTTCCTCAAAGATTCAATTCTAAAAATAACCAGGTGATTAGGAGAAGAGGTTGATCTCACCAATGGACTTAGTTATTTCCTCCTTACTAAGAGCTGAATGGCATGACAGAGCAGAGGCAAAGAGGTGTACAATCATTTCTCAAGGTATTAAGTCAAAAAGGTCAGAGCTTCCACAGCATGGCAACAGCTTTGCAGATGCCCACATCGTGATAGTTGAAATAACAAAGCCCAGCAAAGGTGAAAGCCGAGAGTGCCAAAAGGCCTGCCTTAGTGACTTTCTGCAATGCATCCCCTCGTACATAGTCAGTAACAACCTGTCCAAGGCCCCTATGGGGGGAAAAAAAATCACAGTACAAAAAAAAAAACAAAAAAAAAAAAACAGAAATTTGGTTAGAAGGTTATACAGATAACTTGACTGCAAAAAGATAATCAATCAGGTTCAAACTGCAACAAAATCATAAACCAAAATAAAGGAAGCAAGCATTTCCTAATAATAAAGACATCTTCTCATTCTTCAGATTCAATTTTCTGGAATTATTCATTTGAGAGACTGTAATTAATGCTACCCTATCTACAAAATCTTGATTTTGTTTTTTGGTTTTGTTTTTTAACTAAAACAAATGTTCTACAGAGTTTTTCATTTATTCGAAAAGAATGTAGTACGCAGATATTATGTGCCAGAAACTGTTATAGATGTTGGAAGTACAGCAAATTAAGACAGCATCCTTCCTCTTACGGAATATACATTCTAATGAAGGAGAAAGAATAATACATATGTGCTATGAAGAAATATTTTAGAAACATTTTGCAATATTTTGGACCTCAATAAGAACATTCCAAGCAAAACTGACAATGACCTTGGCATCTTTAAGAATATTAAAAAGGTTAGTGTGACTGGAGAACATGGAAATCAAAAGGTGGGGACAGATCACATAGGGCCTTAAAGGTCATAAAAAGGAGTTTGAATTTTATTAAAACATGAGAAACCACAGAAGTGCTTTAAGTAAGGAGTGATCTACGTAAGGAGTGACCTAATTTTACTTTTTTAATAACATTTTTATTGAGATACAACTCACATACTATAAAATTAACCCCTTTTAAGTACACAATTGAGTGACTTGTAGTATAGTCACAGAGTTGTGCATCATCATCACTATTTAACCCCAAATATTTTCATCACCCCAAAAGAAACCCTGTACCTATTAGTCCATTACCCAATCACTAATTTGTTTTCTGTCTCTATGGATTTGCCTATTCTAGACATTTTATATAAATGCAATCATATAATATGTGGCCTTTGTGTCAAGCTTATTTCACTTAGCATAATGTTCTGGCATGTATCAGTACTTCAATCCTTTGTATGACCAAATAACAAAGGCATATCTCATTTTATTGTATTATGCTTTATTGCATTTTGCAGATATTGAAGGGTTTTACAAATTGAAGATTTGTGGCAACCTTGTGTCAAGCAAGTCTACTGGTGCCATTTTTCCAACAGCATTTGCCCACTTCATGTGTCTGTGTTACATTTTGGTAATTCTCAAAATATTTCAAACTTTTTCATTATTATTATACTTGTTATAGTGTGATCTTTGATGTTACTAAAACAAGGCACTCTACTAGCAAAAAAATTATGACTTGCTAAAGGCTCAGATAATGGTTTGCATTTTTTAGCAAAAAAGTATTTTAAATTAAGGTATGTACATTTTTTAGACATAATGTTATTACGCACTTAATAGACCACAGCACATACTGTGCAAATTATATGCATTGGGAAACCAAAAAATTCATGTGACCCACTTTATTGCAATATTAGTTTTATGCCATGGTCTGGAACTGAACCTGCACTATCTCCAGGATATGCCTGTATTCCTTTGTAAAAGGAATCTATCAGCCAGTAGGTATTTGGATTGTTTCCACTTTTTGGCTATTATAAATAACACTGCTATTGACATTCCTGTACAAGTTTCGTGTGAGGCCGTATGTTTTCAATTTGAGGAGCTATACACCTAAAAGTGAAATCTTTGAGGCACATGGTAACTTTTTGTTGGATCTGCCAAACTGTTTCCCAAAGTGGCTGCAACATTTCACATTCCCAGCAGAATATGAGGATTCAAACTTTGTGACATCCTTGAAACACTTGTTACTTCCCATCTATTTGATTAGAGCCATCTTAGTGTTTTTGATTTGATTTTGACTTTCATTTCTCTCATGGTTTTGATTTTCGTTTCTCTAATAAAAATGATGTTGAACATTTTTTCATGTGCTTACTGGTTGGCTATGTATCTTCTTTGGAAAACTGTACTTTTACTAAGATCACTCTGGCTGTAGTGTGGCAGTGCTGGCAGAAAAAGGAGGGCAAGAACAGGAACAGAAAATGAATAGCAGGCAACTAAAGTAGTCTACACAAGACTTCTGGCTTAACCTAGGCTGGTGACAGGACAAATGGTGTGAAGTGACAATTCAGGCTATGTTTAAAGGACAGAACCAACAGAAATAACTGATAGACTGGATGTGTGTGAGACAAAAAGAAATACCAAGAATGATTCCTAGAATTTTCAACTCGAGCAACCAGATTTGAGTTAGGGAAGAACAAAAGAGAAGTTTTGAAGGGAAATTAAGAGAGATATGAGGAGAAAAGGAGTGATTTTGACAAAGTTAACTTTAGGATGACTCTTAGACATCCAAGTTGCTATGTCTATTAGACAACTGAAAATATAAGTCCGCAGCTCAGTAAAAGAGGTCACATCTGAGCTCACCATGGGAAAGTATATAGATATAGAAAATAAGAAGGCCAAGACTAAGCCCCAAGTTCAGATCTTTATTATTCAGAGGTCAGACAAGAGGACAAGGA
Source organism: Macroglossus sobrinus (assembly GCA_004027375.1). Lineage (NCBI taxonomy): Eukaryota > Metazoa > Chordata > Mammalia > Chiroptera > Pteropodidae > Macroglossus > Macroglossus sobrinus. The sequence continues at coordinate 434,716 of PVKZ01000988.1, read as the reverse complement.
ACTAGCTGAGAGGATAGCTGGTGAGATGAAGAAAACAAAGTGAATATGGCATCTAGGAAGCCAAGGAAAAATTATTTAAAGAGGGAATATTCAATTAAGTTGAATGCTGCTGACAGTGCAATCAATGGAGGACAGAGAACAGATAAGTGGATATGAAAAAAATAAAGGTCTTTGGTGACTTTGGTAAGAATGACTATAGTTAAATAGTTGGGATAAAAGCCCAATTAATGAGAGTTAAGAGAGACTGGATGCTGAGGAACTGGTGCACAATTATAGACAACTCGAGTCATTGTTCAGTGTGTGTGAAAAGGAAGAAAATTAGTAGATAACTGGAGAAGTCAATTTTAATAAAAAATTTTAATAAAAAATTCTCTTATTTTAATTTTTGATTAATTTAAATGGATCTCCTTTCAAAAACATGCATTAGAGAAATTTTACTGTACCTGTAATCTAATATTTCATATGCAACTGGAATCCTTTATTTTGAAAGGCCCATGTGGTTAAAGGGCAATTCTCCTAACAAACCCTAAAAAACTAGGTAAACAAAAGCTCCTTTAACACTAGCTAGAAAATGATTCTGACATTTCACTTAACCTCCTTGGGGTTTAGTTTCCACATCTGTAAAATAACAGGGCTGGTTAAGATACTCCCCCAAGTCCTTTCAGTTCTAACAATCCAAAATGCTTCCCTATTCACGATATCATACTGTTCTTGCAAAACAACATAAAATGAACAACTCAGGGAACCCAATTGTTATTTATAAACTTTCTAGAAGGTTCACTAGCAGAGAAAATCTAATAACTACACCGGATAAAATAAATAAAAACTGGAAATTCATTCATTCAATAAATATTTAATTAGTGCTATGTGTCAGGTACTGATCTAAGCACTAAAGATACAATAGCGAACAAAAACTGTCAAAAATCCTTATCATATATCTTTTTTTTTTTAAGGGCAAGACTGAACTATAGATTATGGGATGCACTTTTGGGTGACAAAATTATGATGACATGTAAGAAAGTGACTACTATAAAAATCAGAATAATGGTCCCTGTTGAAGCGTTATGATAGAGAGAGAACACAATGAAGAGGCTTCTGAAGCAGATGGCAAAGTTCTATTTATTGACCTAGGTGATATTACCCTTATAATTCTTCACTAAACCATAGATTTGATTCTTGTGATTTTCTGTATCTGTGCTATCATTCTAGTGAGGGAAGACAAGGAGTCTATAAAATACTAAATAGACAATATATTAGAATGTAATAAGTGCTACTGGGAAAAATAAAACAGGGGAGAGAGATAAGGAATGTTGGGAAGGACACTGAGATTTTGAGTAAGTGGTTAGAGAAAACTTCAGTAGGAAGATTAACACTGAAGATGTGAAAAATTAGAGGGAACAATCCAAATATATAAAAGAGTTTCAGGCAGAAGGAAGAGTAAGAGTAAAGTCCTGAGGCTTAAAATGGCATGTTCAAAAATTATCAAGGAAGTCATTGAGAATGAGGGAGAGAGTAGATAGAGATGAAGAAGAAATGGGGCCAGATCACATAGAATCCAGACCACTTTATGAATTCTACTTTTAGTTTGAATATGATTAGAAAACATAAAAGGGTTTTGGGAAAGGGAATATCTTGATCTGACTTAATATTTTAACAGGATCACTGGGGCAGCTGTATTGGGTGTAGACAGAAGGAAGACCAGTTAGGAGACTAATACTGGAATGATGACCAAGTTTAGGGTATGAACAAATGGAAGAACAGAAATGCTTTTAATTCAGATGGGCAAGAGTGCTGGAGGAAGAGCTCTAGGGAACATCAGAAACTCAGTTTTATAGTATGCTACATTCAAAATACCTATTAGATATGGAAGTGAAGACATCAAATGGGTAGGTGCATATACAAACCTGGACATAAATATATTTTATATATGTTTTAAAAGTTTTCTACAGGTCTTGAGCATCCCAGTCAACTTCTTCCTTATATGTAATAATAAAACAAATAAACTGAGCATACAATGTAATACTGAAAGGACAGCTGTACTTGCCAGTGACTATGGAGAGTGAGGACTGCAGCCAGGGAGTAGTCCATCGCAGAAGAAGGACTCAAATAAGAAGCTGGAAGTAGGCCCAGAAGCAAAACACTGACAACCCTTTCACCAGTCCAATGGAGAGATGCAGCCTTGGAACCAGCTATAGAAAGGAAGAACCAGAGTCATAAGAGATGCAGGGGGAAACACAACTCTCACATTCAGTATTTGCCACAACACAACCCAAACTGACAGAATGGCAAACAATGCATATAAGACTTAACTCTGAGCATAAAGAGGGTAAAAAAAAGAAGGTAATTGAAAGAGATACTATCTCCCTTCTTTTAGTACAGGGTATCTCAACACCTGCATATGTTGATTAGAAGACAAATCCACTTTACTTACAGGCATGAAAATGAACAAAATATCTTTGCAGAATTACCAATCTTGGACTTCAGTGTAATAGACAGATATCTTATGTATATAAGTTAGTGACACCTGAGAAATTCCTTTAATACATTCCTCTTTTATTTATTCATTCTAATCTTTGAAAGTAAGGTAATATTAAAAATCCTTAAACAAAATTAAACCAATCAACTTAGAGAGTAGCAAAGTTCTGATGTCAACTTTTAAGATCATGGTCCTTGTTCTGTCCCATCACTTATAAATTGCTCAAAACAGATAAGGAACACAAAAATTTCTTTCAAACAAGCGAAAAATAAAATGGGCTTTAAACATTTCTTTGAGAACTTCTTATCTTTTTCTGGTTACAGACCCCTCTGGGAATCCAATAAAAGGATGATGCAACTCCCCAGAAAAATGCACTTGTAAACATACGTTAAAAACTATGTTTATAACTTGGGGCTTTCCTTTGATCCCATGTACTCCAGTTAAAGCCACTCTGCTAAACCTAACTGAACTAAGCAAAAGAATGCAGAAACAAAAATTTTTCAAAGATAAAATTATTCCAAAAAGCAGAAAGACTACATTTGTCTAATTTCTCATAACTCAGCTGCAACTATATCTAAGCGGTTGATGTAAGAATCAAGAGAAGTCAGTAAAATACTGATTTTTCCAGACTTTAAAAATGAAAAGACAGTTAACCATTATTCACCTATAGATTTTCTAAGACTAATTTTAGTAATATCTAAATGATATTCACCTAAGAAATGCCATATGATTTTAATATCAACCTCAATAAAAGCAAACAAGTCAATTACAACTATCTATGACTTTTTTAATTGTCTACTATTTTCAATTATTCATATTTGGCTCCTCTCCATTAGCTAACTGAATAAATGACTCAACTTATACTGAAGAGACACTTCCTACAGAGCTATTTTGTTTCAAAATATTAAAAATTCTAAAGATTTAGACCAGGAGGTTCTCTATGAATATAAATGGAATCATTCAACCATGCTGGCATTGTCTGCCCCAGGGTGTAGGCTAGGTCTTCATTTGACAGAGTCTAACGCAAGAGCTCCCCCTACAGACAAGAAGTCCTGCTAAGCATGATTATTAGCCCAGATGAAAACAGCCAGAGCCCAGAAAACAGCAACAATGGAGAAAACATACAATGTCGGCTGGGTGACAGGTGAATGTTCTGCATTCCACACCATCCTGGGGTAGGTCGGTCCTGGAGAAATGCTGAAATGTGAGCAGGTCTGACCACTAGGGTTCGGAGGAAGAGAGCTGAGAAAAGACACATTAGGATGATCATAAGCACCTCTCCTTTAATGGGACTGAGACTTTTTAAATGACCATGGATAGGCAAGCTACTTCAGCCCAAATAGGGGATAACATCTCATCTGTAAAATGAGGATAGCATCTATTTCACTAGGTTGCTGTGAAGTCAGACTAAGTAGCCACTGAAAGATCGAAAAATCAATGAACCACTTATGTAAAAGGGCTTAACTTTTACTGATTTAAAAAATTAAATTATAGCTCCTTTCTCCTTCCATTTATTCATCTGCTCTGCACTAGAGTAAAGATAAAAGACAGTCTTTGTCCCCAAGGAATACACTCTAGTTTGGGAAGTTCATCTATTACTATCCTTCTTTTTAAGACCAATTTCTCCAATTGTACTCTTGAATCCATCCATTTCTGTCCCCTCTTGGTTAAAAGGGATCCTACCCCTTGGTTAAAAAGAACGGGCAGACCTAAGTTCATCCAACTCCACCACTTACCAGCTCTGAGATGATCAGCAATTAAATTAAATAGGTACTCTAAGCCTCAATGTCCTTATTTGTAAAATGGAAATAACAACACTTACTTGATAATACTCTATTGAAAATAAATTATATATGCAAGGTGCTCAGTATAATTTCCAGAATAGTATAAGCACTCAATAAAAAGTATTTCTCTCTTGCATCTTAAATCTCTCCTTCCTATTGGCCATTTTCCCTCGACTGACATAATATACTTAACTCTTCTCTGGATCCATGTTCTCTAACTAATGCCCATAAACTCTTTCCTGCTCTCTTTTTTCAAACCATGCTTCTTAAAAGTGTTGTCTAAATCACCTCAACTTCTTCACTTCCCTATCATTCTTCAGCTCTAAAACTTATTTTTATCCCATCAAAGCTGCTTTGGTAAGGTGTCAATGGTCTCAGGTGGCCATAGCCAACAGATACTGTTCAGTCTCCAACTTACTGGGCCTTTCTCTATCACCTGGCATTGGTGGCCTTTCTCCCTTCTTTGCTTCGACAGAACTCTCTTCCAGTTCTCCCTTTGTCTCTGCCCGTCTTATATCAGTCTCCTCCTGCATTCATCATGCTTAGATATTTTTCCAGGATTCTAATCAGCTGCCCATTGCTCTCCTCACTTCTTCTACCCAACCCTGGCCATTCTGTCCACTCAGCTTCTACTGCTTATTAGCTGATGATACCCAATTCTGTATCTCTAGCCAGGCAATCTCCCCAGTTTCAGAAGTTTATGTGCCTATTGGGCCTCTCCCATGAGATACCCTACATGGTCCTCACACTCACCACCCCCAAATCATCCTTCAACTCACTTTCTCAACCAAACTTGTCTCCCATTTGCACATTGCCCACTTTAATGACATCCCAGCTACTCTTTAACCTAACCCAGAAATCTCAAAGTCAATCATCAAATCACATTGATATTATCTCCTTAACATTTCTTGAGACAATCTTCTCTTGTTTTGTACTACTCTCCAAATTCAGAACCTCACCATTCTTTCCTGGACTTCTACAACAGTGCCATATCTTGTCTCCCTGTGTCTTAGCTTGCCCCATGTCCTATGGCGGCCATCTAGCATACTGTGGTCAATCTAAACTGCAAGTCTCTGTCAAATCTTTCAGTGGCTCCCATTCATATCATGTAAAAATGCAAACTCCTTCTTGAGACAAGTTCTTCTGTGATTCGATTCCAGTTCATTTTTCCAGATTCATCTCTTGTTCCTTATCTTGAGCTTCACACTCTAATAAATTCTGATTTGTTTTGTTTCCTCTCATACCAACCAATTTCTACATTTCATTATTGCTTTTGCTCATCCAGTAGCTCTAATTTTAATGCCCTTCTTCCTGTGGCCTTCCTTATCCTCAAGACTCTCTAATCAGGCGCTTCTTCTTGAGGAATGGAAACAGGGTAATCCTTCCAAACACAGAGCTAAATACATTCTCCCTCTGGACTGGAGTAGCAATTTATGTACAGTACAAGAGTTTTTGCTTTATGTTAAATTATGCTTATATGTGTTTTCCCTATAAAAAGGAAAATTCTCTGAGGGCAGAAACTATGTTTTATTCATATTTGTACCACAACTTTACTGTGCCCCGAATAACGTAAATGTCCAGTTCAATGACTATAGATTTGGTCACTCTCATCCCTACAGCAACTCCAGGGAAAATGAGGTACTGGGATTTACATCCTCTTTTCCGATTCAGGGTGCGAGCATTCTAAGAACAGTGAATGAGGTGACAATGAGAGCTCTTATAATAGCCTCAGCAGGCTGCTAACTGCCAGAAGGAGTTCTCTCTAAGAGACCACGTCGGTGCAGAGCAGAAGCGACTCGAGCTCGGGTGAATATCTGGGCCCGTAGGCAAGTGATCACTGCTGTGGTTTCGGCAGAAGCCAGAGCGGCCAAAAGGGTAGGAATTCCCTGGTCCAGAGGGCTCACCACCCAGTATTCTAATCCTCACCGCATCCCCTTCCCCGGCTGGAGGCTGCGTTAAGGACCTCGGGCTGCCAGGACACCTCACCTCGGCCTGCTTGGGCACCGCAGACAACACTCAGCCTCCAGATACTCGCCATCTCGCTCCTGAAGGCTCAAGGTCATCCAGCAGCCCGGAAGCAGTCACAAGACAACGCCCACTCAAAGAAAAAAAAAGCTAGGTGAACCGGAAGTCGAGAGTCGGCGCGCGCGCGCACGCCGGTTGCAGGTCTGGAGCCTGACGCGGACAATGGCGGAGCTGGGTGAGGCGGACGAAGCAGAGTTGCAGCGCCTGGTGGCGGCCGAACAGCAAAAGGCTCAGTTCACTGCACAGGTACTGGGACAGGGACCAGAGTAAAGAGAAAGGAGGGTGAAGTACAGGTCTGGGCACCCGCAGAGCTCTGTACGCGGGCGGCGCAGTAAGGTCCTCAGATGGCTCTCTATGCCTGGTTCCTCTCGCGGAAGAAACGAGTCCTGGCACCCTGGCCGCTTGTGACCGGTGGTGCTCAGGTGTCTTCTAAGCAAGCCCAGCGTGGAGAAAAGTGTAAAGAAGAAAAGGAAGATTTGGGCGACACAAGGGCGCAGGGGCCTAGTTTGGCGACAATCCTTCTGGGCTGGCAATGGGAAGATCTAGGTTTTAATCCTACCTCTGCTAGTTGACACGAGCCCCTAGATTAGACACCCATCAACTGTGGGTTTAGTTTCACAGTACCCTGCTGCCCCACTAGATTGTGAGGATCAAATGCAATAATGTATTTGCAAACGGTGGAGCAGTAGAACGTTACTGGAAAAGAGGGGGTCTCTGAAGTAATCAGTCTAGGTTCAAGACTATTAGTTTAGAACAAGGGTGTTGGAGCCCTTTAGGCATGATTAGAACCCTGACGTGGGCCCTTATTAGCTGCATGACCTTTGATTAATTACTTAACCACGCCTTTACGCAGTGGTGAGGCTTTTAGGATCGCAGGTTGACTGAATGCCTAGTACTCTCCCTTCCAAATAGCTCTAGGTAAATGATTATCCGCCCCCGCTTGGGCCCGTTAGGAGAGAGAGGGTTCACGGAGGATAAGTAGCAAGAACCCTGGTTAGAAAATTTTAAGGACTTGGACATTATGAAAGTGCACCCCTCTTCTGTGCCAGTATGTACATTCTTCTGGAAAGTGGATCCATAATTTTCATCAGATTCTCAAATGTGCCCATGACCCCAAAAGGTTAAGAACTTCTCTCTAAGGGATGTTTGGTTTGGGGGAATTATTGGTATCATACCGTTCCAGTTTACTCTAATGCTAGTTTGAGAATGTAAAAGACGGTATTAAACTTGCCAGAAAATTTACAATCTGATTACAGACTTGACACAATTAGGAAATAGACACTGGCCTTTCAGGAAGTAAGAATTTCAACTGTTTTGAAGAATGGATAAAATCTTTAGGGAGCGCATTACAGGAGTATTAAGTTGAGTATCCTGTGCGGCCTCTTTCAAATTGTATTGGTTGGGGTTTAAATAAGGGAGTGCCCTGAGTGGCTAACACAGAAATTGATGTTTTAAGCAAATACAGGGGTCACTTGTTGGAAAGTAGTTTTTAATTACTGAAGAAGTGTTGCAATGTGGGGATGAGGATCTGGACCCCATTCCTGTTGGTGATGGAAGTGAGGAAAGAGGAGAGCCCACAGTTTGTTGATTGAAAGAATGGTTTAGTCAGGTGACAGGAAATGAGGAAAATAGGAAGGAAATAAGAAAATTGGCAGATAGGCCCATATGCAGACCCCAGTGGTTACTATTTTTCTTTCCTCTTAGGTGCATCACTTCATGGAGCTGTGTTGGGATAAATGTGTGGAGAAGCCAGGGAATCGCCTAGACTCTCGCACTGAAAATTGTCTCTCCAGTTGTGTGGACCGCTTCATTGACACTACTCTTGCTATCACCAGCCGTTTTGCCCAGATTGTACAGAAAGGTGGGCAGTAGACCATTCCCTGGAAGAATGACAGAAGCAGCAAAGGACTTGTTATTAAGCAGATTTAAGGGTCAGGCGGGGGAGGTTGTCAGCCAACTGTCAGGTCAACTTCAGGCTGTTACCAAGCCTGTTGGTGCTAAAAAGTAATAGATCAAATGTTCAAAAGTGAAATTTATTTATTTGGAATTCGGGAATTCCACATTGTATCACAACAGTATTCAATAAATGTGAATTCTCCAACTTTTGTTTTAATCCCATTTTAGGATTTAATGAGATCTCTGATTGGCAGGAACAAGAGAAATAAAGATGTTTCAAGGCCGATATTGCCAATGGGAGCTCTTAGGTTTTGAAGAGCCACCTTAAGCCATATTGAAGGGGGCTAAAAGAACTATCAAAGCCTTAGCCTATGGCAGAGAAGAGAATTTCAGGTTGAGAAAAGTGAAGAACAGAAAACAGCTTTATTGCTTATACATGACCAAGAAAAGGTAAACATGGCAAAAAAACAAAACAGGCAAGATGTGTATTCATGAGGAGATAGGCCTGCTAGTATGGGAGGGAGGGAAGGTCAAGATCCAAACAATCAACTTCCTAGGGATGCCTTGTTCCACTGGCCCATCTTCCTGAGTCTGTGCTTAGAATCAGTACTTTTATAGCACAGAAAACAATGCTAAAAAGATAAAACATGAACACCTTCCAACAGACTTCACTTGCTCTGAGAACAAAACAATTGCTTTCAGTTAAGAGGTAGTAATTAGAGACTGTTCTTCCCCCCTTGCACCCCTACTAATCCCAAAGGTAAAAATATTTATTACCATAGAACATTGACAATTGAGTATCAAACTACTAATATTTAAAATAAATATTCCAAAAGGTAGCACCTGCTTATAATCGAGATAGGGAACTTCTGGCCAACTAGAAATCTGTTCTGTAAAGTGAACAAATTCAGTAGTTAGAAAAACAAAATGTTACCACCTCATGGATTGTTGTCATAGTTATATTCTATTGCTGGTATCTTACATTGCCATGTTACCATGAAGTATCTGTATCACACATAGGATTAAAAGTAAGGCCAGGAAGGCTAACTTACCTACTCTGGACCTCATAACCAATTAGTGGCAGAACCAAGACCAAGAGTCTTGAGTTTTCAAGTTTACTCAGCTCAGCCCATGAAGTGACAACCAGGAAACAATATGTCACTTGATCTGCCATAATGAAAAATTAACTTGTGTTCTGCCAGCCTTCTTTCGGTATTTTGGTTTCTTAAGAATTAACATAATAAAGATTACAGTATACAGCAAAGGAAAATAATATGGTCTCTGCTTGGTGGTTTAATCCAAAGGCAGACCGAGAAGAAACGGGTATGTCCCTGAGAAGCCTGTTTCACTTTGGAACTGATTCAACCTAGTGTCAGGGAAACTCTAAAGTTCATTAATAAATTTAGAAATGAAAAAGAAGATAACATTTAAATGGCAGGTGCTGCCCTGAATCTTGTTCAGAGAACCAATAGGCAGCATGACTAATTCCTAATTCTTCCCCATTTGGTTGAGGATGTATCTAAAACAACTGAAGAAATACTTATGAACACAAGTCCACTTAGGCAATATACAGCAATGGAATTAGAAAACCATTTACAATATAATTATGATGTTTTAGTGGTATAAGTACAGCCATAGTCCCTGTCCAGCAGGGAAATTTGACAGAAAACTCTAGTCTCTTCTAATTACAGCTGTCTATAGATACTATGAAGGAAAAGTTCTTATGCTCATTTCCTCATTAAACTGGACCACACTAGTGGGGCCAAAATTTAGAAAGATCAAAGCACCAAGGCTGAAGACAAAAGTCAAGTGGCACCTGCTATATAAACCGACTAGTGTATAACACAATGTTCCCTTATACCATTCTACACAGCAGTGATTCCAATCCACCTCTTGATCCTAGCCCTTGCCTTCCCCAAATTCAGAATTCCAACCGGTGTACCCAGGTCATTACTGGATTCAACCCATTTCTGGGTCCTTTAATTTGCTGTATATGTAATCTATTGCTAAATGTAATTAATTGCAAAAAATAATCTCTTCAAGAAACCTTCATAACAAAATACCAGATTCCCTATTAGCAACAGGATCAAGTTTAACAGGCCAAAGTAGAAGTCTGTCAGAACATATGTAGATGGCACAGGACAGCTCTGATCTCAGTTCTGCTGTACTGAGCAAGTCACTGGCAAAGCTCCAAGGTGCAAGAGCTGTAAATACCCAGAGTCACATGGGAAACTGAAGAATGTTTCTCATTTAGTCGTCCTCTGAACTCTCAGCAGACCTTTCATCTGTAGCCACTTTCCAATTTGTGCGTTTGTTTGTCCTCTCCTGTATTTCATTGTGAAGTACAGGAATATAGGTGTTTTTATCTTTCTTTTTCCTTTTCGTTTTTTTAGTATCTCCTTCCTCACTTTCCTCGGAACTGCTGGATGCAGAATCATCTGACTGAGAAGTGTCACTTTCTGCCTCTAAGATTAAAGTAGATTTTTTGAGAGACTTTTTCCTGGATTTTTTCTTGTGCTTATGTGGTTGTTTCCTGGTACTAGAAGCCCCAGTTTCTTCTGAGAATTCGCTTGAGGAATATGCTGTTATATCTGTGGCTTCCCTTTTGCTTTTCTTCTGTTTTTTGTGAGACTTTTTTTTCTGCTTTTTTTTGTGAGATTTCTTTGACTTCTTGTGTTTGTGAGATTCATGAGTAGATGATTTTCCCTGGGGAGATGTTTTTTTTCCATTGGCAATATCCTGCTGATCACTAATAAAAAAGAGAGACTGTTTTACTATAGAAAATAAAAGTATATTTATACGTTAATATTTTGAATTCTAGGTAGGAAGTGCGGGTTAAAACAGCTCTGATATAGGGTCATGAAGAAACTATCACTCTCACTGAGTTTTTGTTTCATCTTTAAAATGCAAAATTCTAATCTGTCATAATGAATTACCGTGTGAAATACTACACATCAATCAGAGAAAGGCAAAATCCTAAATTCTACATATATGTCAAACATCAATCAGGGAAAGGCAAAATTCTAATCATCTTCCATCTAAATCACCTATTATTTCTCAGTTACATTTAATGGCAAACATTAGATGGTTTACAAAAACTAGGAACTCAATTTGTAGTTCAGATTTTGTACTAATCTTAGTTTCTTTTTTTCCAGTAAGCTTATAAGCCTTACCTGTCTGTTTCAAATTCTTCAGGGTATAACTCTTTATAACCACTGTGACCCCATCTGTAAAGAAGACATTTTATTACATATATTGTTAAAGCAATCAATATGTTTTTGCCAATTAAAACAAATTAGACATCGACTAGGAGTCTCCATACACAGACAAAAAGAGAGATGGTAGAGCCAACCCCACATTATAGCCTCAGTAACTTAGTCGGCAACATTTTTCTGTACTGCACATTATCATTTCAGATAAAGCATTACTGTGACCATTTGTATAAGAACTTGACATTCTCTTAAGAAACATAAGTAACTCTTATCCTCTCTTCTTTAGCTGTGAAGTCCTTCTCCAAAAACACTTCATAACAATACTGTCTACACTGGCACTATTTTCTTTAACTTAATTAAAATATAATTTGTATACCATAAAATTCAGCCTTTTAAAATGTACAATTCAGTGGCTTTTAGTACATTCAAAGTTGTGCAACCATCATACTGTCTAATTTCAGAACATTTTCATCACCCCAAAAAGAAACTCCATCCATTAGCAGTCTCTCTCCAATCCTCCCTCTCCTGTAGCCCATGGCAACCACTAATCAATTTTTTGTCTCTATAGATTTGCCTATTCTGGACATATCATATAAACAGAATCATGTAATAAGTGGCCTTTTGTATCTGGCTCTTTTCACATGCCATGCTTTCAATGTGCATCCACGTTGTAGCATGTATCAGTACTTTATTCTTTTTACTGCCAAATAACACTCCATTACCATTCCATATACCACCTTTTGTTTACCCATTTATCAACTAATCAACATTTGGATTTCCACTTTTTCACCATTATGAATAATTACACTGTGAACATTTGTGTACAAGTTTTTGTAGCGATAATTTTAGTTTTTAACAGCACACATTCTCGGGCCAGATATCGTTAATGGTGATAAGAATCTGGTCACAAACCTGTCTGGCATGTTAGCTTCATAATCATATAACTTCTTGTTCCAGGATTTAGCCTTAAGAAAATCATCTTCCAGTACTCCAGAAATTTCATTCTTTGGCCTCCAATAGTCTCTCTGACTTTCTTCATCAAAACCATCACTACGCATCCGGCTATATGAAAAAACAGAAGAACTTTAACATTTGGAAGCAATCTGCGAGGTTACTTTATGAAACATCATGCACAAAACTCATTGAACAGCTAAGGGAAGAACAAAACAACCTGATAATATTTTTAAAAATCATGTAAAAAGACATGATCTGTTCCTCTCTATAAATCTGTACAGTTGTTTAGTAAATATCTGACCGTAACTACCCATCCTATTGCAGAATATAAATGAAATGACTTCTGGACTTGGCACACTATAGCTCACTAACGCTCAACTAGGAGGCCATGCAAAGTAGGAAGCAGAGTATAATCACAGCTGAAGGCATTTCAAACTACCCTAGAGATTCTAAAATACACTCCCTTTCTGGGAAACCAGCAACTTGCTGTAATGATGTCATAGTAACAATGAGAATGAGGCCTGACCCATGAGTATGTTGGGGTAGAAAACCAGTTGAGAACCACTGATTCAATCTGTGCTTAAAATATCCACTTAGCAGTCATTAAACCAGCTAATCAGTTATAAAAAATGTTTATCGGTTTCTATGTACAGTCACTCTTCTAACTACTGGGAAAATCATGCAAACGAGACAATCAGAATCCCTGCCCCTAAAGATTTATTTTTTATAAAATAAAAGTCTTATTTATTAAATCTTTATGTTTTAAAGATTAATTCACCATGACAGGCATTAATAATCTACTCTTAAAAAACAATATTTTGTTCCTGGAAGTGCCACTTGGAATAGAACAACCTAAACAAAATGAATCATCAACTGCACTAATATTCTCGAAGGACCATTTTCAGAGAGAAAACAATGAAAAGATATTTATTTTTATGTTGCGACTTTGCTTTCTTTACCATGGATACCCTGCATACTTTCTTGTCTGAAGCCATTTACACACAGCCATCACACTCCAAACTCCACATACTCTGGAGACATACTCATTCTCCTTAAATATCTCATTATTAACTATTTCCCTGGGTGGCTTTAGAAATCAGCACTAGTACTTTCAGCAACTTTTCATGCACACTGCTGTACACTAACAGGCATATGAGGCCCAACAAATGTTCCTAACACTCAGACATTTCTATACCATCACAGGTAACACAACTAATCCTGTATAATTCTTCCTATTTACACTCAAATTATTAAGAAGGTAATGTGAAAAACTGTGATTTGGCAAAGACAGTGGGTAGGTGGGATAAAGAAAAGGCTGAGAGAATGAAAGATTAATAGGAGAAAGAAGTGAATGATCAGCTTAGTGATCATAAGATAAAAGTAGAAAATCTGAGATTAAAAGCCATCAGGTAAGGTCAGAATCCTTAATGTTTACAATCGTTCGAAGCAAAATTTTTAAATTCTCCATTGCAAATAAATATTGAGTAGAACCATATGCATCATAGCCATTACCTTTATGCTTGGGTCTAGATTTATGAAGGATGGAAGGCTTAAGGACTCACAGAACTGCATTCATCTATCTTTAGCATACCAAAATGTTTTTAAACACAAGCTGATGATTCTGAATAAGAGAAGAGTTATTTTGGTTCTCAGAGCTGCAAATTCACCTTGAACTGCTGGGTAACAATTTCCTTTTGGTACCCCGGTAAGCATCTTCCATCTGTTTCTCCAGTTCTCTTATTTTCCACATATCTGATTCCTCTTGAATCTAGATTTTTTTTAAAGGAAAGAAGTTACTAAAAATCACACTTTATATCACAGAAAAGTAACTGAAAATACAGTCTGCACTAATCACTGGATTTTAAACTGGGTTATTATTAGGAACCTTGGAAACTAATTCTGATTTCTCTAATGTAGTTAAACAATCTGACCCAGTAAATCTCAAATATGTAGAATTCTGCAGCAACAGAACTTTTTTACCACTGCATAGACACACTTATAACTTTATCAATTTTGCAAGCATGCTGCAATTAGCAAATGATAATCCTTTATGTTTCTAAAATGCTTTATGATTTTAATTGTATCATCTCAACTGAACCTTAAGCAATCTTATGAGGAAAGCAAAGCAGATATCATTATTATATTTTACCGAGACAAAACAAAAGCTTAGAGATTTTTTACCCAAATCAAAAAGCTAGTAAGGACAGGTCTTTAAACTTTCTAGACTAGTCTATTTTCACATTATAATTTTTGTTCAAAACAAAGCAAAATAAAACAGCAAGAGACTTGCTAGAGAATTTCCTAAAAACCAGATTACAACTGACCAAAAAACAAAAATGTTTTATTTCTAAGTCTTCCTGTAATATTTTGTTAAATCTGTGCTAGATTTATCTTTTTCAGGCACCACTTTCAATGAGGGGTGGTTTAACGCAATTGCAGTGGCTGCTTAGGTAAAAGTTACACCTTTACTCACAATCAAAATATCAGGTGATGACAGTAATAACATTTATGATCAAACTAGAATTGCACAGTTCACCAAAGAAAATCAAACAAGGGTCCTTGGTCCTCTTTTCATTATATGTGCTCTCCTAGGTGACCTCATCTATTCTTATGCCCTCTATCATTTCCTATATATCAATACTCCCCAGACCTTTATGTCTGGCCTCAACTTTTCTTTCCTCCAAGTCTAAATTTCCAAATGTCTAGACATCCTATAAGCACCTCACTATCAGCATGTTCAAAATCAAACTAATTACCTTTCCCATCACACTTGTCTCTTTCTATTGTTCTCTATCTCAATTTATGACATTGCCATCATTCACCCAGTCACACAAGGTAATTATATTTGATTCTATAATTATCACTATAATTCAGTCACTAATTTCTTTGGATTCTAGCTCCTAAATTCCTCATTTTCATCCCTACTGTCACTGCTTTCGCTAGAATGCTGCAATTCCCTAACTGGTCTCTCTACTGTTTCACCCCATCTGATCTATCCCCTGCTCAGCTAAAAAAATCAACTTTCTAAAATACAAATACAATCAAGACAAAACCAGCTTAAAAATAATTAATGGTTTCTTTATTGCTTATAGGAAAAAGTCTAATTTCTAAACATCATAATCCAGTTAGGCCTCATCTTCTGTCACTAACCCCCACAGTCCCTACTTTCAGGATGCACACAATTTCATGCATGCCACGCTACAAGTGCTTCACCTGCTTTCCTGTTGCCATGTTAATAACTGATGTTCTCTCTCTGTATGGAATGATTTTCCACTTGGTAAACTTGAACCTGTTCATTAAGAACTAGTTCAAATATCAGCACCTCCAATACCATCCATTCTGTGAAACTTTTCATAATTCCCCAAGGCAGATTTCATTATTCTTTCCTCGGTGCACTAAAACATTTTTTGTGTCTCGATTACAGTACTTATCAAATTGTATCGTAATTATCTATTTTATTCATCTTTGTATCTCCCAACTGTACCAAAATCATGCTTGGCACACTGTATGCCCTTGTTAAGTGTTGAAGAATAACTAGGTTGTACCCCCACCTTATTGTGAGCATCTGTGTGCCGGATGACATTCCTCAAGAGGACTTTCCCCAAAGGAACCCGGGACATTCTTCAATCTAAAATGAATCAATAAACAACACTTAATAATAATATCCTTTATTACTTTATCTTTTATTATACTGTTATAAAGAAGCATAAGGTAAAGGAAAGATCACTGAACTAGAAGGTAAGAGTCCTTCTAGTGGGATAGTTTTTTCTTAATTAAAAGGGAAAAATGCCTGACCACACTAATGTGAGGATGAAAGGGGATAACGTACACTGAAGTTCTGTGAAATGACACCATTTTATTTAATCCTCAAAATAATTCTATATTTTATGAAGTATCTTCACACCTAATTAATAGATAACACTCCCTTAAAGTCATAACTTGCCCCAAGCCACATAGTCCAAGGCAAACAAGGAATGATTACACTCGAATCCCAAAATTAGTTTGTGTTGAAGTGAATACTTTGATTTGAGAGTTTCAGGAACCACAAATGTCAACAGTAACAAAAACTGACGCCTAAAAACATCAAATTTCTCCATTGTGACGAATTTTACTTTCTATTTTGTACAGAAGCCTCCAAAAAATACATGGCAGGGCTATGCTAGCAGGGGCTTTGTGCAACCACCCCACCGCTCAGCTCACTCACCCCTCGATCCTGAGGAAATCAGGCATCCTGTTAGTGTGAGACGAAGAGCCACTCCATTACAAGATCTCCTCCGACCCAGGAAGACAAGGAGTCAGGGCTCAAAGGCAGCTCTGCAGCTTCACCCGAGTCCTTCGCGAAAATGCAGCCTTCCCACTGGTTATTCTGCCCTCACCCGTGTCCCAGGCCATGGCTGCCTTTCCCTCAGCCCAGACCGACGGGCAGATATCTTTCCAGACTCGACGGGGGCTGCGCCGGCGCGGAATCCGGACGCCCGGGTTGGCTGGGGCATTTCCCGCTCACGCTCCTCTGGGATGGACCCGGGGGGTTGGGTTTTGCTCCAAGTGGGGACGCTTTGGACCGGTACGACCCTCGACTGGGCCCCTAAAGGAATCTAAAGTGCCTGAAGTAGGGATCGAGGCTTCCAAGAGGAAGACGGAAAACACCCCCATCTTTGTCACCGGGATCCCTGCCCCCCAGCGGCCAAGGAGCTCCCGGTAACCTTCCCTCCAAACGCCCTCCCCACACAAATACACACAAACACACCCATACCGTGCGCCGCAGCCTCGCGTGGCGGGGGAGGGGGGGAGGAAGCGGTCTGGGAGAAAAGAGAGCAAGCTTCCCTTTCAGGCCGGAAGTCGTGCTCCTGAGATATTCTTCCCACCAAGAAGAGCTTCAGAGACTCCCAACAGGGTTTCCAGGACACTAAAGAGGTTGACAGGTGCAGAAGGGAGGCGGGTGCCTTCCTGGAAAGGAAGTGGGTCGGGCTCCGCTGCAAAGCGAGGCCAGCACCAGGAGGGGGAGATTCCGGAACTGAACGTAGAAAGACTTTTCTGCCGGGAACTTCCCGGACCCAATTAGATGCTGTACCCAGTCTGGTTACCCTGGTAATAGGCATCGCGGTTTGTCGAGGAACCGAGAGAAGAGGTGAGTTCGCAGATCTTGGGAATTAGTCCATTAGTCAAGTTTCCTCTTTAGTCTAACCTTAATATAGTATTCTAAGAACCCAGACCTCCTCTTTTCCTCATTCTGTGGATGCTGTGGGACACTTTTCAGTAAGGTGGGGGTGGGGGGGAGTACGAGGGAGGTTATCTCAAGACGTGGAGAGGATATTATTACTACTCTCAGGTAGTGTTTACCAAGTATTCTAGCCTCTCTGCATTAGCTTACTCAGTCCTCATAATAACCCTATGAAATAGGTATTACCATCTTCATTTTGAGAATAGGTGGAGACACAGATATATATTAAATATATAATTATAAAAAATATATAAATTAAATATATGCTCAAGGTCATACAGCTTGTAAGTGATAGAGCTAAGATTGGAATCTAGGCATTCTGGCTCCAGAGTTCATGATTTTAACTACTAAGTTATACTGAGGATTGAGGAAGTCTCATGTGGCCCTCACCGTACACACACCTCTGGCAATTTTCAGACTGGATAGGTATCAGTCAGCCAAAACTCAAGTGCTGGGGGAAAAATCACCAGGAATGAGCACTCTGTCTCTTCAGGATTTGTGAGGGTCTAGGCAGAAGTAAGGCCTTATTACCTGAGACGACAACTTGAGAATTTAGGAAAGGGTACTAGATAATTCAAGAATAAGGAGAAGATAAAGTGATGCTGATCCATAATCTTTTAGACACAGGTGTTAAAATCACTGCTAACTTCACCAAAACAATTTCTGACCTGTTCCTCTTCCCCCAAAAGAAGAAATGAATCAATAGTTACACAGATCTTTTTCCCTCAAGTCATGTCTTTCAACAGACTTAAGAGGCCTGTACACACCTCAACCATGGAATCATCCTCAAAGGGTCTGCTCACGCAAGTTACTCAGTTCTGGAATCTCCTAGATGATCTGGCTGAAAGTAACCCTGAGAGCTATGAGAAGTTCATTCAACAGCAGCTGAAAGAAGGGAAACAGTTTTGTGCTGCCCCAGAACCACAGCTCTGTCTGCAAACCAGAATTCTAGTATGTAGAGTTGGTGCCCAGGGATGGGGAGGTCCTGAATGAAATGATCTTAGAATAACCAGAGAATATTTTACCCTCAGCTATTGCTATTTGAATCAAAGAAAACTTGAGGGTAACTGCCACTCTATATATGAAAAATAAAATACAGTGTGGAAGATCATGTTGAAGGAGAGTGAGAAAGTGAGAAATTTATATATATTTTGGAGATCTCAAAATGAGCCATTTTGCCTGCTAGAATGAAAATAAAAAGTAATGATTTAATAGAAAATCATAGACTTGGAGATTTTTCAAATAAAGAGAACTTACTTGATTGGGGAGATAAGGAAGTGAAAGAGGGTCAAAGTCACATGGAACAGCGGCTTAGATCAATTCCCCCTTCCTCCCTTTCCTCTGGGAGCAGCAACTGGATTCTTGATGAAAAGCCAGCAGCTCTGGGGAAATCAGGTAACAGTTTAATTTCTCAAAGACCGTTTTAATACATGCAATGACTTAAGTGGAGCCTAAAATCTTCACTCTTCAAATTCTGTAATGTATTACCTTTAGGATATTATTTTTAAATAGAATGCTAGATTTTGAGGTATGGAAAATTATTTGATTTCTAGAAACCAAAAGAAAAAATACTTTTTATCAACCTATGTCAGTGGAAAAGGATTCCAGCTCCCCAATCAACCACTCATCCAGTACCTCTAAGTGTTGGCAGACCAGAAGATATGTCTGAGACATCAGGTACATAGAATTATGGGAGAGAAAGCACATTTAAAAATTTGTATTGGGAATAGCATGGACCAGATTTCACTAGGCAAAAATATTTTATTTGGTTATACTGTAGTTAATGACTAATAAATGTACCTTTATGCAAATTGAGTTTGTCTTGTAACATGAGATGTTTTTAACCCATATAAATTGCTGAAATATCCTAATTGAAATTTTGTGTACAAAGTGTCATTGTGAGTGCCTTTGAAAAAGACAGGAATAGAATTTATAGCTTCTAGCTTTGTCAAGATTATGGCTTAATATATTACCTTACAGTACTAACAATGAAACTAATTGTCTTCATTTCACACTCTCAATTACAAACCCAGATGTTTACACAGTCATCGATGTTGCCTGCAATCCTGATGTTCTCCAGGCAGCAGCAAAGGACCAAGTGAAAAAAAATCAGTTAATACGGATGGCCATGAAATGCATTGAGGAACAATTCCAGTTTACTCTCTCACACTTCTACCATATTACCAATTTTAAAATAAAAGGAAGCATTCAAAGGATGAAACAAAATCTAATGGGAATCCAAACTGACCCCACATATTTAAGAGAGAAAATGAGAAAGGGTAAGTTAATGAATGGAAATGGAAAATTAAACTGATTTAAATTTTTGCATCGTGTACATTTTGCAAACTAGAAGTCTCAATTTTAAAAGATGAGAAACTTTAGAAAAAGAGAGTAATTAGAACTATTAATATATCCTTAAAGATTTTTAAATCTTGCAAATTTTTAAGCCAAAATCTTTGGTTTTAAGAATCCCAAACTCATTTAGCTGCAGCTTTATCTTCCATCTTGACAAACACAACATATATTACAGCCTGATAGTATTTTATGTTGTTTAATTTTGTGATTTCATCTCCCTTTTTTCATAAAGAACTAACCCTTGAACAGATAAGAAACAGTACTGTGAGCAATTCAGATCACTTCCCTCATCTTTTACTGCCAAAAGACCACGTTTCAGGCAAAACAGGTTGCCTGATAGAAGAGATTTCCAGTAAAGAGATCCAGGTGGAGATGAAGAGACCAGCCTATGAATTAAAAATTGTGGCAGATCCGAATGAAAAACCACTGAAAATTGAATTAAAAGTTGAATTACCTGGTATTAATTCAGTATCTCTTTGTGACCTTAGTGTTTCTGAGGTAGGTTGAATAGATAATACTGTAAATTTTTATCAGTCAACATTCAGTATATTCAGTATATGCTGTGGTGGTAAACTCCACAATTTCAGTGGCTTGCTTAACTTGCTTAGGTTACATGTCAGCTAGGCCTGCTCTGCTCCACAAATCTCGCACATTTCAAGATACAGGTGAAGAAGCAGTTCTCATCTGACATATCCCATTCTCCTGGCAGATAGAAAATAGAAGTAGCCAAACTATACACTGAATTTTAAAAACTTCCTCTCAGACATGGCATATGTCACTTTGACTCACTTTCTATTGGCCAACATCATGAGGCCAAATCCTACATCAAGGGCAGGGAAGAATATTCTTCTCAAGGGTAGTCACTGTAAGTCACATAGCAGGGATATACATATAATCCTCTTACAGAAAATTAAATAATCGGCAACAATCCTACAGTCTACCACAGTCCACCCTCTTGATCACAAATATTTGCTTCTTTCCCCAAGGAAGACACCTCCAATCCTAGCATTAAGACTTCAAATTACAGGATTTTGTCATCATAGTCTGTGTTCTGCTCCTCTTGAACCAGACCTATGAACGGCAAACCCAAGTTATCTACTCCTGTAACCCCATGCACTATACAATGTGGAATGGGGAGAAGACAACATAATTAACATTGTCAATTCAGAAACTGGAAAAATATGCAGCACATAGCAGTTACTGGTACACAGCAATTCTGATATCCTGGTAAGCAGGTATTTCCAGGATCCCTTTCCTGAAAACAGGATATTCTCGCTTAGGGCCATGAATAAGTTCCTTGATCACCTATACCTCTTAGTTCCATTGTTTTCCATTACCTTCAGTTCCATTCTTTGGAAGTTTTTCTTCTTCATTCTACAACCTTGTCCACATCTGAAAAGAACATTGGATAATATGGCATCCTTAGGTGCTGAGCAGTTTATTTAGCCTGTTTCATGCCCATGGAATGCTGGGATCTAAATGTTGAGGTCCAAGGGTTATTTTAACTCTGTTTCAGTCCAGGCTAGCAACATTTTATTTAATTCTGATCAGTGCTACACCTCACCATTATTTTTTAGACATGTTGGTATTTTAAGATTTTTTTTTTTTTTTAACAGCTGTCATTTGGGCCAAATGTAAGGATTTAATGAGGTCCACCTCAACCCAGTTAGGGATTTTAACAAAGAGTATAAAGACTTGTGATTTAGTCTTTGCCTCTCAGGTCTCTGAAAAAGCCTTTGTTGACAAAAAAGAATTTCTCAATTTTATCCTTTACTGTTTGAAAATAAAAATTAGTTATATTCTTGTCCTCAAGTCTTAGTATTTCTGAGCTCTGTATATTTCAAACCCCACTTGCAAACTAGTAAATTATTTTCTAAGCTCATCAATTTTTGTAGTACTTTGTTAAATGTAGCCAATAGAACCAATGCATGCTACACTCTTTTTCCCTACTTTTTTACCTAAAGCTACAACTTAACTAGGCACATAATTTGTCTTCCAAATTATTGTGATAGTTTTACTAAGGGCTTTATCACTATAAAACACTGATCACCATCTTTCCCATCTCCAGTAACTTTCCTTGTTGTTGCAAACTAATATAATATTGAAAGTTAACTGTAATTGAAAAAAAAATCCTGAAGGGGAAAAAATTTCCTTGCTATTTGCTAGTCCTCCCCAAAGTCAATGAACATAATTTAGGATAATAACACCCACCTTCTGTTACTGCTATCAGTAAACTTTTGATGTACTGAGCAGCAGTAACAATCTCAGAAGCTCAGGGATTTACAACGGCAAATTATTTATTCATTGCAAGCCACTGGCAATAAGTGGAAGCCTCTGCTTATGGGAAAGGAGTAAGTAACTGGAAACAATAATCCAGTAACACTAATTTTAACCAGAAAATATTTTTCTACTTTCATGTTTTAAAGTCTCTCTTGGTTTATTATTCTTAGGATGATTTATTGATTGAGGTCTCTGAGAAGTACAGATTACATCTGAATCTTCCAAAACCTGTGAATACTGAAATGACTACAGCAAAATTTATCAAAGAGAGAGCTACATTAATCGTCACAATGCCACTGATGTAAGTCAAGAGCATCAAAGGGTCTTTGGTGCTAAAGTTATGTGAATTACGGGGCTTTCATTATGGCTAAAGAAGAGAGTGGTTTATCTTAAACACTAGTTTCATATTTTCTAAGAGTTCCTTTTGATAGGATGAGATTTTCTCATCAGCTGTTACCTTTTTTAAAAAACTCACTTCTCAAATAAACTTGGCATCAAGCAAAAACTACTAAAAACAGTATTGCCATGATATACTTATTTTGAAGGTATGTAATGGTCTTAAGTAACTTAAATACCATTCGGGAAAATTCTATTTCCAAGTAACATGAGAATTCTGTTTATTGGTTAAAAAATTTTTTTGTCTCTAGTAAATTTTTGCATCAGGAACAATCCTCAGACTGTGCAAGAAGATTTTATTATCAAAATGGGCCACAGCAGTTAAGTTTCCTCCAGCAATAAAGATACAAGGTCAATGTAACAATACTCAAACCTTCTATGAACCTCTGTACTTCAGTAAAACAGCTCCTCCAGGAGTCCAAGCTACCCAGCCATTGGATGCAAATACATCTAACTCTAAGAAAAAGAAGTTGTCTTTCTCCTAAGAAAATAATTTTTAAAAATACAAAGTGATGTACTTTTCAACTCCTATTCAAATAGTTGTCAAATAGTTGTTCAATACAAAGGTATCAAATTTCCAATTAAGCAAGCAATGTAATTAAGCAATGTTCACATTGATCTTTAAATATACCTTATTTTTTCTAGATGCAAAACAACTTCCACGTAATTATTAGTTTCTAATTCAACACAAGATCTTTAAATAAAACCTTTATTAATTTTAAAACTTTTTAACTTTAGAAATTAATGTGTTTGAAATAGAAATAATTGATAGGTGACTTCTAAACACATAATTTTCTTAAGCCTGGCCTGGATTTGAATCCTTCTAGCAATAGGATAATTTATCATCTGAAAATTTTCAACTGTTTGATGTCCTAAAATTGCCAAAGCTTATACTCTCCTCATACCTCAAAAAACTTGGAATGCTTTTACCCTATCTTTTCTAGAAAATCACTGTCAAAGCACATTTCCTAGAAACTCCCATAACTAGCCACATAGAACTGGCTGAATTCTAGAGCTTTGGGTGTTATGTCAGCAGCTATGTATTTGTGTACTCAATAAAATGCATACCAAGATCTAGCATACTTAATGTTCAAATGTTAAATATATATCCTAGTCATTTTCCAAAATATTTTCACTATATAATTTCAATTGATTTTATATTTATAAAAACATCTTTACCTCCCCATCCCTAAAGCAAAACTTCACCCAGGAAGAGCATTAATTAATAATGAACTGCAAAGTAGTTTAAGTTTGAATCTTGTCAAGATCTTTTATCGTCAAAACTGGAAATCAGTTGAGATGGACATTATTCTTGATTTAGAGACCAAATTTTTCTATAAACTTGGTTTTAGATCAATTATCAGTATTTTTTGTGTGTGCATTACTAGCTAATAAGTAGTCCTTGCAACACATTCCTATCATCACTTGCTTTTATCAGCTCCTCTTGTTGACTATGCCTTGTGATACCATAACTACATTCAAAAAACCTCAGGACTAGAATAAAATACCAAAGAGCCAGACCACAGTTTCATCTTGCTATGTGCCATATCCCAACATGAGGTGCTTCAATAACTCCTTGAGCTTAAAGTATTAGATTATATCCTTCTAAAGTTCTTATTTTACCAATTCTATAAACTCAAAATATATCTATACTAAGAGTTTACACATACATAGCTGTCCTTGGTCTTAATCATTTAATGTGAAAATACCAACAGATCAAAAATCAGACGAGACACATTAAAAACATAGTTTCATTTTTAAACAATCTAATTTGAACCAAAACCACTACTTTTAACTTTTATTCTTTCAGTTCTGGTAAGAGAAATAGACTGAATCCAGATTTAGATTATGGTCAGATTAATTTTTAACTCAGAACAATTTTTATTAGAAGGCAACTTTTTATTTTTCTTTCAAGGGAACAAAAGAGCCATAAGCATTAATTAGCAAAGAATTAATTATCTTTGAAATTTCATGTATTTGAACCAGATGTGGCTCATACTGATGATGGTCCCTTGTCATAAACTTGTTCATTCTGTATAATCTTCAAGTTATAATTATTAATTACTGACTTATTTTCATAATAATACAGCAAGGGAAATACTTGTGGAACATATGGAGTGTCACTTGTGCACCACATAAATAATGAACATTTAAAAATAAATTCAACAAAGACCTAAATTCAGGGCATAGCTCCACATATATATATATACAAGGAAGCACTATTCAGATTTATTTTAAATAGCCATAAACAGTTCCAAATATTTATTAAAACATCAATTCAATAGAAAGTCTGGAATTGTGATAATGTTCCCAATTCGTTTTTATTACCTTGAATATCGGCTCCTCCTCCCCCAGAAGAAAGGAAAATCAAAACAAAATAGAAAAAAAATATTTAGGCTGAAAGGGAGTACGCAACCTAAATAATTTTTTTCTCTCCAATAGGATTTGAGGACCTTATTTTACATGAGACAACCGTGTAAAATACAGAATGCCTTTTTTTGTACACATTTAACATTTTTTTACTTTATCCAAGTAGTAGTGGCCACTTTTGGTCATCTTTTGGTACTCTACACTGTCCACCATGTGTCTTCTTCCCCTTTTCTTTTCAGACAAGACTTGGTGATATATAGACTTTGGCACATATCTCATCAGAATCCATATTTTACATATGTACACTTATTCCATAGTTACTTGGCATAATTTTCCAAAGTTATTTGAGTAGTAAATACTGGTAATTAAGTTCATTTGCAACAAACCACCAGTAAATACTGGAGGAAAAATTCTACTTTCACAGCTTTTCTGTTAAATTCTATAAACATATTCTTTTATTTGAAGGTAATTATAGAATTCTGCTCTCAGAATTCTACATTTGAATGTTTAAATAAATACCCACACAAATTCTCATTTAAACCAAGTAACTGATTTATATTTATATTTCATCTCAAGAGGGGATAACAACCATTTTGGGGTTCATACAAAAATAAACAACAGTTGATTGAAAATGTCTAAGAAAATGGTGACTTTTAAATTTTAAAATTTCACTTATTTTCCTTGAAGTTCTGTACCCTTCTGATCCATTATAAAGCAAGATCGTGTAATAGAAATGTATAGGGTTAAATACCAAAATCAAGCTTCAATTAAAATCCTTTCTCCAAGAAAACTAATTTTCCTGACTTCTCTTTCCCTCAAATCTAAGCAAAACATTTCAGGCAGTTAAATTTCAGAACCTCAAGGTTTCATCCAGGTTACTTTTACGTACCTGACTAACTCAAAAGGGAACCATAATTCTACCTGAAAGTACTTATCACCACAGGGCTAGGCCACATGTCCCCTGACTAGGCGTACACAGCTTACAATCTGGTGTTTAATTAAATGTGCACAACATTTGGGTATAACTGGAATTTTAAAAATTCAGTAATAACTATTACAAATAACTTACATGGAAAGACCCCAAAATAACTGGTTAGCTTTCAAATAAAAAGAACCACCTGTTTAATAACATATTTATATCTTGGTAAGAATTAACCACTGTGACCTGGGAGAGTCCAGAAATTCTTCGGTTAACTATAACAACATGCTGATAGGTTTTTCAAGGTACTTTCTAAACTCAGCAAGCCACTGGGCTCCAACTGCTCCATCCACAACCCGATGATCACAACTGAGTGTAACAGACATCATGCTAGCCACATCAAATCTAGAAAAAGATAAAAACTGTATTAGGTATTCTGAGAGCAATCACTGGATTTTAGCCAGTAACCAGCCCAAATGCCAACTTCTACTCTATAAGCCCAACCAGGTTAACATTATTTTCCACCTACTTCTCATGTCCTGTATATTTCTAGCCCAAAATAATAGTTTGAAGAAACAGACCAAACAGCCATCTGTAGCATGGATCAACAAACTATAGCCTACAGGCCAAATCCCACCAAATGCAGGTTTTTGGAATTGATATAGATAGTGCCTATGGCTGCCTTCACATTACAATGGCAGAGTATTTACAACAGAGACCATATAACCCAGAAAGCCTAAAATATTTATTCTCTGGCTATTTAAGAAAAAGTATGGTGACCCCTGACCCAGAGTAAATAAAGCTTCCTATCGCAAAGAAGATTAACAACATTTACTAAAATAAGAGTTGTTGCTCTGAGAAACTTCATTCTACATTTATATCTGACTCTACCTGAAGCTCTAATATGCCATGCCAACAATTATAAAACTGAGACTCAAAAAGCAGGCATAATGTAATGAAAATGACCTTATAACTCTCTCTCTGTTTTGACACTTACCCTTTTTCATTATCTGCTGGAACTAGTCTATCCTCTGAAGCACCAATTGCCAAGATACATGCTTGAGGTGGGTTAATAATAGCAGAGAAGTTTTTAATTCCAAACATTCCTAAATTGGAGATTGTAAAAGTGCCACCCTAGCGAAAAAAAATATTAATAGACATTAACTGCTTGACAACATAAATCAGAAAAAATGACAAATGAAAAGTCCTTAAGATAATCTTTTACTTTAAGGTCTCTGAACTGCCATAAAAAAAAAAAAAAAGGAAATATATGAAGTAACAGAAATGTTAGCTAGCTTGACTGTGATAATTTCAGTGTATATATACATCGAAACATCAAGTTGTACACCTTAAATAATACACAATTATTATTTGCTAATTATACATCAATAAAGATTTGAAGGAAAAAAAAAAAAGGCCTGAATGCAATACCCTTTATTGAAAATATACAACCATTACAATATGAACAAAGTCAGTGTGTAGTTTTGTACACTAGTTAGAAAACGTCTTATTTTCAGCTTTTGATAGGTTATTCAATTTTTCTTTATTTTCTGAATCTGTGTCAGTGAAAATAAAAGGCTGAATCGAAAGGTGGAAAGTAACAAGAAAAGCATAATGCCAAACTTAAAAATAATGTAATTCTTAACGTTCAAAAGGTAAATAAATAATGCCTTACCTGGAATTCATGTGGCTGTAGTTTACCTTCTCGTGCTTTGGTTGCTAAAGAAAGAACATCATTAGCAATGGTTTCCAGTCCTTTTATATGTGCATTAAATACAATAGGTGTGATGAGTCCTGCAGGAGTATTGACTGCAACACTGATATCAACAACATGATTTCTATTGAAAAAGAAAAAGGAAAGGAACCTCAATAATCATCAGTATTGTTTATTAAGAGCTTATGTGTCAGGTTAAACAAGAATATTGGTATCTACTCCAGTTTATATTGCTGTTCAGCTAGAGAGAGATAGCTTTCCTGGTTTAAAATATGAATGAGAAATGTGTCAGTAGGTTGGTTTCACATGCACTCTTTAACTTTCCCTCCATGTGTCTTGACTAACACATGGGTGTGGGAAAAGAAGGACTCAGTATTGAGTGAGAATTAAACAAAAGGAACTCCTTGGATTTTTAGACAAAGTCGTTTGGCTGGAATTGAGTCTGAAAGCAGAGCTTGAGCAGATTTAAAGAAGAGTGAAAGGAAAGGACTGCATTGTGGGAGAAACAGGAGTGCTCAGGATATGGGGTGGTGGTACCTCAGAATATAAGATTCCTAATTTTTTTTATGCCATAGTATCTTTGTATTTGGGTCCCTTCTCAGATTTTTTTTTTAACACAGAAAATACTCAAATCACCAAAAAAGTAAAAACTAAAAACTATACTGAAATTCAGTTATCAAATTATTCAAAAAACAAAATTGTGATGTATGTGCTAGTAACTCATGAACAAGATCTTGCAGCAGGTCTAATAATGGCTATAAATCTTAAAGTAGTGGTAAGCAAAACAATATTTTAAGATACTTGCAACAACTACAGTGTGATATGAAAATAACTGATTTTTACTGGTCACCAGCACAAGTACTATTAGTACCTCTTTGATTTGTTCTCTACATTTTGAACAGGAAGAAACACTAAATTTCAGTTACAGGTTAGTAGAAAGATCGATTCTTTCTTCCATCCAAGTTCCCAAACTCCTGAATTGTATACACAGTCTCCCTGGCTTCTGTGTAAGGTGCCCCTGATAAAGTATTCTACAATCTAGAAAAAGTTACGTCACATGAAGGAAAACTCAAGCTCTTTCTAGGCACAAACTTTAGAAGATTACAGGATCCTGCAATGTGGTTAGGCTAAAGGTGGCAAGCTTCTGTCATCTGCAAACAAAGGGACCCTGTGAGACCCTTAGCAGCTGCCTCGGCTAGGCTCTGACCAAACTATTATACAACAAATACTGCTTTCTTAGTTAAATTATTGTTATTACAATATTGGTTTATAATCTTCCTCCTATGACAGTAGGGATGGTGTTTCCTATCTTGTTTACCATTGAATCCAGCAAACAGTACAAGTTCAATAAATATTTGTTGAATGGCTGTATGAACACGTAAATGAAGGGCAAATGATAAGAAATAGTGAACAATTCATAGAACTTGCCCTGCTAGCTTGACCCTTGGATCTAAGTAGTATTTTCTTCAGATAGTCTTAAAAGGTTAAACAGAAATTTATCCTATTACCCAGCAATTCCACTCTAAGGAATCTACTGAAAAGAACTGAAAACACATGTCAACACAAATTATATGCAAATGTTCATAACAACCTTCTAAAAGGTATGTCTATATCTGAATCCTGAAATATATCAATGTGACCCTCTTCAGTAAAAAAGATCCTTGCAGGTCTAATTAGGATCTTGAGATCATATCATCCTAGATTACCTGGGTGGGGCCAAACTCCAATGCCAAATGTCCTTGTAAGAGACAGAAAAGACAAACATGAAAGAGAAAGTCATGTGAAGAGGGAAGCAGAAGTTGAAGTTACGTAGCCACAAGCCAAGTTATAACTGGAGCCACCACAACTGGAAAAAAACAAGAAAAGATTCTACCCTAGAGCCTGTGGAGGGAGCATAGCTCTAGCTCTGATTTCAGATTTCTGGCCTTCAGAATTATGAGAGAATAAATTTTGTTTTAAGCCACCAATTTTGTAGTAATTTGTAATGGCAGCCGTAGGAAAGTAATATAGTATATAAAGAATAGTTAAGTCCCTCAGATGTTCTCCAAGAGTGGGGTGACCAAGGAAAAAGTCTGAATTAACAGATTACCTGATATGTTTGACAAGACCAAAAAAATGGTTTTGTTCTCTTAGGAAGGTTCAGAAACAATTCATAATGAGTACATAGGAAACTAGCCCTCTCTTAGGCAATCATTAACATCAGGTTAGTATTCAGAGTGTACTATATGTCTTAGTCATAAACAACATTTCCATAGAATACTACTACTGAATATTGATTTATCCAAAATTGGTAAGATGATGGGGTGTATATATCTGTGTGCATACACATGGAGAATACAACAAAGTTAAGTCTTAACCTTTTTTAATAGAAAATCAGTTGATAAAGTGAAAGGAATGAAAAAATCCGTAAAAGCTAACAACAAAATGTTATTTAGAAATATAAAGGTAGATAACTGAAGAAATAATAGTTTCAAAGTTGTGTTTGCTTCTTGGGAGTGGATGTCAGATTAAAGGTTGAGTAGCTCACTGTAAGCCATGGAGCAACATTCTAATAAATATACTATTATTTTATTTTAATAAAAAATAATAATAATAATAATATAAGAGAGGCTACGCAGTTAAAAAGAAAAGCCTAGGCTAAGAAGTCAGAATCCCAGTTCCAATCACAGTTCTGCTATTTACTAACATATTAATTCAGGTAAAGTTATTTACCTCACTAAGCCTTAATTTCTTTATTTAGAAAATAGGAGTG
Source organism: Macroglossus sobrinus (assembly GCA_004027375.1). Taxonomy (NCBI): domain Eukaryota; kingdom Metazoa; phylum Chordata; class Mammalia; order Chiroptera; family Pteropodidae; genus Macroglossus; species Macroglossus sobrinus. The sequence continues at coordinate 404,362 of PVKZ01000988.1, read as the reverse complement.
TAATGATCTACTTCATAAGGTGGTCATAAGGATTAAATGAGACAACATGTGAAAGACACTAAGCAATTCACATGCCACCAAAATATTAATATGGTTTTTAGTTTGTTTTCATTTTGCACTCTCTAAAGTTCAGAACTAATTGGTGAACAAAAACCATTTCAACTCTGCTTTTTAAAAGTTGTTATCAACTTAACTATACATATCTATATTTATCTCCCTTTCCTCAACTCAAAGAATTTTTTAGTCTTAGTACTAAGCAAATTTAGCACTTTATCTTATAAGTAGTTTTATGTTGTTTTCAAATTGTTTTGCTTATGAAACTCATCCATTTTAATCCATTTCTCTTACCCCCTATACTCCTAGTTATATATTAGGTAACAAAAAAACTGCTGATGGGTATACACCTTCCCCATCAGTGTTATACTTACTGTCTTATAACTGTGTCCAGCCAAGATGAATTTGCTTCAGGAACTTTTAAACATGCCAAAGCTGAAGCTTTTATGATGAAGTCATTGACGGAAATTTTGCTTTTCCCTTCTAACATCTGCAAAAACAAGAAACCATTGTAGTTTCATGAATTCTCTTCCCAAAGACGAACAATATAATCTTGAGAAAGCTGATACAATAGTCCTGAAGTTAAAAGGATGAAATGAAACCAAGAGTTGGTTCTTTCATCTTTTACAATGTAGGCCTTCACAGTTGTAAGTTTTCTGCTAAGCACTGCTTTAGCTGCATCTCATACATTAGAATATATCTTCATTTTCATTTATATCAACAAAACCAAACGCTGGTTCTTTGAAAAGATAACAAAAGAACAAATGTTTAGCTAGAATGATAATTACTAGAAACAGAAATGAAGTAGGGGACACTACTATCCACCTTACATGAACAACCACATGCCAACACATTAGGTAACCTAGATGAAATGGATAAACTCCTAGAAACAAACTACCAAAACTAAATAAAAATGAATAGAACCTTTGAATAAATCGATGATTACTAAAGAGATTGAACTGATCATTTAAAAACTACCCACATAGAAAGTCTAGACCCAGATGGCTTTGCTGGTTGAATTATACCAAACATTTAACGAATTAATATTGATTCTTCACAAACCCTTCAAAAAAAAACAAAAAGAAGAGGATACTTCTCCACTCATTTTATGAGGCTAGTATTAGCCTGATACCAAAACTATACAGATATATCGCAATTAAAAAAGGAAAAAAAAACCCACAAAATACTACAGGTCAATATCTCTTAATACAGAAGCAAAAATCCTCAAAAACAAACAAACAAACAAACAAAAACAACTAGCAAACCAAGTCCAGTAATATATGAAAAGGATTATTCACCATGACCAAATAGGATTTGTCCCAGGAATTTAAGGTTTTTTAACATCTACAAATCAATTAATGTAAAAACAGAATATAGGACAAAAACCACATCATCTCACTACACAGAAAAAGCATTTGACAAAATTCAGCACTCTTTCATAATAAAAGCACTGAATAAACTAGATAAAATAGATCTACGAAAACTCCACAATCATCAACTTCAGTAGTGAAAGACTCACTTCCCCCAAAGATCAAGAATAAGATAAGGGCATCCACTCTTGTCACTTCTATTTTAACACTGTACTAGATGTGCAAGCCAGAGAAGTTAGGCAATAAAAGGAAATAAAAGGCATCAGACTGGGGAGGAAAAAGCAAAATTATATCTATTTGCAAATGACATGACTTTGTATAGAGCAAATTCTAAAAACACACTAAAAAACAAACTTGCAGGAAACAAGATCAATATATAAAAGCCAACTAACTGTAGCCATGGACAATCTGAAGATAAAATTTACAATACTATTAAAAGAATAAAACACCTAGGAATAAATTTAAATAAAGTGCAATAACTACACTATACTATATATACTCTAAACTCTAAAAATTGTTGAAAGAAATTAAAGAACTAAATAAATGAAAAGACATTCCATGTCCATTGAGTGGAAACACTTAATACTGTTAAGATGGCAATATTGCTCAAGTTGATCTACAGATTCAATAAAATCCCTATACCTATAGGGAATATCCAGAATAGGCAAAACTATAAGACATAAAAAAGATTAAGTGGTTGCCTAAGACTTAGGGAGGATGGGAGGCTTGGGGCAGGGTTATAACTAAGAGCTATGTGGTTTCACTTTGGGATGATAAAAATCTTCTAAAATTTATTGTAGTGATGGTTGTACAACTCAGAATATACTAAAACCACTGAATTTTAAACTTTAATGGGTAAATGGTATGCTATTTAATTATATTTGAATAAACTATTTAAAAGAATTGATAAGATAATACATTGGACATACACTTTTATGTTTAGTTTCCAAATAAATTTATTTAAAAATAGCTTTTAATATTTTGAAATACGCCATCATCTTTAACTCTTATAAACATTTACAAAACTGTGGTGATGCTTCATTGCCTCATCCATTCATTCATGCATCTAATATATGAGAGCCTACTCTGCTGGGCATGTAACTCTAAAGCCCTGGAAATAAAGCAGTAAAAAAAAAAAAAGGTAAAAATTCTACTCTCAGGGAGCTTACAGTCTAAAGGGGATGGGTACATAATAAATCAGTGAAACATATAGTATGTTAGTGTTAAGTGCTAAGGAGAAAAATAAAGTAGGGAAAAAGAACTAAAGAAAGAACTCATTACTCACATCATTTTTCCCTTAACTTTAAATAAAATAAGGTGACCAAAGAAAATCAGAGAAGTGAAATCAAAGAGATGAAAGAGGAAACCAGGTGGATACTATAAGAAGAGTATTCCACACAGAGGGAACAGCAAGTGCAATCACTGTGTCTGCAGCAGAGTAAGAAAGTAGTAGTAGAGGAAGTCAGAGAGGTTATAGATAGCCTGTGTAAGGCCCTGTATGCCACTCTAGGGAGTCTGGCTTTTACTTCTCACCTCCTTGAAAACATTTTTCATATCCCTCTCTCCTACTCCATCCTTAACAAAACCCTCTAATCCAGACCCTTAACACCATCATTTCATGTTTATATAACAAGCAAAAATAAAGTTTCTACCATTAAGGTATGTCAGTATATATCTATTAGAACAGTTTTTCTGAAAACATTGCTATCATCATATCATTTTTTTTTTTTTTTACTTAATGTTTAATTCATCAAGTCCAAATTCTTCTGCTTATAAATCAAGGTCTTCCCTAAACCAACAACAACTGTGTATACACTCTAGAAAAGGTAACCTATCTCCCATATACTACACTTACTTCTGTTTTTTAAAGTACTTTAACTTTATGATATTCCATCATGAGAAGGAACTTTAACTCTTTTGTCAACCCAAATGTTTCCTATGCTCCATAGCTCAACCAAATTTTCCTACACCACTGAATTCCCCAACTACTTTCACTGCTCTCCTTTCTCTGAACTCCTGTAACACTTAACCTATATAATGTAATCTAGCAGATGAAGGCATTACCATAACAAAACTGATCTACAAATAAGTATGTATATTTTAATAAAAATTACATCCTCTTTTTTTCACACGATCTCCTCAATTACATTATAAACTCATGGAGAAAGCTTATGTTTTAAATTGTGTTTCCAAAAGTGCCTTAGGCTAAACACTATGTAGATGCTTGGAACTTAACTATAAACACAAAGTAAACATGCTATTTCTTACCCTTCAAAAGACTAAAGTAGTCTCATAGAATCATAGTGATTCTGCTAGGCTAAAATGGATCCATGGTAAAGTTGACTTTAAATGATAAGCTTTAATTAAGGATTAGAAAATAAAAATTCACCAGGATATTATTTGCAAGTTAAAATTAAGATGACACCCATTTTCCATCATCAACTGGCATACTGTTACAAAAAAAATATGGGGAAATGTCAATGTTTAGTGGGGGAAAACAAGATTTTTAGAATTTACAGAGTTGGAATTTTCAGACCTCTTACCTTATTAAGTTCTTTCCGTACCAACAAAGCTTCTCCTACATTTACATCAATAGAAAGGTAATAATGAGGTATGGTTTGCTTAGATTGCATTAACCGCTGTGCAATAACCTGAAATCAAAGAGATTCAAAAGTCAGTTATCTTGAGTTAAGATAAGACCTAACTCAGAGCCCTGTTTGCTCCCTTTACCCCGCTCCCTAAAAATGCTTACTTAAAGCATTATTAGATTTGGAAGACAGAGGACTACACCATACCTTAGCCCCTTCTAATAGTTTTAATCAGAACACAGCATTTGTTTATCCCAAGTATTTAACTTCTCTTGAAATAACCATCTAAAATTTTCCTACAAAAATTTCCTACAAAAAATAGCCTCTGTTAGTGTTTCAAACTACAGATGCAATAAAGATGCCCTTAATAGCTTTAGTTCCAGACTTATGGTAATACTCTTACTCGACGAATGTTGCTGATCGGGATATCTGTGAAAACACCTGTAGGAACTGGTACCACTCCTGGAGCCGGGGGAGGCACAGCAGCAGCTCCTGGAGCCTATGAGAAGGTAAAAAAAAAAGCTCTTAGTAACTGCGGCTCAATCTTATAAGCAACTGGGAACAACTACTAGTGACTCTTTTATAGATGACAAATTAAAAGGCTTAGAAAAAAACAGCTATTTCTATCCAAAGAGAGCAAAAGAGACTCAGATTCGGAATAAGCGTTTGTTTTAATTTTTATACTTAGAATTCTAAAATCATGTTTTAAGTGTCATTTTTCTTTGACAGTTCCATGACAGTTTATGTCAAAATAATTTTGTTTTTGCAAAATTATCTTCAAGAAAAGCAATCAAACCATTCTTAACTTGAAAGGATCAAGAGATAAATATAAACAAATACTTCATTTTCCTGAACAATGTTAAGAAAAAAACAATAAAAATCTTTCATTTGAAAGCAAACATCTAAATAACTAAATCCTTTTCCTTATTTTTAGCTGATTATCTTAGCACTTTAGCCAATCAAACAGAGGTTGGCTATGTGATTTTAATCCCCATATGGGCTAATTAACCAAATAAAACTCAAACCCTAATTAACCAACTTATAAGCATGATGTTAAAAATAGGGCCTGAAAGAAAAGGAGAGGATGTATTATTTTTAATGATACTAAAAAAAGTTAGTATCACTACTCAAATACATATATATATATATATATATATATATATATATATATATATATGAATGACATCAATTAATATCTGTATATTGATAGCCAGTAAAATTAGACAAAAGAATACACAGTTCTGGTTCAGCTATTTCATTCATAAATAATGTATGAAAGGTACTAATAAGCTGGACAAAGCACTTTGCAGGGACAACCTGGGGGGAAAAGCCAAATGTAACTCACAGGAGCAGCTTTAGTAGGCACAAAAGAGTCGATGTCCTTCTTGATGATTCTGCCTTCTGGGCCCGTCCCTAGAACAGATACATAAATATCACATAGATGAGTTTACTGCTGGTTCCTCAAGGAGATCTTCATTGTGATCCTAAAGTGCAAGTTCCTAACCAAGACCTTCAAAAGGAATCACTGCCTTAATCCTGCCCCCTAAAGTTCTTCTTAAAATACCAGCTTTTGTCAGTTATAAATTTAACTTACACAGAATACTCTTGCTTGATCTGTAGCGGTTCAACTATAGCAAGTATTCTTTTAAAGTTTTATCTCATTAAGTAGTACTTTATTTTTTCATCTTTATGTTTAAATCGAGAAATACCAGCATAAGGATAATGCTGAGTAATATTTATATCTCCAAAAGGAAGACTAGGTGCCTCCTCCAGATTAGCTCAAAAAAACCCTTTCTGAACCCTGAAATACATCTCATTTGGGTTCTAGACTCATTTGGTCATAAAGAATGCCCTTTGTTCAGAGTCGACAGAGATAACAATTGTTTTAGATAAATCAGGCAAAACAATTTTTCTACCCAAAATAGCATTAATAACTCTCAATTATAATGTTCTCATCTTTAGAATCATTCATTTCTTATATGGTCTCCATTTTTTACAGCTTTCTCACAGTAGCCAAGGCTCTAAACTAGCCTGCACTAGAAACTCTGAAGGAAATAAGTACAATGTCACACAGAAGGAAAAATCTTCAAAGTTCTCTGAATGGGTTTAATTTTATTTTCAATTTCCTTCCTCCTCCCATCCACAACCTCTTAGGTTTAACTTTAGACCCAATACTGAACCTTAATTCTACGGAGATTCAGAATTTAGTTATTAAAATACCTTTTACACTGGCCCACTTCTAGAAAAAATTTGGTCAAATTGATTCATCTTCCCCCAAAGCAGACTTTTAAAAGGATTCTCGATGTATGCAGTTCATCCCAACTCCTTTCCTTCATTATGAAAACTGAGTTGGCTAGGATTGTGTTTATTCTCACCAGGAGCTCTAGAACAGAGGTAGTAGTACCCCTATTAGATTCCTCTCCTTCATATAAGACAGAAACAATAACTTCCCCTTACAACCAAGGCTGATCTGGACACCGCAACCCCTCAATAGGAGGAAAGCTGTAGTACCACCTGCCTTATGTTAACCTTCAGCCACCCACAAGAATTCCTTATTAGGAGTTAGTTGAAATCTTTAAAATTCTTTTGTCTATCTCCCTAAGAAGTCACACTAGGGCATCATAAAGCAGTATGGTATAAAGGGAAGAATACTAGAGAGGAGTGAAAAATGTAGAGCTGTCATCAAATATAAATTAGACAGATAACTCTAGCCACTTAATCTCATCTGGTCTTCAGTCTCATCCATTGGATAGAGATTATAACACCAGTCCCTGCTCATAGGAATGCTGAGGATAAAATGGGATAGTGATAAAACTGCCAGTAATAAAAACAGTCATGGGAATGTAAAGTACGGCATGGGAATACAGTTAGTAATATTGTAATAACTATGTATGGTGTCAGGTGAGTACTAGACTTACCAGGGTGATCACTTCGTAAGTTATATAACTAGTCGCTAAGTAGCGCTCTTGAAACTAATAATATTGTATGTCACGTGTAACTGAGAAAAAATTTTAAAATATTTTAAATAAGACAGTGATATGAAAGTATTTGCATCAAAGAAATATAAAACATAATATTGGTAGCTTTGAGAAAAATTAAACTCTAAACATCAGGATCTAGAATTTAAAGGTTTCTCCCCAAATGATTACATTTTAATCATATTTGCTAGTATGTCCTTCCAGGGAAGGAAAGAAAATAGAAGATAGAGTCCAACAACCAATGGCCCATGATTTAATCAATCATGCCTTCTTATTGAAACCCCTATAAAAATAAAAAACTCTTGAATAATGAGATTTGGAGTTTCTGGGTTGATGAATACATCGATGTGCTGGGAGGGTGATGCTCCCAGAGAGGGCATGGAAGCTCTGCATCCACCTCCTATGACCCATAACTTGTCGTATGCATCTCTTCTATTTGACCATACTTCGGCTGTATCCTTTATAATAAACTGGTGATAGTAAATAAAGTGCTTTCTTGAGTTCTGCAAATCATTCTACTAAATTATCGAACCAGAAAAGGTGGGGTCTTAGGAACTCCCTATTTACAGACAATGAGTCAGAAGTATGGGTCCCAGGACTTGCAACTGACATCAGAAGTAGAGGCAGTCTCGTGGGACTGAGCCCCTAATCCTATGGAGTCTGATGCTAACTCTGGATAGCAGGCATCAGAATAGGATTGAATTGTTGAATGAATATCCAGTTGGTGCTGGAGAACTCATTGTTGGTATAGAAAAAAACACAGCTAGTGTCAGAAAACAATACACAATAACTGATCCTCTCAGCTCACTTATTCAAAACCAATTGCTCCTCCTACTGTAAAATTTCTTCAACGTCATCAAGATCTTCCCTCCAGACCCCTCTGTTCTCATCATCCATTATCTCCCTCTTGTCCTCACTTCCTTTTTACAAGCTTATACTTTATGAATCATTGTTATAATCACTCTCTGGTCAAATTCTAAAACGTTTGCCATCTCGATGCCAGCACCAAAGTAGCTTAGTGTTGCTAGCAAGGCAGAAAGTACACACCTAGACTGACTGTTCTATAAATTCAGAGCCCCAAACCTAAAAGAGACACACAAAACTATCAAGAAATTAAATTGTTTCTCTTCAATTCACTTTCCCAGCCTCTGAGAACACTACTTTATAATCTCTCTAACATCAAACCTCCCCACATCCATTCCCTCACTTCATACCTTATTGATCAAATAATAGCAACCAGAGAGGTACTCTACTCATTCTCCACCATCAAACCTATAAACCTGTCCCACAATATCTTTTCTTATAAAAATAAACAAAATGTCCCTAATTCTTACTAATCTCATAACCTCTTACAGTCTCAAAACTTTGTACCTTGCCCTTTCTCCTTTTCTCTATCATCAATTTATGGGTTTCTATTAGACTGGTTCTCAATCTGGATAATTTTGCCCTGCCCCTGCCACAACCGCCACACTGTGGTGTCAGGATAGTTGGTGCCAGATTATTGTTGAACATGTGGCAATGTTCAAAGAGAGTTTTGGCTGTCATAAGTGGAAGAGGCTACTACCATGTAGTGGGTTGACATCAAGGATACTGCTAAACATCCTACAATGCACAGGACATACCCCCTCAAACAATTATCTGTTCAAAAATGTCAGCAGTGCTACTGTTGAGTAATTCTATACTAGACCCATTCTCCTATCACTCATTTTCAAAAGTCCTCTCTTGAGCCCATATCCTCCAAAGCTATATTTCTATTTCTATGCTTTACTTCATAGCAAAGCTTCTTGAATGAGTTGTCCACAATGCTATCTTATCTCCACATCTTCATCCTTTTTTACACTTTCAACCTATCCAGACTGGCTTCCACCATATCTTTCTTCTGACATTACTACTGGTAAATCCCCATATCCAATCTAGACTAAGTTCTGTTGATTTTCTTTCAAAAATGTATTGTGAAGCTGTCCATTCCTTTCCATTTCCATTCTCACCACCACTGTCTATGTTACCATAACTAAACCCAGAAACAGCATCTCAACAGGTGCCTTGGCTTTCATTTAATCCATTTGCAAAGAGCAAGCAAAATTATCTTTTAAAATATGTCATTTCCTTGTTTTAATCTTTCAGTGGCTTTCTACTATACTTTAAATAAGATTCAAATGCTACCATGACCTGTAAAACTCCTTTATGTTCTCACCCCTGTGCTTCTTTCCAAATTCACCTCCTACCACTGGACCCTGTTCACTAAGCTCCATTAACACAGGCCACTTTTATGTCTTCACACATGCCAAGCTATTGCCCACTTCAGAATGTTATTATTGGTCTCTCTGCCCAAAATACTTTTCTCTCAGTTTTTCACCTGGTTGGCTCATAGCTGACTCATCTTCCAGGTCAGATCAAATGTCACCTCATCAGAAAGATCTTCCCCAACCACCCTGTCTAAAAGCAATCAAGACTGAACATATATTCACCCTGACACTAGTGTATCATCTGGTTTATTTCTTTTTTAGCATTCAAATCATCTTATTTAATAATAATGTTGTTTTTATCATTATAACTAATACCTATATATGACTGCTATATGCAATTACTGTTTAGTAACTTATTTAATCCTCACCACATATGAGGTATTATTTTTATACACAAATGAAAAACCCTGAGACATAAAAGATCACACAGCTAGTATATGGCATAACTGGAGTTCAAACCCAAGCATTCCAGCTCTGGAGTTCACACTCATAAATACTAAGCTATATTCTGTTTCTGTTCTTTTAATTCTTTATTGTTGGTAATATAACCCCTTGAAACTGAAATCCTGTCTCATGAGAAATGTTGGATGTACAGACAATACTCAATGAGTATTTGTCTAATTCAGTACCCATTTGCCCCAAGAATACCCACCAGCAGCACTTGCTGCTGCACTGTACACCCTGAGATAACCTGCAGATTAAAGTCCTAACCTTACCCCGAAATTGTGCCACAAAATATCTCCTTTTCATTGTTTTTTCAGTGCATATCAAAAGTCTTTGGAAACAAATTACATCGTTCTATTTATAGCATTTTGTTTTTAGTAGTGGTATTCCCATTTAGAAAATATAGTAATTCTCAATCACTGAAAAAGTCAAATTCTAGATGTTCCGCTTTATGGTGTTTTATGCTTTGAAATTTACCACATGAAAAAAACTATTAAATACTGATCATCATATACATTTGTTACATTAGCATGAGAGACAAGTTCTGTCTCGAAATAACCCCAAGAAAAGTTTTTCTATTTTATTTTCACATTGAAAACCATTCAGATTTGCTTCAGCCTCAAAGAATGTGCTTATGTAAAATTAAATTTAACACTGGCAGAGAGCTGAACTTTTTTTTTCTAAACAAGAAATAATAAATGAATCACCTAACTCTAACTGTAATAAGAATATTGGATTTTCCCATTTGCTTCTTTAGTAAGGTAGCCAGTGTTGCTAAGTATCTAATAAATGGTCCTTCTTTACTTGTCTAAATTCTTCAGATATAATTATGAACCCAATCCCTCCTCCCATTAAAGAGTATTCCAACTTATATTGCTGTCCCTGATTCTAATTTTATACACACACACACACACACACACACACACACACAAAGAATGACAATATACTATTGAAATAGCATTAAGATGGAAAAAAGGGTCTTCCAATATTACAAAAGCCCTAAGGTCCAAAAAACTTATAAACTTCTACTCATGTCTTTGGAGACTGGCCTTCTAACCACAAAACAATAGACTGCAGATATGATAACCAGCTCTTAGTGCCTACAGATGGACAACTGGGAAAATAAAACACTATTTTCTCAAGTAATTAAGGATAGTATAACATAAAAACAGAAGGCAACATAGGGTAGTGGGAAGAATACAGGCTTTAGAATTAAACAAATATAGATTCAAACTGTAACTTCACTACTTTAAAAAAAAAGAGAGATCAGATCTTTTAAGAATCTATTTTCTTATCCAAAAAATAGGGAATGATAATTTTTACTTCAAAAAGTGTTGTACAAATTAATGTGTAGTACTAGTACATAGTACTAGCCATTAAATCAGTTTCTAGGAATAGCAATTTCTACCCTTTTCCAAATATGAATCTTAATTACCTTACATTAAATTTTATATTTAGTTTAAAAACATTTAAACACAAGGCAATAATAATATGAACAAAATGAATACGTACTGAGCTTTATTATTTTCTAGAAACTTCTAAGCACTTCACTAATTTTAATGTACATTATTATCTGTTTTATAGATGTAAAAAGATGGATTAATTAATCTAAAGATATATACAATGAAACATATAATTTTATTAACCAATGTTAGTGCAATAAACTTAATAAAAAAGTCCCCCCAAATAAATAAAGACATATACAAGTTAAGTAATTCACCAAAGAGCATGGTTCACAGAAAATGATAAAGCCAGGATTAAATCCTAGATGATGCGATTCAAACTCCATGCTCTTATCACTAAGCTATATTTTTTCTTTGGGGATAAAAAAGATGAGTAAAACATTCTCCTTTGCTCTCAGGGAGCTTTAGTTCAGCAGAATATGAATTTTATTATGTTAAGTCATTTTAATCACCCAAACTTCAAGTTGTTTTGTTTTTTTTTGCTACAGTCAGCATAGCCCTAATAGAGATTTCATCTGATTATATAATCCAGTCCTATACCAACTCTGCTGAACAAGCACATTCTATTTTCACCAATAATTAGGCAGTTCCTGTGAACACAAAGAATGAATAAAGCTATCTAAATTATATAGGCAGATCTTAAGACTAAATAAAGGATAATTAAGCTTCTCTACTCTGTGATGGCAACAAAGGTGGTATTTTCCTCCATTCTTCACCCCACTATCCCAGTATACAACTATGTATGTATATACATAGTTGTGGCTGCGAGTCTTACGAAAAAAACTCAATTAAATTTTAGCTTTACAAATCCATTCCATACAAACAGACTTACCTTTTACTTGTGTAAGGTCAATCCCTTTCTCTGCTGCCAATTTCTTTGCAAGAGGGCTAACAAACACCCTTCCCTTTGGTCCAGCAGGAGTAGCTGGGCGGGTGACTGATGGTGTAGGGGCTACAGGTTGGGGCGCTGGAGGAACAGGGGCCACCTTTTAAAAAAGTTACAAATTGTTAATTCACCACTGTAAAGATTGGTCTGAAAGATTGAAAGTTTACATTTTATTAAGTCAAAGCTATGGTAATTCAATAATTTTTATATTTTTTCCAAAGATCATAATGCACATTTTCCTTATTTAATCAAAACATACCAACATAATATAGCTACATTAATCAATAATAGCAATATTTTATGTCAAAGACAGAACAATGTCATCTTATTCCACAATAACATAGAAAGGCATGGAATTTAATACTGCTGACTAGTATATAATGTCCTTATAGCTTTTCTTCACTTTATTCTCTCACTGTTTCTTTATTGTCATTCTCTTCCATAACCAAAATAGTTTTGTTTTTACTTACCCTAACTTCAAAATAATATATTAAGCTGGAAGGTTCCATATTGAAAGTACCTCAAAAAATAAACAAACACTACTACTTGCCAGCTCCCCATGAATGTATAGCAGTCAGAAATCAAGATTTAGCTGACAAAAATGTGTACCTAGTCTAAACTATAATTCTGACATCTGCAGAAGCCTTACTCTAGTGTTATCAATGCTTGGAGTTCATACAAGTTTGTATTATAGCATATATCCCTAGTGACAGTCTAAATTCTATGCAAAATAAACCAGGTTAGGTCAAGATTCCAATGTATTACAAATATAAACCTGATCGGCTAGAATATGTGAATATCAAGAGTTTTGACAGTTACAAAGATTGTGTAATAAAATCTGTAGAAAACAGGGAACAAAGCATTTCCTTCCATATGCATATCTACACCTAAAGCAGAAAAGGGAACATGTCACCTCAGCTTTGTTCTCAACAGGACTCAAGGCAATAGGAAGAAAATAAAGCTACAAGGATCAAATTACTTACCATTAGGTGAATGGTGCAGTGCCAAATGTTATTTGACTATCTCTTTTCTCATTTATAGAATCTTAGAGCTGGAAGGAACACCTAAATCCAATCCCTTAATTTAGAAAAGGATAAAATAAGTGTTCCCTCAATTAGAGAAGCATACCTACCGGGGGTGAAATAGGTGGTGGTGCCTGTGGTTTTAAAGCAGTTACTTCAGATGGCCTATAGTCAGTAAATGCTGGTATATCTGCCTCTTTTTCTACAATGATACAGAGCGGCGTTCCTAGGGGGACATCTCTTGTGCCTTCTGGGATCAGGATTTTTGCCAGGTAACCTTCTTCTTGTACTTCAAAACCTTAAATAAAAAGAAAAACCATTATGGAACTTAAAGGATCCCACTATCCCACCAAACTCAAAGCATAGTTTTAAGTATAAGACTTTTCTCCTTAAAACTAGCTATATAACATTTGCAATCTATTTAACCTACAAAATGAGTAATATAATATTACCTACCTCACAAGAATTTAACAAAAATTAAATGAAGAAATATTTTTCAAGTACTTAGAAATAGTACCTGGCACAAAGTAAATACTAAATAAAGATCTATTAAATACAACTATGAGAGATTACAGACAGTAGTTAGTTCTAAACATTTTCCTAAAAACAATTCCAGGGGCAGCCCCTATGTAGACCCACAAGACTCCAAGATGGCTAAAGATCAACACCAAATGGATGTTAAATTAAAGGACCTACTAGGCTTGACAGTGATGTGGGATTACATTCCTAAAAGCATCTCTGGAGTTTTTCAAAGAGGTTACATTTGGTATTACATCAAATATTTCAATGTAAAGAAATATAGCATTACTAGGGTTTCTATGGTATTGACAACTTACATTTTCCTGAGATGCTGCTTTTCTTAAAAGAAACCCAAACAAAGTAAAACTAAAGCCATTGTAGAGAACAACTTTTGCCTTTTGGATCTTAGCTTTCTGTGGCATTGTGCCTCTCCCTGATGAACATATGTTCGATGAATCCTTCCATTTTCCAGATGAGAAATAATATCCAGTAAAAGTTATGTTTAAAAAGATAAAAAGGAAAGACTCAAAGGCCACAACAGAGTTTCAAGAGTTTGACAGAGGTAATACTTCCCTAATGACTACAATCTCTAGACTATCGGCCTCTACAGCAACATTGGTATGCAAAGCAGACCTACTGTTACCAAGGTTTTTTGTTTAAACAAACATAACCCTTTCTTTCTGATATCTTATGGGAAGGGAGCACAACTGGGAAAAAAGATAAAAAGGAGCTGCCCTGGTGAAAGTGAAGGAAGGGAACAGCACACAGTAGAGTCCTGCTTGTTAAGTCCTCCTTTGCCCCAAGATGCCATCAAAAGAAATCATGGGGTTTGAAATCAATGATTTCATGATTTCAGAAGACGATATGAAATAGCCATGCAGAGGATGCCCAGGATCTCCCACTGCATCTTTGGGACCAGAGAGAAAAGAAATATATTTATCTAGAAATATTTATAAATATTATCACAAATATGTGATTTTTATGTGAGTTTTGCTCTGAGCATAAAAAATGAATTAGAAAGGAAATTTATGGAAATATGATATCTAAACAGATATAGTATATTCTATCAGTCATTCTCAAACTATGAAAATAATCTAAATATTGGCTGTAGTTTTTCCCTCGAAGTCATCTTAAATTCTCTGGTATTTCCTACCTTGGAAGTTATTTTCTCCTATTTTCTCTTCATTTTTCCTTGCCTAGTTTAGAGAATGGAAGTTCTAATATAGCTTCTCAGTAACATAATAAGGTTAAAAAGCAAACTCTAGCCTAAAAATAATCTCTAAAGCTGATATATCCCTGATTCAAGGAAAGTAGTATGGAATTGACAAATCTGACCATGCACACTTTTGTTATGAAATATCCTGTTCCAGGAAATAAATTCCAAGAATTAAAATGTTTTATGTTATCACTCACTCATTATAGGACGGCAATCCTCTTCCCTCATTGGAAAACTAAGTGTCTCAATAATTAAGAGCTGAAGAAATCTCACCTATAGTAGCCTTGTCAGTCTCTATCTCTGCCAGTAAGTCTCCTTCACTTAGCTTCTCACCCACTTTTTTTTCCCATCTCTGTACTGTGCCCATGGTCATGGTGGGAGAGAGGGCAGGAAGAACCACCTGTAGAAACAAACAATTATTGCTTAATAATATGAAGCCCTAGACACAATGGCACTTAGGCAAGCTTAGTTTTATGGAATGTTAGTGTCTGTGATAATCCAAAATTTCCATGTGCCTGATACCTCACAACAGCAAGTGCTAAATAATGTCCCACCAGTTAAATCATCCTGCAAATCTTAAGCTTTACAGTATCCGTGATACTCTGACCCATGCTCCAAAGTTAAAAAAAGCAGATGGGAAAAATTTCTTTCTATACAGCCAAAATTAACCCCTCAAATCCAAGCAAAGAGCCTCTTTTTGTCTTTTTTAATATTCAGATTAGGCCAGAATTTTTCAATTTCACAGAATAATCTTGATCCAGACTATTCCATTAAAATTTTGTTGTGCTCTGTATTCACTCAAAGGACACTGCGTTTCTCCCAAACTTCCCAGATACCTTTCCAAGATTTAAAAAACTAATATTAAGAACTGTTCTTTACAATAGTCACTTCCACACCAATAAAATCTGAACACCAGACTGGCTGATCTAAATTAAAAACTGCTTCCCTATTTATATGGCTTGTGTGTCCATTGAATTTGGATGCTTACTTGGTTATTATGGTTATATTTGCTGTCTTTTTAGTCATTTGCATCTAATTAACAACAAGATTATGCTGAAAGAAAAATCATTTCAACTGATGTCTCAGGAAGATAGGGAAAAAAAGTAAAATAAAACTTAGACATCTAATTAGAAAATCTCTAAGTGTTTTTCTTGTTTAGAATTGTCATCTTCATCTACTTCTTAAAAATTAGTGGACCTGGGAAAAAGAAGATGTGGTACATACAATGGAATACTACTCGCCATATAAAAGATGAAATACTGCCATTTGAGACAACATGGATGGATCTTAAGAATATTATGCTATGTGAAATAAGTCAGATGGAAAAGGACAAGAACCATATAATTTCATTTGCATGTGAGATATAAAACAAAAAACAACAAATTAACAAACAAACAAAACAAACGCATAGATACAGACATAGAATGGTGGTTACAAGAAGGAAAAAGCAGTGGGGAAGTACAAAGAGTGTAAAGGGGGGTTAAATAAAAGGTGATGGAAGACTAGATTTAAGATGGTGAGCACATAATAAAATATACAAATGTTGTATTATAAAGTTGTACACTTGAAATTTATATAATGTTATTAACCAATGTTAACCTAATAAATTTAATAGAAAACCCTCTTTAAAAAGATAATCTCTATATAGTATCTAAAAGGATAATTAAGACACAGCTTTAACACTTGCACACAAAACCATAAGCATAAAATAGAGAGAAATGAAGTTAAGTTTTATGTTAGTTGGACAGAATTATCTGACCAGGATGAAATAAGTGTGTGAACTGAACACCAGGCAATTCACCATAATTGTTAATAATATGCCACAGAGGGATTCCGGTCAATATGGCAAAGTAGGTAGATGCTGTGGTTGCCTTCTCTCATGACTACATCAATATTACAACTAAACTACAGAACAATCATCGGTGAAAATCCCCTTAAGTATAGCTGAATAGAAGTCCTACAACTAAGGACATACAGAAGAAGTGACCTCGAGACTGTTAGGAAGGGCAGAAACAAGCTAGCCCCACACTGCATGTAGCAGTTAAAAATGAGGAGGGGTATCTCAGCTGTGGAGGATCCCGAGAACCAAGGTGTCCCAGCACCACACCAGACTCCCCAGTCAGGGTTCCAGTGACAGGAAGAGAAGGCCCCACAAAATCTGGATATGAAAATCAGCAGAGATTTTGGCTAAGTTAGACAGAGAGCTTTGGGAGTCCCAGACACTCCTCTTAAGGGGCCCATGCATGCATTTACCAGCTGTCAAACTCGCTCTGAGCTCCAGTGCTTGGACAGCAGCTCAAAAGGTGCCAGGGAATTATGAGGAGGAACTAAGTAGTCTGTCCTCAGGGCAAGAGCTGAACAGGAGCTTTCTCCCAGGCAGAAGTGCTGGCAGAAGCCACTGTTCCTTTGTTGTTCCCTCCCTCCTCCCAGCATTCAGACACAGGCAGCTGCCATATTTGAGTCTCCATCAACCTGGTTAACGCTGGTCACACCGCCATGGTGATTTCCTGAGGTCCTCCTCACCCAATGTGCAGGCCCACCCAAGCCACTTCCAGTGGATTTTTCCATACAAATAGCCTGTCTTGGCTCATGCTACAAACTTTCCTAAAATCTCTCAAACATTCATAAAACCCTCAGTGTGCCCCATATTTCTTGTTGAGCAGCCCCGAGCCCAGCACTAGTGGTAGCCTGCCTCAGTTCACAGCTTGGCCTTTTTAGGCACATCCAAGCCCAGTGTAGGTGACAACCATCTGTGGATTGATTACTGGCTCATGTCAGGTGGCCCTGGGCAGAGAACAGGCTGCGGCTGAACCTGGTCTGTAACAGGGCCCCTCCCAGAAGGCAGTGGCCTGCATACCTGGTGCTGAGCTGGAGCATCACCCAGGGCCACATCCAAGGATGACACACCCAAAAAGCTGACTAGGAAGGCACCAGAGCCTTGCTAAAGCAAATCTTCTCTATAGGGTCAGCCCCTATACAATGGCTCCTCCACTATAGTCAACAGCCAGTCCTCACAATCAAACAGCCAGAGGATCGAGCCCTTCCACTGATGTGCAAACAGCAAACAAGGTTCAACTACAACAGGAGGGTACATACAACCAATACAAGGGACACACCTGGAGCACTCGACTTAGGTGTTCAGAGAGACTGCGTCACTAAGCTCCCACAGGGCACCTACTACTCTTAGGCCACTCGATTAAGCCTGGGAGATACAGCGGCTCTACCTAATACATAGAAACAAACACAGGGAGGCAGCCATAACAAGAAGACAAAGAAACGGGTCCCAAATGAAAGAAGAGAAAAAAGTTCCAGAAAAAGAACTCAACAGAATGGAGACAAGCAATCTACCAAATGCATAGTTCAAAATACTGGTTATAAGGATGTTCAATGAACTTAGGAATAGTAGAGAAACTCGGTGAGAATTTTAACAAAGAAATAAGAAACATAAAAATGGAGATAGAAAACATATAAAGGAACCAGTCAGAAATGAAGACTACAATAACTGTAATGAAGAATTCCTTAGGAGTCAATAGATTAGATGAAGCAGAGAATCAAATCAGTGATTTAGAAGAAAAGGTAGCAGAAAACACCCAATTTGAAGAGCAACAAGAAAAAAGAATCCAAAAAAAATGAGGGTAGTTTAAGGGGCCTCTGGGACAACATCAAGCATAACAACATTTGCATCATAGGCATACAAGAAGAGAGAGCAAGGAATTGAAAACCTATTTCAAAAAATAATGATGGAAAATTTCCCTAACCTGGAAAAGGAACTAGACATACAAGCCCAGGAAGTGCAGAGAGCCCCAAACAAGATGAATCCAAATAGGTTCACACCAAGACACATCACAATTAAACTGCCAAAGTTAAAAACAAAAAAGTAGAATCTTAAAAACAGCAAGAGAAAAGCAATTAGTTATCTATCAGGGAGCTCCTATAAGACTGTCAGCTGATTTCTCAATAGAAACTTTACAGGCAAGAAGGGATTGGCAGGAAAGAGTCAAAGTGATGAAAAGCAATGACCTACAACCAAGATTATTCTACCCGGCAAAGTTATCATTTAGATTGAAGGAGAGATAAAGATCTTCTCAGACAAGAAAAAGCTAAAGTAATTTATCACCACTAAGTCAGTATTACAGAAAATGTTGAAGGGACTTCTTTAAGACAAAAAAAAAAAAAAGAAAGAAAAAAAGATTAAAAATACGAACAAAAAAATGACAATAACTACATATCTATCAACAACTACTTTGAATAAAATGAATTAAGTGCTTCAATCAAAAGATAGGGTGGCTGAAAAAAATAAGAAAACAAGGCCATTACATATGCTGCTTACAAGAGACTCACTTCAGATCAAAAGACATACAGACTGAAAGTAAAGAGATGAAAAAAATGTTTCATGAAAATAGAAACAAACAAAAAAACTGGGGTAGTAATACTTATACCAGACAAAACAGTCATTAAAACAAAGGCTATAACAACAGACAAAGAAGGAACTAGTAATCCTACTTCTAGGTATTTATCCAAATAAACCCAAAACACTACTTCAAAGGGACATGTGAATCTTTATATTCCATGCAACATTATTTACAATAGTCACGATATAGTGGCAACCTGAATGCCCATCAAAGGATGAATAGATAAAGAAGAAGTGGTACATATTTACAATGGAATATTACTAAGCCATTAAAAAAAATGAAATCTTGCCATCTGCAACAACATGGATGAATCTAGAGGGTATTACGCTAAGTAAATTAAGTCAGACAGAGAAAGACAAATGTCATAGGCTTTCACTTATACATGAAATCTAAAGAACAAAGTAAACAAACACAACAGAAACAAACTCATAGATATAGAGAACATTCTGATGGTTGCCAGATGGGAGGGCAGTTGGGGGGAGGTGTGAAAAAGGGGAAGGAATTAAGAACTACAAAATAGTTACAGAGATGTAAAGTACAGCATAAGGAATACAGTCAATAATATTGTAATAACTATGTATGGTGTCAGATGGGTACTACATTTAACAGGGTGATCACTTTTTAAATTATATAAATGTCTAATCACTATGTTATACACCTAAAACTAATATAATATCGTATGCCAACTGTAACGGAAAAATATAGATACGCGCATGTGCACACATGCGCGCTCACACACACACACACACACACAATTGATAGACCATGGAGTAGAATGTTAGGTCCAAAGATCAAAATGATTCCTATACAGAAATTTCTGCAAACGAAGTGATGGAAAAGTTCTAGTTTTAATACTTTAGAAAAAGGATAGCTGGCTTTTACTTATTCTCAGTATCTGAAACACATAAATACTATACGATAATCCTAATATTTAATAAAGTGACTTAGTTTCTTAGAAACTAATTTAGTTAATACAATCAACAGTGATTGTTGATTTCAGCTTTGTTGCAATGCTATTTATATTATATATGTCTATTCTATACTTATTATTTATTGTTACTTTTCTCATTTAATACCTCTATATTTCTTTATCCACTCTAAGAATAACAGAAACATGTCAAAGGAAAACACCAATTGGGAACTTTCATTCAATAGACAGCACCTAAAGCCTACTGAAAACTCTATTTATACAAGTAGTAAAGAGATATAAATATAAATCATCCTCAAAATCTAAGATAATGTTCTTGAATGAGAAATGCCAAGCATTAACCTGGCTACTACATTATGGGAGAGAAAGGTTAAAGAAACTGTCTAAGAAAGAAATCTAACTATGGGCAGCGAATATATATGCTATATATAGATATGTTATGTGTGTGTGTGTATGTGTGTGTATTCATATATATATATATGAATGAATATGCTATATATAGATATATATGTGTGTATATATATGCCTTATTATTGAATTGTACAACTGAAACTTACTGGATTTCGTTAACCAATGTCACCATAATATAAATAAATAAATAAACAAACAGTCAAAAGTTTACACACCTGAAAATAACTAGAAATAAAAGTTGTCAATTTTCTTGTTTAAATTTCTATTTACTTTCAAATGACATGATAGCCATATTTAATCCAGTTTCTAGAATGTGATAGACATTATGAAAAATAATGAATAAATAAGTTTTCTAGAGCAAACACCCAGAGGCTAAGTCTCACCTGCATGTGAGTAGGATATGAGCTACCAGGAGCCTGCGCAGAAGGAATAGGTGGTGAAGGAGCAGCAGCAGGGGTTGGTGCTGGGGCTGCTTGTGGGGTAGGTGCTGCTGAGGAATCCAGTGTATAATTTTTAAAGGCCTCAATATCCTCAGGTCTAAGGAAGAGAAAGAATGCATACATATAAGGGGGTTATAAAGCAAATTTAGCTACTATAGAAGTAGTCTCCCATTTTCTCAATTCTGGGTTAAAATACTCCACTAATTACCTAAGTAAAAATTACCAGGGTACTACTCACTTTTCAACTGTGATACAGATGATCGATCCAACTGGAACATCTCTCGTACCTTCAACAACAAGTATCTTTGCCATGTAACACTCCTCTAGGCTCTCAAATCCAACGGTGGCTTTATCTGTTTCAATCTTTTAACACAAAAGTAAGGAGTTAGGCTTGTGCTGCCAGTATGAAAATTAATAATAGCTTCTGTTTACAATCATACAGTTCATCTGAAATTAAGGCTTCTATCACAGATTTGAAAAGAATTTTTTTTTTTCAAATCTTAGTTAAACTTCAGTTTGGCTAGCTACTGACAACTTATCTTGCCAATCTTCTCTAATATCAAGTTGGAACGAACAGTTTATTAAGCAAAAGAAATAACTACCCACGCAGAAAGTTAATGCTCAGTTTAACTAAGCCAGTCTCTTCTAATTCCCATATTTTAAAACTTACCTCTGCAATTAGTTCACCCTCATTGATTTTTTCCCCTTCCTTTTTTTCCCAACGGGCTATGGTGCCTGCCTGCATTGTGGGGGAAAGAGAGGGCAATGGAACCTGGAGAAGAAAAAGGAGAAACACTAAATTTTAAAAAGGCTATTTAACTCTCAGTCTGGTTTAATGTTTCGTTTAATTTAATTTAATTTAATTTAATGCAAACAGTTATAGTTCCATCACAAGTTGGCGCTGCTGATACAAAAGCAGTTCCTGCCACCAGCTCTCCAGTGACAGGGTTCCCGCTCCACTGTTCTGTGGCTCTGACAGAGCATGTAACTTAGCAGACAACCACATACAGCCCCAGGTTTGAAGCTCTTCTCAGGAGAGGGAAGCTCAAGAGCTACAGCAAAGCCCGGTATTGGAGAAGTGACAATGACATACACTGGGAGGGAGGTGGAGGATCACTGAAGCCTCTGGGGGAAGATCCGAGGCCAAGAAGTCGGCCCTGAAGGACAACAGAGTCTTGCGAAGGACAGTTCTGGGGCTCACCTTCTGATGCGGGGGAAGACTATAATAGCGGCGGCCAGGCGATCCCAAAAGCTGCAGCAGGAAGTGATTCCGCTGTGTGGACCACGAGCTGTGGCGCCAGGCGCAGAGTGCCTGGACTCTGCCATACCCTGTGGTCGCGCTCTTGCAACGAGCCAGAGCTGGACTAACCCGCGGGGTCACGCACGGAACTCCTGGGCCCTCCCGCAAGTCTATCCATTGAGCCCTGAATCCTGGCCTGGGTGTCGCATTCTGGGCCCGTCGCGCACAGACGCGCCACATAGTACCACCGACCCACACACCCCAAAGCCAAAACCGTCTCCGGAGTGACCTCCCCAAGAACAGTGCGGCGTTGCCGTCAGGCACGCCGCGCGGCCGCACGTTGTCGTAAAACGTGCTCCAAAGATTCACTCCACCTCCTTCCCAGATCGTAAATATAACATACGCTCGCCAGTGGGAAGAAAAAGGTGGCCCAGAGGATAAGAGTGGTTACTTTGGCGCCCCTGGGACAAGGGCGTTCCAACGGAGCCAACGAAAGGTGCAAGTTTGGGAGAAATACAACGTTGAGAGGAACGGAAAGTAGTAGGGTCTTAGAAAAGGAATCTCAGTGTAGGACGGGGCCCTACCGAGGTGAAGGGCACAGCCGAAAGGGTGGGGCCTAAAGAGGCAGCAAGAGCTGGGCTAACCCGCAGAATGGTCTGAGAAGATGGGCTGAGGGGCGTGGCCATGTTTTCAAGAAAAGCTGGCTAGTGAGCCGGGAACCGCCCGAGGGGGGAAGTCTGTTCTCTGGTGGTTGCCAACCCAATGGTAGGGCATCGCTCTGCGCAAGCTGTTCTGGGTCACAAAGATTTAATTGCAGGTTTGTAGCCCAACCGGAAACCAGAGCGAACAGGTTTTCCAGCCAAATGGTGTGAAGGTCAACCAAGTGGGAGGTACATCCCCACATTCAGGTGTACTGTAAGCAGAATTAAGCATGTTCCCTGTATAAAGATACAGGTTTACAAAGCAGACTATTTCTAATTTACCACATATTCCATTTAAATCGCAAAAAGCTTGAAATATATCTAAATACTAAATATGTCTAAACACTAAAACTAAATGTTAGCCTGTGGAACAGAAAGCATGTCTATGTTTTTCGATGTCTCTCCAGATTTTGGGATGGTGAAATAGTGGAGGCTGAATGCATGTCTTTTGAATTAAACTAAAGGTTACTTACATTTATTAGGTATACTTTATTGTAGAGAGATCATCCTATAATTAGAAAATATTTCTGAGCTGAGGGTGACATTAGATCAGCAGGAAGCAAATTCTGTATTTATATCTCTTAAGTCCCCAGTGTACAGTTAGTTGGTCAGAAAATGCCAAGAAAAAAAGGGGAGGAAAACACAACGTTTGAAAAGTGAACTTCACTAGTAATTAAACACTTGGAAAATTAAAACAGCCAAGAGGTACTATTTGACACCTACTTAAATTACAAACTTTTAAAAAATCTAAAAACAAAGTATTAATGAGATTGTAGAGAAAGAGATGCTCTCTTTGGGGTCACTAAATTTGTTTGGTTTAGAGATGACAATACAGTAATGAATAGCAATTATCAGAAAAAGTTTTTTTTTTAGGATCCCCCTCAAATCCTATTCTAGTATCCTTGAGGCATTCAAAACAAGATAAAAAAATATTTTAGTAGCTTTATAACAAAAAGAAGTGAAAAAACAGAACTATCCAAAAATGAGGAAAAGATTAAGCAGGCACAGCTGCCTAATAATAATATACAGGCAATACAATTAAGAAATACAAATTTTCCAAATTAAATGGAAAGGCACATTTGAAATAAGAGTAGAGCATTTATGTTGTTAAATTGTGTAAAAATATTTACAAGTAACAATTGAAAGAATCAAAGAATAATTGTGATTAGTAAAAGAACTTATACTACTAAAATGTAATGATTTTGAATTGGCTAAAATATCTTAATACTTCCACTGCATTAGAATTTCATAACTAGACCTAAATTGGCCTTTGTAGATGATCTTCTGTTCGCTGTTCACTTAGGTAGGCTTGCTTAAACCTTGTTTTGCATTTTTTTAGTGCATAACAAGTTTGCATTTGAATATACTTTTGACACATGTAGCTAAATCGTAGGAGGGCACAGGTCAATCAGACCAGGGTATAAGTTGACCCGTGTTAGGCTAGGAATTCTTAGGTTTCTGTCAAATTGGTCCTGAAAAAATAGTCCTGATCTCCCCTAAACAGATTAAGGAAAAGGAAGACTCAAACCTCTAAGGTTCTTATTTGTTTGCTCATTTGTATATAATTTCAAAAGAAATGCTAAATCAATGAGTTCTCTTTGGTAATAATCTATTTTGTACTTACATCAGAAATACCAGTAGTAAACTACCTATAGCAATAAAATAGTCCTTATCTCAGCTCCCCAAGTAATGACTAAACATGCTACCAGGGAGATCACTTGAGGAAATTCACCTTCACTAAATGTAAATTGCTTTATTGATTAATTCAGTCAATAAACACAAGTGAAAATGATTAACAGTATTTAGTTTGCAAACTCCATTTTATTCAGTTTGTTTTTTTTTCAGTTAGTTCACAAATCTGGTATATACAGGCAATTAAAACTGGTTATCACTTTGATAATCAGAAGCCTCTGGTATAAACAGCCTTCATGAAAACATTGTAAAACAGGTGAATACACAATAATAATCTTGATGAAAGTGATGGTTGCAAACATCCATGTTTCTAAGAAAATATAACTTTACATATACATTTTAAGCAAGCTATACCTCTTACATAAATCCAGACAAGAGTGTGCAATCATAATGCTTATTTTATGAAAAAATGAAAATTACTATTATTATAACCTAAATGCTTTTAAGTAGTCCTCTTGGATTGGATGTAGAGCATAAAGACATTTTCCCTTTATCCTGATCAAATCCTGGTCAAAAAGAGCTGAAAAGTTGGTCAGTAAGTAGGATTGCCATTTCCAAGTCAGTTTAACCTAAATTCTTTAGGTATAAATTGTAGTTTTCCAATTCCAGCTAATTTAGAGAACTGAGTGAGAACAGTCTTCCATTTTTAAATGACTTTCTAAGCTATTGAGCTTTCTGCTGAACTAGTTTTTACAAGAGGGTCTTTTTTTTTTTTAATCTAACAGGGTTTAGAGATTATTTTATGAACTCTAAACATTCTAGTTTCTTAGTTTTGTCAAAGAGAAGTTCAGCAGTAGCAGGATGGACTATCCCACATGAATGCTACTAGGGAACAATACTCTGTATATGTCAAGAGGCCACCTAGAGTGCAGTTACAGTATATCCAAAAGGAGACTATCCAAGCCAGAGTGAATTAATGCATAATCCTTAAAAGGTTCCTCTGTCTTTATAAACTGGAATAAAAATTACCAACACTTATTACACAAGAATTACTGTCATGACATCCAGCAATGGGGGTGCTTAATACCCGTGGCATATAAGATTAATGAGCTAAAGGAGGAAAATTATCTCATTTTCTCCCCTGAACTCAACTTCAGCTTTCTAAGGAGACATAAGGCCAAACAGCTCCTTTACCAAAGGTCATAGAGATAAAAGATAAAGTAGAGGACTTTGAAAATTTTCTCTGATTTAATTTTCTCTGAAAAGATAAATTCTACATAATGGTAAGAATGTTTGCTGAAAGAAAACTGACAAGTAAAAACTGATTTAAGATACAGACACTCAAGATAAACTACTGGAAATACAATAACAAATTTTGGCCTGATAACTCTCATGCTCTCTTATAGCAAAACACTAAAAGTCATGCAACAGAGAAATTGGTGACATGAGTACTTTTTCTCCAGACTTTCTGGGAAAAAGAAACTGAGAATATACTGGTTTTTTTTTTTTTCCTATTTGCTCTCATAATGAATTATTCTTGCTTTCTTCCCAAACTTCTGCAGTCATTTCTGATGAGAAATCATTCTTCAATAGGAGAAGACCAGGTAAATTTACATGAAAGACATCAGGTGTCTTTTGAGCTCCTTCTTTTTGCTAGAGGAGCAATCAGAATATGTAAAACTACCTCCACAACTAAAATGGCAGGTAAAATTGGAACACGAGTTATCATTAGTATGCTTGTAATAAAATAAAGCTTATTCTGAAACCACAAGGGCTGAGCCCATATAAAAGCTACTGGGTTCTCTAGAAAATGGATACAGTACACAGAATGTGAGACTATACAGAACTCACACTCAGGTTATAAAAATAGACATGGTTCTCAGACAAAAAGGCAAATGAGTACAAAATAATTCTCCAAACATGAACAATTTTAAAAAGACATCTATATAAAACAAGAAAATGTCATCTCAGAGCTCCAATGAGTAGTCTGTTGAAATGGCTGGAAAGGGAAGATAAACTAGAGACAGACAGGTCAAGAACCCTGAACTGATCTGTCCGACTCTTTTGGTTGGCAGTGTAAATTGTTGGTCACAGGCAGACTGCTTTTGGGGGGCAAAAAAATCTCTCTATAAAATGGTTGGTTGGTTTATTGTGTTTGGTAGTTGAGAAAACCCAAGTTTTTAGGTAATCTCTAGAAATTTAACTATTTTCTTTTAGCTTCTACACTTGATAATGTTGCACATGAGAAACAATTCTAGGGTTTTTCGCCCAGAATCAACCCTGCCATTTACAACTCATGTTCCATGTCCCATTGTTTCTATTGTGCCCTAGAGGATCGATCTCGACTAAATATATAATAGAAAATAACTCTGGCCTTGAAATGAAGAGGGGCAGACCAGTAATTCATGCTCGGTATTTGTAAATCACAAATACTGAAGTTAATAGTCTGTCTCCTTTTGACTGCCAAGGCGATGATGCCATGAGCTAAAGAAAGTCATGAGAGAAAGAAAGACAAGAAACTATGGGTAGCAGCACCTTTCCATACCCGCCTGGATTTTTAAGGAGACTTTTACTCCTTATTCCTTTCAAACACAAAGTTCATCAGTTGGAAGAGAAAAAAATAATGGCTCTAAAGTTGAAGAGTCCCCAGAGAAAACAAGCAGTACATGAAATATGCCCTCTGTGGGCCAAAGGACAAGTTGCAGAATCAGTTAAGACCCAAGAGGCAGCCCAAAGTCTTATTTATGGTTTTAACATAGTGTAAGCACAATATGGGCAGCCCTTTTTCCATCCAATCGACATTCAGCACCATCCATGTCCAGTCCAAAAGATTCCTGAAGAGTGGCTTTCATCTTTGGTACCACCCCATGAGTTATTCTTGGTCTGTAATAAATGGCAAGAAGAAAAAAAGCTGGTACCTTTGCCTTGTCTGTGAGTACAAATGCTGGGTTCTCTGATTGCTGTAACCATTGAGGCCAATTAAGATAATACTGTAACACATAGGAGTGATACATCCAATTCCCAGATAACAGCAGCCGTACCCCCACAGGAGCAAGATCAACCATCCCTATTGGTTAAGGCCTTCGGTTTGTTGTCCTCCGAGTAGAATAAAACACTGTGTTCCGGCAAGGAACTCCAGATGAACCTATGGTCTACATTTGAACAGGGATTTTAAGTACAACATATGCCAGGCACAGAAAACAGGAAAGGCTTGTTACTGTCACACTTGGAGAAGCTTCTGTTTTGGCAGCATGAACTAGAAACTTCTTAGTGTATTCTAGTTTCAGTCTTCTTTCCTGAGTGAAGCAGCCAGGTAGTGCCAAGTTCTACAAGCCCTGATCTAATACTCAGCATTAATTCTCTCTGTGGTCTTCTTCCACCCAGGCTACAATTTTTCCTTCCCACCCAGGGATAGCATCATCATCATGGAAAACCTAGAGAAAGAAAAAAAGCCACAGTGAAAAATTAACAGTAAGATAACGAGTCTCATTAAATGACTGCTGCTAATAAAAATAAGGTCACAAAAATAAAAGATAAGAAAGTGTAGAGGAAAGCTTTGAGTTAGGGTCTATGAGCCTTTGGTTTGATCCCTAAAGTTAAAACTGGTTAAACACACACACACACACACACACACACACACACACACACACACACACACATAAAATATACAAGTAAACTAGTATATATCCTTAGTTCTACATCTATGAAATAGTAAAAGTATCCCTACCACTGCTTTGCTCATTGAGATTTATAAGAATTAATAAGTCAGTACATAGAGCACGTTGGGCTTCTTAGGAGAAAGTACTAGTTTAGGCATTAAATGAGAAAGGGGAAATTTTTGGTCCCTGGAATTATGAAGAAAGGGTTAGAAAGACCAATCTTAATATGTTTGCATGCAGTCCTTTTCATTCATTCATTCAATTCATTTATTAAGCCACAAATAAAACAGGATTATTAAAACATTTCAGTGAGGAAGTCTTTACAAAATAAAATACTGTCTTTTCCAACCTTTTCATTCTATAACCATAATGAGAGCACTTGAAATATGCCATAACCCAGAACACTCTTTCAAAAAAGTCTATTTTTAGCAAGTGGATTATAAAGAGAAGCATAGGCTAGGAAAATAGTCAAGGAATTAAGAATAAGCATAGATGATGTGCCAGAAGTTACTCATTTTTATTATATGAGAAACTGCCACCACAATATATACAGTTCCATATATTCATGCTTGTTCATTTTGCTCTACATAGGAAGGAGAAAGTTTTCTAAGATTTGGTTTGGTCAAAGCGATCAAGTTCTTAAACTAAAGAAGCTATCAACTTTATAGGCCATTCCCTAACCTCAGATTAGAGAATTAGACTGGTCTGAGGCTCTGGGAAATTTCTCTGACCTGGTTAGGGAAGCCAGGTACCTCTGTGTATTAATCCTTGAGTAGGAAATTCTGGGGTTTGGGAACAACCAAAAGTATCACCCAGACTCCCCAGGGATTCTGTACCTCCTCTTTGACAGTGCCAAACTCAGGATCCAGCGCTTTGAAATGATATCTGTGATTCCCTTCCCGGTCAATAGCTGCTTTAAAATCTTTCAGTGTCACCTCCCCCAACCTGCAACAAAGGGAGAGAGCACTAAAATAGATTTTATCAACAGGGTGGAAAGATAAGGTGCAAACTTTAAACCCTGGTCCCTGCCAAAGCCTGTTGAGGCAGAAATAGCCTGGCCTTTTTAGGTCACTGCCCCCGAGAACCTAGATGAGCCTAAAATAAGAGGTTTGGGAGCCAGTCACCATTAGGAACTGAAAATGCCATTATATACGGGGTGATCTGAGAACTTAAAATAAATTTATTGCTTCAGGGACAACCGAATCAATTTTCTCTGGAAATAAGACATAAGGTCTCTGAAATGTAGTTTGTTTAACTATCAATATTTCTAAGCTGTCTTGATTTACTTTTTGCAACAATATTCCATTCTTTAGGCTGATAGAATTAAATTAGGTATTACTATCTTTATTCTTCCGGCTTCAGAAAGCCCTCTAACCCAGACCAAGTAAGCAAACTATCTAGGTAAGAGGAATACTATCACCTTTCTCAGTAGTTGGTTTCACAGTTTAAAAATTTTTATTTCAAACCCATTTACCTTAGGAGGAAGTATTTACCTTAGGAGGGAGTATATTAGCTGAGCATTTGAAAGTTTTTAACATGATGCTCAATAGGTTAGTTGCAGTCATCAAATAGTAACAAAGAATAATGAATAAAGCCCTGGAGTGGCACACTGTAATCCATGGCTAACGGCACAAGCTATTCTGAGCATTTAAAAAACTATTTTTCCTAACTTGGAGCATATTTGCATATCAGGATACATGATTATTGTGTCTATGCCTAGATGTAGATCATGAGTTGTCCACTGTAACTACAATCTCTATTCCCTATGCCCTTCTCACTATACCATACTGTTTCTCAAATACCTCTCATCTGATTAGATGGGCAGTACTAATGATTCTGCCTTCCTGTCCTTTTAAAAAAAGAAATAATGATCTTAGAATCTCACCTCTTTGGTATATTGACCATGAAGGGTGTAAGTGACCGGTCAGTGAAATACAGCACTTTAGTGCAGGCACCGCCAACAGTTGGAGAGCTCTGCGAGTGAGGCAACTCTGCAAGCGGAGAGAGACTTTGTGGTCAGAACCTTCAATTTGCTTCCAATCACTCATTTCCAGTTATTCAAAATATCCCAGGAAAATGAAGCTGCCTGAGGTCACAGTACAGCTTTCAAATGCTAGCCAAACACCATGTCCGTAGGGTGTGACCCACAGTAAGTCACCAGTGATGCCACAAAGACAAGAGGTACTTTGGACACAGACACACTCTCACAAGGCCCATCATTTCTTTCCCTTCCAGGTATATCTAAGAGGGAAATAGCAACTGTTCTGACAGGCATTATTGCTAAGAGTCAGCGAAGCCCAGCAAGATCTCAGCTAGGGCATGATGGACACACAACAAGAGGTACAGACCCTGCCAACATTTAGATTTGGAAGACTGATGGTAAGGAACGCTCATGCAATTCTTGAAAAGAGAATAGGAACAAAAACCATAGGAGCGAAGTAACCTTAGAAACTCAGATTCCAAGGGGGCCTCAAGCTTCCAAACTAAAATGTATGAGACATACCTTATCGCCTAGCTACACAGGATCTATATGTGTTGGTCCATAGTTTTTAACTCAGGTCTCTTGATGCACATTTTGTCTCTACCCTTTGTATAGGTACTTAGGGGAAAATGTTATTTATGAGTACTTGCGATTATAACTTTGAGAGAAAAGGAGAAAAGACCAATCAGAAACTTTTATCACAAGGACTAAAAAACAATAAACTTTCATTAAAATCTCTCCTGAATTCCAGCTACGCATATTTTCTTAACTTATCCTAGAGGCACTGATCCCAACCACTTTGCAGCCATAGGGTTTTAAAATAAAGGAGAGGGTGAAGGGAAGAAAGACAAGGAAACATTCTTTGTAAAGCAGTCAGTTTTCAGAATTTTTCTTCAAAGAATGCCAGTTATTGAAACCTACATGCCATAATGCTCCTTTAACTCCAGCACCTAGAACAGTGCCTGGCACATAGTGGCTATTTAATAAAATAAAACATTCACTTTTATTGTTAAATTTTACAATTGATTCATTCAAAAACCATTTATTGCACACTTACGTGTGACAGATTTTGAAAACAAAAAAATCAACCACATGTGGTCTCTAACCTCAAAGAGTTTACAGTCTAGTATGGATAACAGATATGATCACAAATAATTATAATACACTAAAATCAGATTTGTACAAACTGCACAGGAAGAATGAATATGGAGTAGTTAATTCCACTCAGAAAGGCCCCACAGTTGGAGAATCCTTATACAAAGCACTTTAAAAAATCATCAGCTAGAGACATTGGAAAGGGCATTCCAAAAGGGAAGGATACATATAAAGGCATGAAATGTAATCATATATTTATAACAAGTAAGGCTGGAGCACAACAATATATTGGGAAGTTGTGGAAGATGAGGATAATAAAGTAGGCAAGGGCCAGATCACAAATAAATCTGCCAGGCTAAGACATTTAGATATTAATCTTAAACTCTGGGGAGATACTAAAAGGGAGTGATACATTCAGACTGGCATTTTAGAAAGGCCAATCTAGCAGCAAAGTAAAATATGGGTTGGATGGGAGAAACTCTAGAAACAGGTAATCCCATTAAGAGGCAATTAAAACAATGTGAAAGATGAGGGAGGGCAAGATGTAGTACTAGAAACATACAAGGGATAGATTTGAGAAACTTATAGAAGGTAAAAATCTTGGTACTAGGGATGTAATTGAATGTCAGAGGGAAAGATGCATGGTAGTACTATTAGCTAAGACAAGGGGACGGCAGCAAGTTACACCATCCATTAAAAATGTTTACTGGGTGCCTATCATGTATCAAGTACTGGAGATGCAAAAATAAATTAGATCCAATCCCCACCCTTAAGGAGCTCTACCGGGGGGAGGGGGTGTGTGAAATAGCAAAACAATTACAATATAATAAAATATGAAATACTGCTATGTACTGAATTCTGTCCTTCCAAAATTCATATGCTGCTGAAGCCCTAAACCCCCATGTAACTGTATGACAAGGCCTTTAAGGAGAGATCAATGTTAAATGATGTTATAAGAGTGGAGCCCTGATCCCATAGAACTGGTGCCTTTATAAGAGGAGGAAAGACATCACAGCTCTCTCTCTACCACGTGAGGACACAAGAAGAGAGTGGCCATTTGCAAGCCAGGAATACAGTCCTCCCTCACCAGAACCTGACCATGCTGGGACTTACAGTCTCTGGAACTGTGAGAAAATAAATTTCTGTTGTTTAAGTCACTCAGTCTATGGTATTTTGTTATGGTAGCCCAAGCTGACTATACAAATGTTATGTACACATTTGCGGGGAATTTCAAGGAAAGAGTAATCATAATGACAAACGCCAAACAGAAATCTAGTAGATAAAGACAGGTTTGGTCATTGATGACATTAGTGAGAGTAGTTTCAGCTGGTTAGTAAAGAAGACTGAGTTGGATTGCAGAGACTTTTCTAGTGAAAAAAAAGAGTAATGAGGGAGAACTAGTCTTATTAAACATTAAATCATACAATAAAATGATCATTGTTACTTCAGTATGGCATTACTATAAAACTCACATACAAAAACTCAAAGAATAAATGACCCAGAAACATAACTTTGTGTATAGTTGTGTGTGAATTTAAAAGGCATCATAAACAGGTTTTAGCTTTTAAGTTTAGGTTTTATGACCACTTGGAGTTAATTTTTGTAAATGGTATGAGATATGGGTCAAGACTTTTGTATATAGGTCTTTTAATTGTTCCAGGACCATTTGTTGAAAAGCTTATCCCTTTGCCATTTCTTTCTAGTTGGATGACCCAAACTTTCATTCCTTTTGCCATTGAGAAACTTTTTACAGTTGTTGCAAGTCAACTGACCAAATACATGTGAGTCTATTTCTGAACTCCCTATTTTGTTCCACTAATTTATGTGTCTATCCATGTGTCTACCTATACTGCACTGTCTAACTTTTTAGTTAGTTTTGAAATCAGATAGTGTGATCATCCAATTACATTGTTAATCTTTCTCAACTTTTTTTTGTTGTTGTTATTCCAGTCCTTTTTTGTTCCATGTAAATTTTACAATTTGGAATTATACTGAAGCTACAGATCATTTGGGGAAAATGGACCACCTTAACAATGTTGAGTTCTCCAATCGATTAACATGGTCTTTCTTCTAATTTCTTTAGATCTTCTTTGATTTATTTAATGTTTTACAGTTTTCAACATAGAAATGTTGCACATATTTTCTAAGGTTTATACCTCTGTATTTAATGTTTTTTTGGTCCTTCTATAAATGGTACTTTAAATTTTTTTCTATTTCCAAATATTTATTGCTAGTATACAGAAGTGTGATTGACTTTTAATATAATGACCTTATGTCCTATAACCCTTGCTAAACTCACTTCTTAGCTATAATAGCTTTATTATAAATTCTTTGGAATTTGTTATATAGACAATCATATTATCTACAAATAAAGACAGTTTTGGGTCTTTCTTTCTAATCTCTTTGGCTTTCCTTTTCCTTTCTTTTCTTTTCCTGCATCTATGTTCATTAGAGATACTGGTTTTGCAATCAGGGTAAGATAAAACATGTTAGGAAGTGTAGCTTCCTCTTCTATTTTCTGGAAGAGTTTGTGTAGAATTGGTTTTATTTTTTTCCTTAAGTGAACCCATTGTTATTAGAGTTTTTGATGGATGAAACAATTTAACTACAAATTAAATTTAA
The DNA here is from genome assembly GCA_004027375.1 of Macroglossus sobrinus. NCBI lineage: Eukaryota > Metazoa > Chordata > Mammalia > Chiroptera > Pteropodidae > Macroglossus > Macroglossus sobrinus. The sequence continues at coordinate 370,455 of PVKZ01000988.1, read as the reverse complement.
TAACTATAAATCTATTCCACTTATCTAATTCCTCTTAAGTTTTGGTAGTTTGTCTTTCAAGGAATTTATCCATTTCATCAAAGTTGTCACAATTTATGAGCATAAAATTGCTTATTCCTTAATTATGTGTTTAATGTCTAAAGGATCTATACTGATGTCCTCTCTTTATAACAGTGGTAATTTGTGTCTTATTTTTTTTCTTGAGCAGTCTGGCTACGGGTTTATCTCTTTTATTACTCTTTTCAAAGAATTAATTTTTTGTTTTATCGACTTTATTCTAATTTTCTGTTTTCAATATCATTATTTCCATTCTTATATTTATTAGTTCCTTCCTTCTGCTTTCTTTGGGTTTACTTGCTCTTCTTTTTCACATTTCTTAAGGTGGAAGTTTAGATCATTTAGGGGATCACTGATTGGAGATCCTTCTTCTTTTCTAACATAGTTGATGCTATGAATTTCCCTCTAATCACTGCTTCTGCTGCATCCCATGAACTTTGATATATTGTTTTCATTTTTTATTAATTTAAAGTATTCTGTAATTTGTTATGAATTCCTCTTTGAGCCATAGGTTATTTAAAAGCATGATATTCAATTCCAAATATTTGAGAATTTTCAGATATTTTTCTGTTATTGATCTCTACTTGAATTATGTAACGGCCAGAGAACACTCTATATAATTTCAATTCTTTTAACTTTGTTGAATTTTGTTTTTATATATATATATATATATATATATATATATATATATATATATATATATGGGCTATCTCAGTGAATGTTACAAATGTACTTGTAAAGAATATATACTCTACTGTCATTGAGTGAAAAGTTCTCATTTACCGCAAAATGAGTATTATAGTCTCCAATTGCAAAAACTTTCTATCAGTTTTTACTTTATTTTGAAGCTATTATTACGGACACACATATTTAAGATTGTTATGTTTGCATGGTAAATTTGGTCTCTTTATAATTATGTTATATCTTTCTACCTGTAAACATTCCTTGTTCTGAAGTACATTTTACCTGACACTAATAAAACTATACTTTTTTATTAGTGTTTCCACCATAAATCCTTTTCTATCCTTATACTTTTAACCTACTTATATTATTATATTCAGAATGGGTTTCTTATAAACAACATATAGTTGAATCTTACTTTTTCATCCAATTTGACAATTTCTAATCTTTTAATTGATATGCTTAGACCATTTAAATATATATGTGTATGTATGTACGTATGTATGTATGTATGTATTTAGAGTTGACAATATCCAGGGAAGTTTAACTCCCTTCTTTCCTTCCTTCTCTTTTTTTAATTTTTATTTTTTAATTAGAGCAGACATTCAATACTATATTGGCTTCAGGTGTACAGCATAGTGGTTAGACATTTATATAATTTACAAACTGACCCCCTGATTCATCTAGTACCTACCTGGCATTCTACATAGTGATTATAATATTATTGACTATATTCCCTATGTTGTACTTCACACATCCCTGTGACTATTTTGTAACTACCAATTTGTACTTCTTAATCTCTTTACCTTTTTCAACCAGCCCTCCAACCACCCTCCCATCGGGCAATGACCAGTTGGTACTCTGTATCTATGAGTATGTTTCTATTTTGTTTGTTCATTTATTTTGTTCTTTAAATCCCACATATAAGTGAAATCATATCATATTTGTCTTTCTCTGTCTGACTTATTTCACTTAGCATAATACCCGCTAGGTCTATCCATTTCTTTAAGATTTCTTCTTTTTTAAGGCTGAGTAATATTCCATTGTATATACACACCACATCTTCTTTATCTAATTGTCTAGTGATAGACAATTTATATTTAATGTACTTATTATATGCTTGACTAGACAACAAGAAAGTTAACACTGATTAGACAAAAAGAGCACAAAGTAGAATAACTGAGTAAAAGTTTAATCAGTGGTCTGAGTTGTGAATGGGAAGTAAGGATGAAAAGAAAAGAAGTTTGACATAGGGTAATAAAAAAAATCTAATCTTTTAATTGATATGCTTAGACCATTTAAATATATATATAGTTACATGGCTAGCAAGTTATTGTATTTTCCAATGAAAAACATTTCAGCTAATTTGTGAACACAGATATTAGATTAACACCTTAGTTAACTAGCAGCTGTGGATTTATCTGTAGAACTGTAAATAAGTATTTCATATGCATAAAAGGATTTTTCCAGGGAAGGAACTTATTAGACTTTTGAAAAAGAATTTCCAAATAGTTACACTTATCTACATTGGCAGTTTATACTAACCTAAAGAAAGAACTGGAAAGGATAATAAAATAAAAAGCCTCTTAAGAAAACAGAAATGGCTGTTTCAAAACAATGCTAGAAAAATAAACAAACTAATTTTGGTACTAACAACCTTTGTTTCATTTCCAGTGTAGATAACCTCATTCACAAAGCTAAGATATCTGGAGGCTTGAGAATATTATTTTATTTACCTTAAAAAAAATTCTATCTTTCATATTTGTGCAAATATTTTCAGTGTTTTATTTTAGGTTTTGTTTATTAATACGGTTCTTAAAATTGTATATATAACATACAAAATTGGTTATGGTTAGCTTTTTACTATTTGTTTTTTATAAATTATTTAGATATTTTTAGATTAGGCCTGGGTAAACTATAAAGGATAAGAAAATGTGAATGTTAAGCCAAAAGGTAAGATATAAAGTAAAACAGAAGTTACCAGTCAAAGTAAATTTCCAACATGTTGTAATGAACAGAGAAAAAAATGTAATGAAATGAGTGGGCATCGAGCCAGTTAAAATATATTTCCCAGCCATGGACACTAGATGGCGCAACGACTCCACAGAACTTAAACTGAACAACATAAGTACTCCAAATTTTAAGGAAAATTCCCAAAGAAATTAAGCTTGCTTCTAGGAAGAACTGGAAATTTTCTGTGCTACACAGGGCTGTAGGATGACTTGTGTGTCCATAGGATGACTTGTATATGTGTGTTTGTTGTTTTATATTTTGCTTTGTTCAGTGTAAGTTTTGAGCTTGGATATTTTCCAAAGATATTTTAGCCTAAGTCAGTAGCATCCTGCACACCACTAAATGGTACTTGGGGTGATGAAAGTGATGATGATGGATGTGTCTTCATAAGTCCTAGGAATAACCTGATTATATTATTGCTACGGAAACAACATATTTTAAGAGTGAGGTACTATAAGAAAAATTCTATCCCCTAAATATTAGTAGCATGAAAAACACTAAATTTTTGATCAAATATGCTAGGAGTCCTTACTGAACAATAACGAGTACTTACTTGAATTAGGGGGCCAAGATTCCCGGTATTCACTACCTGCTTGAGTTCTGGGTGATTTGCCCCGAACCTGGAAAGCCACACAAAAATCATGAGTTACGATCAACAAGAGAACTTACCCAAGAAATTTAAATCATAAAAGTATACCTAAAATATACTTGTTTCTACCAATCTTCTTCCAGAATTTATTAAATTGGACAAATTTATCCTAACAATAATAATGCACATTTATATAAGGGATTCTAGTTTCCAAAGCATTTTCCCATATATTTCCTCACTCAGTGCCGAAAGCATTCAGTGGGGAATAGGAAGGGTAATAAGCACTAAAGAGAGACCTGCTGGATCTAGAACCACAATCCCTTTGACAGTTACACAGTTGCTAGGAGCAAGAGTTATCATGAACTGCCTCCCTGGACTGCCACACCACGATGAAGAGTCAGCTCCACTGACAGGAAAACCTAAGAGCAAAGCAACTGTAAACCTCCAGGAGGTTTTCATCTTTTAGCACTGTATTCATCTAAATTAAAATTGATAAAACTCAGCTGTGGGGGGAGCTTGCCTAAGAGAAACACCATAGAAGAAGGATTACCCTTCTCTCTTGTTTCTTCTGGGTCTCCATGACATGCAGGCGCTCCATGAGGCTGGAGATGCCCTGCTCCAAGCTGTCGATGGTATGGTGCTGCGGGTCATGACCACTGAAGCTGTTGCGCAGGCTGCGGAGGGCGTCTCGAACAAGCTGCAGGTCACTAGTCTGTGGGCAAAAATGAGATGCTGTTGGCATGGTGCAGTGCCACATTACAACCACATCCCAACCACTGGGCTGAGGAAGACACAGGGCAGAGACTTTCAGGATAAATCTTTGATTTTTGAGGGAGGAGGTATGAATAAAAGGAAATTTCCCTTTACAGAAGTAGGCCTACTGTTTGCCCACTCATTCTTAATTTTAGATAGCAAGTGCCTCACATCTTTACATGCCCAACAGATGCCAGAATCAGAGAACTGGGATATAAAAGGCCTAGTCCACTGGTGATAGCTAAGGTACTCTTTCAGTTTTAGGGTAAGCGACAGGTCTGTATTCAAAATCCAAAGAACATACCCCTCTGTGTGTAATTGAAGCAGCTCCTTTTCCTACCACTGCAGGGAGAAAACCATTGCTTTGAGAGTTGTGACTGTTGTAGCTGGTCACCTATAGCAGCAAGAAGAAATGATACTTGTTATGAGAAAATTCCAAACCAAGATGTACTGCCTTATTTTTCTTCTTTACATTTATCGCTTCCTGACATAGTATCTAATTATGTATTTATCTCATATCGCTATTAGAATGTAAGCCTCATGAATGCAGAGATTTTTTTTCTCTTTTGTTCACTGCTATAGCCCCAGTACTTGACACTTGGTAGGTATTGGTGAATGCAAAATGAACAAAATGGAAACCTCAGCCTGGAGGCTCCCAACCTATCTTCTGCCTGGACACTGGATGGCCTGAGAATACTGTTCCAGCACTTCCTGCCTTTGCTTCAGTAATTAAAAACTAAGAACGGCTAAGATTTCTTGAGCCTGACTGTGCCATGTGGATCTACCAGGGCTGTGTTTGGTGATCTACCTGGATTATCTTATGTATGCTTCAAAACAGCAAAAACAGCCACTGTTATTTCTTCTTTCCAGATAAGCTTCATTTTGAAGGCTAAGCAAATTAAGGTCACACGATGGTCAAAAGTGGTAAAGCTGGAATCTTAAACCAGATTTTCTTATCCTGGAATCTGCATTCCTAAGCCCCTCACCAAAGAGTCTCCTAACAAACCAACCTATGGCCTTGGTTCAGCCCTGAATCAGAAACAGAATCTCCCTCTTTGCCATTATAAATGTGGGCGACCCCGAGTTGTAGATTACCTCATCTGCTTCTCTTTTCATACAGTGAGTCAAAAGGACATCTTTTTGTTCTAGCTCCCGCTCTAGATCCACCTACAAATCAGAGACTAAATCAGAAAAGAATTTATCTAGGCCAGCACAGCAGGAAAGTCAGTGGCTGAAAATGTTCCCACCTGCTGGTAACTGGCCTCAGAGAGTTTCCGGAGTGCTTCTTCCAACTTGGTCTGGTGCTGCTGAAAGAGGCGATCCTTCTGCCCCAGCTCTTTCTGCAATAGAGAGCTTTCAGATGCGTGGCAAAGCCAAGGACATTGAACAGTTCACCCTTTGTGATGCAATTTCCACCTGAGAAAAGTAAAGCCTCAGGGAAACAGTCCTTTCCTCAAGCTACACCTGAAAGGCATCACACACCATAGCAGTCTTGTACAGTGCAAAAGATTCTTGGAAGGGTAAAAAAAAAGGGAGTTCCCCTTTGTACAAGAACCATATGTGCCATCCATACTTGTTAGAAATAAAAGTTAAGACTGAACTAAAGTTTCCAGACTCTTAGTTCTGTGCTCCTTCTCCTAGCCATGCTATCGCCAAGGTTAGTGAATCAGGGAACACAGAAAAAGATTCCCTCGCTGAAAGCAGGATGAGGACAGAGTATGTAAATGCTCTTTGAACAACAGTAACAATGGGCTGTTCATAAAAGGTAAGGTAGAAGTCATTCGCATACTGATGTTCATTCTTACTTTATATTCTCCCAAGAGCCAGTTTCGCTCATCTAGCTTCCTCTGCAGATCCACCTGCAAGAAGGATAAGAATTAACTAGCATAGGTATTATCTGACAACCCCAATAGGAAACTAGCTACTTGGTAACCAGAGCTCATGTTAGCAGTGACAGAATATAGCACAGAGAGGGCATAATTATTGTAAAACCACAGAACTACTCTCCAAGTTTTTAGTGAAATAGTCAAACTGTAGAACCACAATGTAGCCTCAGTGTCCTCAGTTGAAGAGTCAAGGCCGGTATGGTGTGAGCTTTCACTAGGAACAGAGATGAGTCTGATGGGGAATAAAATAAGTGAAGACACCAAGAGAAGACATTCTGGAATTAAGAGATTAGGATAGCAGATCTAACAGGACTTCATACAATATCCTATTTTGCTTCTGGGACACAATAAAGTCAGAGTTCATTCATTTATCTCACATTCTGGTTGTGTAGTTCATCTTTGTCCATATTTGCCCTCAGTAGTTCTTGTTTGAGCTGAAGAACAGATGTGTCCTGCTGAGTTAACCTTTGCTGCAAGGCATCCTGGAGAAAAAAAGCATACTAATTATTGTGGTTCTAGTTATTACAAAAAGTTAATTAAATCCCTCACTGCATATTCAGCATTAGTTCTGGCAAATTGGGAGACAAAAGGAGTATAAGGGTCTTGCCACAGAAGATAAGCAGAGTTTTGTTTTTTTTGTTGTTTTTTTTTTTTTTGGTCCCCTTATAGGACACTAGCATTTAAAGGAAAAAAATCTCCTATCATTGTCCTACAATGCTGACTAAAACCTGATTTTTCTTCCATCTATTACTCACCACTACCCTCTACTTCACTCTTGACAGCACAATATCCTAGAGAGAGGCTTTTGGGATCAGACAGACTTAGATTCAAATTACAAATTACTTTAATGACAATGACTTTGGACAATGCACTCTCCTTCCTCCCACCCTGACTTTCTCATCTGTATTTTAGGCATGTAAATACTCCACCTAGCTCTCCACCAGCTCCCTATTTCTTAGGGGGCTGGTACCTCTTTCTGCCACCCCATTCACATAGAATCCCCCAAATCACTCCCACCCTGCCTTTCAGAGCCCTACCCTGCCCTGCTGCTGCTGGATTCCGTGCCTCGTCTGGACCAGGACTGGGACTATATTTCCATGCTCAGAACTCTTCTTGGACTGATGGATCCTCTTCCCAGTATCCTAGAGTCTTACCAACCTCAGGCTATCTTTCTTTCAGCGCGGACCCTCTTGATTTCTACCATGCTTAAGAAAAAGTAGGTTGTCTATACTTATTTAAAAGGTTCAGCAGTAACACTTTCCTCCAATCACAGTTACCTCAAATAGAATTATGGACTGCAGCTGCATTCTAGTATATTTACCCTGATTTTTCTCTCTTTACAGATTACGAAGAAATAATGTGGGCTCTGGAGAATGTAGGAGCTCATTATTAAATATGCTGTCTGCCATGATGTTCATTACACGGCAGAGAGATTCTAACATGTCCCTGGGATCAGCAGCTCAGAAGGATATTTCCCATAGTGTGTTCTATGGGATGTCAATAAGTATTTCATGGGAGAAAGAAAAACATTTCTGTGGTTAACAATTCTAAACTCTTTTTAGGCCACCCTCTTTATGAGAAAGGTCCTTTAATATGTTACTATTTGCTGTGATTCTTCAAATTGGTAGGGCATTTCTCAAACTTATTTGACCATAGAACACATTTGTTTTCTAAAGTATCTCAAAGGACTAAGGCTATAGAATATACTCTGGAAAAAAATGCTGCTTAGTTACAATCTAATCTAGCCCATAAATGGAAGTGTAGGGAAAAGGAGGGAAAGCAACAGCCTAAGAACATCCTTTTCCAGTTCTAGGTATTTACACAGCAGATATGCTCCCACTTGGGTGAAATAACACATATTCAATGTCATTCATTAGATCACTGTTTTGCATTCGCAAAAGATTGGATATAACCTAAAAGACCCTCAATAGGAGACTGATTTAATAAATTAGCATAGTATTCCAACATAGCCATAAAAAAGAGCTAGGGAGGTCTTTACTACTGAAATAAAATGATCTCCAAGATATGCTGCTAAGTGAAAAAAAAGTAATATGTCATGCTATATTTAGAATATACTATTATTTGAGGAGGGGAAGAGAATTATACAAACATATATATTTGTTGATAACTGATAAGCTGCCTCCAGGAAAAAGAACTAGGTAAATGGGGGAACAGGTCTAGAAGTCAGACTTTTCAAGGATTATCTTTTGTACCTTTTATTTTTCACTTTAGCATGTCTGAATGTTATTAACTATTCAAAAAGTAAGTAAATTAAAAATTTTTTAGAGGAATTCTTCTTTAGAACTGAAGAAAACTGGTTTTAAAAAAGACCCCTGAAACTGAAGAAAAACGTAAAAGCTGATTGTTTCTACATATAGAAAAAATCAAGGTGGTACAGAGGAAAGTGACAGCACCAGGTAGTCATAACTACCAGAAATAAACCTCTGCAAAATAAAAGTATATTCTTCAACATTTCTGTCATTCCCACCCACAAAGCCCTCCCTTTACTGTTAGCACAGAGTCAGTTAAAGGCCCCACCAGAGGTATACAAGGAAAGACCCAACTGGCCACCCAGCACCCACTCTCACCAGTAGACTACTTCACCTTATAGAAAGTTTATTTAAAGAAATAATGTCTTACTTTTTACCTTTATTCCTTGTAAGTTTCTGGCTTCCTGTTTACATTTCAGCAGCTCCTTCTGCAAACCAAATATAGTTAGATCAGATGGTAGCATCTGGGCTGCTTCAGAATCATTACCTTACTCTGTCGGTAAGAACACAGAACTCAGATAAATGTTTCATGAAAAATTAACCGTCTACTGAAGCAGAAAACAGGTATGGTCTGGTAAACAGTAAAGGCTGACTCAGAGAAACAAGAACAAGACCCCTTCCATTCTGCCCTGTGGTACTCAGGCTCAACTGCCCAGGAAGAGAAGAGTCTTGCCAAGAAAGAAGACAACATATATTCCCATAGGCTCTCATTCCTATATTTAGCAATCTTCATTGACAGGAAAACTTAATCATAATAATCTAAATCCCTCTCACTGAAATACATAATCATATCTTAATATCCCTACCCTCAATGTCATTAAGTGATTATCTTAGTTTTTAATGATCGGCAAAGGGTTAGAGTGTTTTGATTCTCCAAGAAGGTATTGTTCTTTCAGGACCAAACAAAAACATGAAATACTAATTAACTCAATCATGAAATAATAATTAACATCGCTTACAATAGATTAAATATGTGCATATGATTGTCACTAGGAAAGAGATTTTAGGAGAAAGCACCCATAACTCTCAGACTCCACTCCACTTCCTTCCTTCCCTATTGTATCACATCAAGAGTTTGGAATTAACATATCTAAAATGGGGACTCTTAACCTGGATTCCACAGATGGGTTCCAAAGTCACTCTAACAAAACTTCAAGTCAGCTAATAAACTCATGCATATTTCTGGGGAGATTAATGACTTTAGAAATATAACTCCAAAATAGTTAAGATCCACTGACCTACAAGAATTCTGGGACATATTCATTAAAAATGACCATACTAGACTATAGTTAATACTGTACTATAAATATGAAAGTTGCTAAGAGAACTTAAAAGTTCTCATCACAAGGAAAAAGAATTATAACTATGTGTGGTAATGGATGTTAACTAGACTTATTGTGGTGAGCACAACATATACATATGCTGAATCAATGTTTTATACCTAAGACTAATGTAATATGTCAATTATTAAAAAAATGAACCATACTGATATTAGATACGTTTTTAATTCTAATTAAAAAAGGAAAAAATAAAACACTTCAAACATACAGAAAGGTGTAACCAAAAATGACATAGATACCTACTACTCACCACCAAGATTAAAAAGATGTCACCTTTTTGCCATATTTAGGACATATCTTTCTCTTTCAATTAAAGACATAAAACAAATACAGATACAGCTAAAGTCCTAGGTCTGCATCCCTTTCCCTCTCGCCATTACTGTTCCAAAGTTTGTGTGTAGCATTCCCATTATTTTTCAAAGAGTAAAGCATCCTGACATACCTTTAGGTCCTGATTCTCCTCCATACTCTGATCCAGACGACTTTGGATTATAATCTGAATATAAAGCAAAGATATGGTTATATAACTATGCTATGAAATTCAGAGGTCATTCACTCAACAAATATTTATCGAGCACTTATTAGATGCTAGCTACCCCTCTACTGTGACTATAAGGAAAAACTGGAAACAGTTCTTGTGCTCTAGTGGAAGCATATATGCCCAGGTGGAGCAAGAAGAGAGTAAAAATAGAGTTTAGAATGTGTGTGTGTGTGTGTGTGTGTGTGTGTGTGTGTGTGTGTGTGTGTGTGTTGGGTGCAGGGGTTGGGCAAGCAGAAAGAGAAGTGGCAAGGAGTTGGAGATTGGAGAGAAAAACAGGGGTCAGATCATGAAAGGCCAGTGAGGGTATTGAAGAATACTCAGACAGAGAGACGGGATATCAAGGCAATAAGCAGGAAGTAGCGTGTATTGGTGCTAGCACCAGCTCAGCAATTTCACATGCAAAGGCTGAGCTCCAATCTCACAGCAGGGCGTTCCTTTTTATACACATCTGATAATTCCTCATAGTAAACTGTACTATGATTGGTTGGTGGGCCGTAAGGGGAGTGACCGACCAGAGCTGTTGGTCTTCAGCTACGACACTTGAAAAGTGCCTTACCAATTATGGGAAGGGAAGTGAACAACCTTCAACCACACTCGCAATGGGGAACCATTAGTTTTAGTTAGGCAAAGGGATGACAAAATGAAGTTTGCCTTGAAGGTAAAGTATTCCTGCTGTTTTGTAAATAATGAATTAGAGAAGGGCAGGAGAAGAATCAGGAAACCAGTTAGAAGGCCAGTATAATACTGGATAAAGGCCTGAATTAAGGTAGTAGCTGTGAGAAAAGAGAAAACTATATGAAGATATTTAAAAAGTCAACTTAACAAAAGTTGGTGACTAATTGGAAGTAGAGGGAAGGGTTAGAATGGATTCAAAGAGGATAATTCAGATTTCTGTTTTGGGCATTTGGGTAGATGGAAAGTAAAAAGAAAAAAAGAAAAAAAAAATCCAAAAGGACAAGCAATTCTGGTGATGGAAAGAGAAAAGCTGTTTAACTTAGGACTCATTGAAATGGAAATGCTATGGACCTCATAAGTGGAGATAATTAACAGGCAGTTGCATGTTAAATATGCAAATCTAGAACTCCCCAGAGAGAGCTGAGGTAGAAATAAATAGTTGAGAGGCAACATCTGAGTCACATGGAAAGTGAGTAAAGCCATGGAGGCCCACACTACCCAGGTAAATGTATAGGATAGGAGAGAGCTCAGAGTGAACCCTGAGGAGCACCAACATTTAAGGCACAGGCAGAAAAAGAGAAGCTTCAAGAGGGACCTGAATGTAAACTCCATGAAGATATGATTTTGTCATTAGTGTATCTCCAGCACCTAGAAACAGTGCCTGTAAGAGTCAGCCAGCACTCGATAAATATTTGTTGATGAAAAAAAGAAAGGGGGTGGGAGGAGGGTGCGGGGAGAGAAAGAAAGAAAGAAAAAGGAAGTATAGTCAAAAACTTGACTAGGAAAACCAGGAGAGACGGAGTCAGGGAAAGAAGTATTTTAAGAAGTCATGGACAATAAGGTCAAATGCTAAAAACAAATCAAATAAATAAACCGGACTATTCGGTGTCCAGTCACGAGAGAAGGAACGCACCAGTTGCTCCTCAGGATTGACTCCTGGTTCACAGAGGGCCAAGGTCCTCTCCTGTTCGTCTTCAGGTAAGGATCCATTGAGCAGTAAGGCCTGAATAACCACAAAGGCAGAAAGAAACTTAACTCTCATCAGATAACCGAGTCTAGGGTTGGGCTTGGTAGGCTTAATCCATATTGAAATCGCATCCAGGCTTCCTCTAGAAATCTCCTTCGTAATTTTTTATCCTTAGATATCTCCAATTGCTCATCTTGGATCTATCTGGAGTTTCTTCTGTCGGGCCCATGCTCTAAGCCTCTGTCTCCTTTCTGAATGTCCCTGAATCTTCTGCTCCAAGTTTCCTTGGCCCCAGAAATCAATCTAAAATAAACTTTCCTCTCAGAAATGACATTTCAAACCTGAGCTGCTCAAACTAAATTTTGCCACCCGGAAAATGAACTAAAAGCAGTGCTGAATTATCCTGGTGCAGAGGTTTATTATAATGAATTAGTTAGAATACATTTAAAGTAATTCCTTGGATTTGTTTCAATAATTTTTGTTTCAGTAATTCTGAATTTTTACTCCCTAAGGCAACCTGTATAAAACAAGAAAGCAAAAACATTTGCTTAGAGATGTCCTCATTCATTTCCACTCTCTCTGCCAGGCTTTATTTTCATTACAATATGCACCCCACTCCCAGATTTACCTTGAAACTAAGAAAGCTTAGGACCCAGGGCCCCATACATTCACTACCCTCCCAAGGTCATATATATAATATTGTATGCATATATGTAATCTTTTCTTAAATATGGCCCCTAAAATTGCGTACTTTAGGGCTCACAAAACTTGGATCTACCCCTGCAGGTAGGTATTACAGGATATATCAGCTCAATGAAAGATTTAAAAATGTGTCCCCATTTTTAATGTGTCCTATATATGTCTAACCTTTTTAAATTAAAAAAAAAAAATGTGTCCCCATTTTATATCATGAGCTTTTCTCAATTCAAGAGAAAAATGACAAAGGTTAAATCCAATTTCACTAAATATAACACAAATGACACCACAAATGTTGGCATATAAAAACATTTAAAAATCCAACGACTGGTTGGTCTACAAAACACTAATTAAAAAAAATAAAGTTCTGTAAATCAAATTAATTTGGTTATCCCATGGAGTTGTGGCAAGAGGTATAGGCAAGTATAAGAAGCTAAAGGGCTGCTAAGGGAGAGCAACATTACAGAAAAACTGACGCCAATGGCAAGTGTTCAACAGCCTCTAACTTAGGCATACCAATAAGTCAGAAATCCTGGACATAGCTTAGCACGCATCTTGTTCATCACTGAAGGAGTTAAGAAGCCCAGTGGATGCTGTGAGCCCCATTGTATTCTATACTGGAACTGAATTCTCATTGTGATCATGTGGCTGTGAATTAAACTCTTCTGTTTGCACAGAATATTAGGATGCTAACTTTTCTGCCTATCAAGTCTCCTTTTTCTATCTAATCTGCCATCAGATTTCTCCCAGACTGCAAACCAAACTGAGAGCCAAATTAAAGGATATCTATGTTCATATAATGAAATTATCATGGGAAAAACCTGGTTGGTTATAATCCCAAAGCTTTCCATGCTTTAATACTTACAATTAAAGGACAACAGTAAGAACAACAAAAACCATTCTATTAATTAAACCTTTCCTTAATGGAGCGTCAGAAGAGAAAGAAATGGAGTATCTAAAAGGCAGACCTTTTAAAAATATGGAACAAATATGGGGAAAATCGACAACTCTTCCCTGGGAACATTTAGGAGTAAACATTCTTTTAACCCTTCTCAGTTCCTGGGGCATACTTTATGCAAATTGTTTTACCAGCGCACCAAACTCCTTTTCTCTTTAGGAACCCTTTGTGTCCCCACCCTGTTGCTGGCTGGCTGGGAGCACGCCCTCCACCGCCTGCCGGCTGCCAGAGCCACTCACATAATGTAGGCTTTGTTTATGTGTCCATAAATATTTGACAATTCAGAAGCAGTGCAGTTCCCAGCACAAACAGAAAGGGATATTCCTAGGCAATTTCAGGGTCATCAGCATACTATAAGGACTCCCCCAGATAGAGACAGACACACAATGACAGAGGATTGGGGGGTCATTTCAGGGTAGAAACTAAGTCAAGTGGGTCAGCTGGTCTCTGGGGGCAGATTTACTAAGCTGGCATTGAAGATACAGGAAAACTGAAGGGCTTCGTTGCTCAAAGAAAACCTCTTCCCCCTGATCATCATGCCTAGGCATCCACTTGCAAATGCATTAGGAGTCCGCTAAATCCCTGGGCTAGATTCAAAAGGAAACTTGTAGCATTACTGGCTCTTCCACCCTTCCTGCTGGAGAATTCCAAGGAGAAAACCCTGGACTATTCACAGTGCCATTCTCTGAGGGAAGCTGCAATTGCAGGTTTGTAGCTGCAGAGAGGGGAGAAACCCACCTTTAAACGGAGAGCCAGAAGAAGAGTTTGGTAGGGCTCAATGATGGCTCCCGGAGTTGCAGAACTCCTAACAGCTGTGCCGTAAACAAGAGTCCATAACGTCCATTTAAGAGTACTATACTCACATAAAAGAAATTTTCTGATCTTTGTGTAATACTCCCTCTATCTAAATTCCCCATTCAACCCTAACCTTATGCAAAATTAAGTCAGTTAATTTCAATTGATACCGGTGATTTAAGAATAGTAATTGGTACATCGAAGACAAACTACAAGTGAGTTACCTGTAATCCTGATATCATTTTCTTGGCTTCCTCCATTTCTTTTTCTAAATGTTCTTGTTGTTCCAACAGCTGTTCTTCCCATGAAGTCTCCAGGTAGGTTCCAGGGCTACCTGGTCGCCAGTCTCGGGATAGTGGAGAGTCTGTCTCCTCTACAAAATGAAAGGACGAAATACAGTTCATGTTGAAGAAAACTGAGATTCCCGCAGAAAGTGTTCACAGTCTGCTGCGTTCACAATTAGGTCACCTGCCTTCTGAACCTGTCCTCATTGCATAAACTGGACCCTCCACCAGGTGGGGTTGTGAGACATAACGAGCTGGCTGTTAACACACTTGAGGCTCACAAAAGCAAAACTTACTCTGTTGGGAAAATATATCCTCTTTAGAATGTTTAGGAAGCAATAAGACCGCCTCTTCAGGAGTCTTGGTATGGGACATAGATTTTACTCTTAATTCCCCAGAACTGGCATTCTCAGAGCTTGATTCTGCTACGTACAAAGAGGGGAGCTGTCAGATGCAGAGAAAACAAAATTCCTGTTGGTTGGTTGCTCTGGAGCTTCAGGAGGGAGATCTCAACTTAATATTCCTTTGACCATTCTATCATAACTGATCCCGTCATATATAACACTATGTGATTCACACAGGAAATAAACCAGTAAAAACATATTTGCACGAATTGTTTAATCTCTCTAGTTTTATTTTCCAACCCTATAATCTCTTTGCTCTGATTTCATTCATAAGAATGAATATAATAAGCATAATCCCTTTGGGTTGTTGTGAATTAAATGAGCTAACTTATGTGCAGGGCCCCATGCTCTCTCTCAATAAATGCTCTCTCTCTCTCCCCAGAGTCCCAGGAGTTTCTGACTCAGTAACATGACTGATTCTTTGATACTAATGCCAGGGCTGGCAGAGGAGCAGAATAAGGAAGAATTTAATCCTAGTTTTTCTTCTGAGGATTTGGATTTCATTGAATCCCCTATAGGTGAGTAAAACTCTATCTGAAATGTTTTACTTCTTTCATGTTTCCCGCTGTGTTTATGTAAGTAAAAGGAGAGTGACTGGAACAGAGGAAGGGGAAGTCTAAATAAAGGAAACTCCTTGTGGTCCTTTCAGTAGCCCTCACACCAATAGATCCTACTCTATATTCCTGGCCCCAATTTAAGTTAGGGAAGTACTGAAATTATTTGTATAGCACAGAAATAATAAAAACTATTTACTTGAGTAAGGTTTCTGACTATTTCCAAGTCATCTCCCTAATTCATAGGCAGCTAGCTAAGGAATAGCCTGTCTATACCGCTGTAGGATTTCTGACAGCTAGGACACTGGCAGTGATATTCTGTAAGAGGATAAAACTACAGTAATTGGCTCCAAAGCATTAGAGTCCTCTAAAGCTGACCCTGTATGCACAGACTATAGACAGGCACAAGGCCAGGGAGCTTACAAGTAGATAGTCAGGGCCTCTGAACTCTTCCAGTTGAGGGCTGTTCCTTGAGCCAACCCAGGCAGGCTGAGAAATAGTACCTGTTCTGTTCTCTATTCCTTCAGAGGGAATAATCACAAAATCTGCCTTCTCCTCCGACTGGGTGATAATGGATTCGCTCTTTGCACTGTGGATAGGACTAGGTGAAGTCAGGCTGTTATCAAAGAAAAAGGAAGAGAAACAACTATTTGATGAACAGTTGTCTTGAAGTCACCATTCATAATTTATCCCAGAGACATGTTCTTATTCATCTTACTCCTACTGCCTAACTTAGTACCTGGCCCACAATAAGAACAAATATTTGAATAAATTTCTTGAATGAACGAAATAAATATTGAATGAACAAATGACTCAGTCCTAGGAAATCTTTTCACAACAAGGCTGCCTTTAAGTCTAATTCATTCAGAAGAGATTTATCAGAAGGATAGGTAATCTAACATTTTATAGAGCTTCAAGTTTTGTTTTGTTTTATTTTGATTTGTTTTACTTACCACCACCAACAACTTTGGGCCCAAGTTCAGAGATAGATGTAATATGCGTTGTAGTAGCTTTGGGAGATAGGGAAAAAAAACTATTTCCGATATGTTGATTTTTCACAGACCAGTAGCAATACCAGCAGAGTAGTCACAGATGATCAGCTCTGGGCTGATCCCAAAGGAGGGGATGAAGAGGATGGTGCCTCAGCGGAGAGACATTGCTGGAGTGTGGACAGTACCAGAATGGGCAAAGGGGCAGTGATATATCAACAAAGCTAGGATGTGACAAGGAAAAGGGTAACAGGTCAAAGGGGGAAAAGACCTGCTAGGAGATAGTAAAAGTTTACCTGATTTGTTCCTATCGAAGAGTTATTTATATCTCTGCCACACTATTTTCAAACTGTCATCAGAAACCTCGCAATAATTCTTAAGTTCTGATATAATTACTATCCTTGGAAGGAACTGTTCAGATTTTTAGGAAAGTAAAACTTTAAACCTCCAGAATAGCAAATCTGTAAGACAAGCTGAGTATGTGAGGCTGATGCTCCTGTCTGAAGAGCCCTTTTTCTTTGCACCGCACCTTGAGAACATCGGCACTGAAACAATCCCAGGGGCTGTGGGGTCTGCAAGCCCAGCCCCCTCAGAAATTCTTTCCAAATCCATCACCCAGACAACAGTGTCAGTGTCTAGGATTCACTGACCCACTTAATGTGCCCCTGAAGTCTCCCAGGCTAATCCTCACATCCACGATCAGGAGTTAGCATTTCATCTTCTTAGAAACCTGTAAAAACTAGAGCCAAGCACAGTGGAAGTAGCTAGAGACTTCAAACCTCTGAAGCAGCCTGAGGACTATGGTCTCACCTGCCGCGTTGTCCAGAGTTTTAGGGCTTTGGTAGGAAAGACCTCAGTTATACATTCTCATCCTTATACAAACCACAGAAAAAAAAATTTAATGTTGTTTGCCTCTTTAAATTAAAGAAAGGTACTTAATCATAGATCTGCAACCTGAACAGGCAAAAGGGGTGAAGAGTGGCAAGAAGCGGTATTTACAAAAAGTAATTGCTTTATAGAATTCTTCTCTCCATCCTTCACTTCTTAGGCAATCTGAGTTCCAGGCCAACGTGAATCAGCTACTGGGAAAGCACTAGTCTAAGGGTACTAGGTCTTCTATAAGAAGGACGATTCCATGGCTGTTCGGGCTTCAGCATTCACCTCCTGAAAGAAATTGGGATCCAAGTGCAGACAGAGGCCTGCAACAGCTGCTCCTCTTTGAGAAATAATAAGACAACATTTTCTCAGCTGACAAGGTGTTATGGTTGACATGTTCCAGTCTGCATTTGGCTGGACCACAGTGGGGAACGTGTGAGACGAAGAGGGGGATTGGGAAGGGTGGTGTGAAACTGGAAAACAGCTTCCCTAAAAGCAGAGACGCATGCTCAGCTCCACCTTCTCTCTCCTAAGTGAGCTGTCGCCCATATTAGGGCAATAGGAGGCGGATATCTGCATATCCAACCCCATTGGGAGAGTGGCAGAGCAGTCAGAAGAAAACAACATTTCTCTTTCTAGAATTAAGGCTGCCAGTTTGTGAGGCCAGAGAGGTAAGACCATGAAACTAAATGGCCAAGTTAAAAGAGAAAGGACCTGAGGAAGAAAAATCCTGAGGCACATGGCAGAAGAGGCATCTTGCTGCTTCCCCAAGAAGAACCTAATGGATAAGGACGGTGCATTTAATGCTCTACCTCGAGTCAGAGAAAAGTATTTTCATGCTAATTATATGATATATGATAAGCACTCCCTAGTTACCTTAAAAATCTTATTTTATAAACAAGTAATCCCCTACTTGCCATCATAATCCTCTCAAGTCAGGGAACAACTGATTACAAATCAGGTCCAACTGATACACTTCTTAATTCCCATAGGTCTAACATCACTCCAACCTTAATTTATCAGACAATCTGTCCCCTAGCAAAGATACTTGCAAATGAGAGTCAAACCAAAATTTTTTTTTTAATAGGTAGTGGGCGATGAGAGTCCAGCTCCCTCCTGAAGTGCCCTCCCTTAGCAGAGACAAGACAGTGTAAAGGGCCACTCCTCCTTCCCCTTTGCTGGCTCCAGCTTCCTAAACCCACCGTATTTTATAGTGATAATCTCAGGCCAGCAGCCTGTTCTCCCCAATAGAGCGCCCCCACCCATCCCCGTCTGTCTCTGGCTAAAAGCATCCCCCAGTCTTGGCCCTGTTCCCATCCATGCCCCCACCTCCAAAGCCAAAGTGGCCTCAGCTCACCATTTGACTTGCGTCCCTCCCATGGTCCCCCTCCTGGCTCCGGCTTCAGCAAGCCTGCTTCCCTGGGTGAGGTGGGAGGCTGAGACTCACAGCGCTCCCAAATTCGGGCATATCTCCCCAAGCTGGGGCCCGAAGAACGACTCCACGAGCAAGCCAACAACCAGAGCTGCTGGCCTCGATCGCAGGAGAGAGTAGGGAGGACAGAGAGGCAGGCGTCTCGGCCCCGGGGACCGGGATGCTCCTGACTCCGAGGCGCGCTGTCCCGGCAGCTCAGACACTGCAACAGCCCGGTCTGGGCGGAAGCCGACTCCCCTCGCAGGCTGCCGGTCCCCAGCAGCCGCAGGGTGGTCTCCACGGCCACCCGGCTCCAGGCATGTCCCCGGGCGTAGGCATCTCAACCCATCTCCGACAGCGAGAAACGATCCCGCGGCTCCCGTTGCGCGGTGGAGTCCCGGCGGCCAGCGTGCGCGCAATCCCAGCCCCGCAAAGCCTCTCCACAAGCTGCCCGCCCCTCTCCTCCCCACCCCCTCACCCCCAGGCTGTCACACGCGGCCAGGCAGTGCCCGGCTCCGACACCCGCGGGCGCTCAGCCTAGAGTCCGGGCAGAGGCAGGGCGAGGGCAGGGGCGGGGCCAGGATGCGGCGCTGGGTGGGAGCGCCCGCCAGGGTGGGAGGGGCCGCTGGTGGGCAGAATCCCCAGGAGGGGATGTGGTCCGGGACCTGAGAACCTCAGGTCTGAAGACGTTGCCTTTTCTTCCCCGAGCCCTCCCTTCGTGGACACCGAGGCCGGGGTAGGTCTAAGCCGGCTTCTCGCGGGAGGGGTCACCCCCCCCCCCCGGAAACCCGCTATACGCCCTTCTCCTCCCACCTTCCCTTCGGGCGTTTCGTGTGTTCTTTTTCCCAACTAAAGATCATTTTGCTTGGATACAGTAAGACGCTGGCCCGAGGTCTTGGAAGCTACAGGCACGCAGGGTTTGGCCAGGGTATCTCTAGAGGAGCGGGGGTAGGGCATTAGACGCTAGGGGCTGTCCTTCCTATCTTAACCTTCTCTGGGTTCTGGGTCAGATCCATGGTCACTGAGCCATCAGATGGGCTCCCCTGGGTGGAGAAAGCGGGGCAGAATGTGCCTGAGCCTGCTGGGTCCCAGGGAACTGAGGAAAAGGAAAGGTGCTGAGCACACCAAGGAGGTTAGTAAGAGATCAGCTTCGAAGAAAATGACAAAATAGGAAGGGGTTAAAGACAAAAAGAGGAATGCAAACTATTCAGAGTTCCTCCCAGAAAATTGTCACCATCAGCCCTCTGCAGCCAGATTTCCAGCGGGTCCCTAATTTACACTGTCTCACTGCCTTTGCCCCAGTCGGAGTCCTATCAGAGAGGAAGGAAGCAGGTGCTCTCAGGAAGAAATCCAGACTTCCTCTTCTCCTCTCCTCTCCTCCCCTCCCCTCCTCTCCCCTCCCCTCCCCTCTCCTCTCCTCTCCCTCTCTATCTCTCTTCCCCTCCCTCCCTCTATCTTTCCTTCTCTAAACCTGGCAGGCACTATCGGACACTGAAGAGCAAAAAGCCTATAGCCATTCAGAAAGCAATAGATCTCATTATACAACAACATATCTTTTGGTTCTGTACCAAGTGATAGCCTAAGCAGCAAGCAAGAAAGAAATGGTTTAGATTCTCACTAAAAGCACACCCATTGCTTACAGGGTTTCCTCTGGGATGATGAAAATGTCTTCAAACTGGATAGAGGTGATGGTTGCACAGTATTACAAAAGTACTAAATGCCACTGAATTGTACAATTTAAAATGATTAATGGTTAATTTTATGTTATTTGAATTTTATAAATTAAAACCTCATTTATTAAATGTGAAAATTAGAGAAAGTTGAGCAAGGTTATCAGTATATTAAAATGCTGAAAAGAATTCCATGTGATCTCAATCAATTAGGAAATGGTCCATCAAACAAAGATGGAATTTTATGAGGAAAAGAAATAGGAGGAAGAAAACAAAGACATAAAATACATATAAGACAAAGAACAATTAGACTTTAACTAGCCCAGACTAAGCTAGGTTGAGGTAGGAGAGAAAAGGTCATTAGAGCAAATATTAAATATGATTCAGCAATGAAATGAAATTAGTAAATGAGCTAACATGATCTTGGGATGTGTTTATAGACGCATAATTCACATGAGCCAGGAAAGGAGCCTTTTCCTGCCACTATACTTGGCATTGATCAGGCTTTTATTAGAGCACTGTGTCCTGCTTCGGTCTCTGTGCTTAGCTCTAAGGGATATAGACAGCCTTTCAGCTACAGTCACATTCATCATTAGCCCACTCAGATGCATACTAATCTGCCACAATTCCCAGCTCTATAAATGAAAGTTGGAAACATTCTAATGCCCTAAAGCAACTCTGCTCATTTTCTCTTGCTGTAACTTAGAGTTACACTCAGGCACAAAAACAGTACAATGGAACCGGTTCTCATAAACACTGGCAGCTGACAATGCAACTACCAGAACCACGGCTTAGCTCTAATAGGTCCCAGTCATGCCCCCATGTGGACACAGCTAAGCACTGGCACTGGGGCTCTGCACAGGGAAATTCATCAGTATTCCTCCCCTCCTGCCGGCACAAAACAAGGCAGTATGAAGGGCTGCCCCTTTAAAGCCAAACATAAACTGAGGGAAAGAGAAAGCATTTAGGTGCCTTATTGTCTATGTTGCTACTTGAGGCTGAGAACCCTGAGAATCCCCAAGAATTCGGTTTTTAGCTATGACTGTAGTGGTAAAGAATCTAAGACCACAATTACCTGGAGCAGCTGGACTCAGACGGGGACCTTTGCTGCCCTTCGTACTGCTGCACCAGAGCTCGCACACTCCAGTATGGATTCTCAATCTCTTCATCCATGCTGCTGTTCCTAAAGTCAGAGGGCACCAGCAAAGGAGAAGGTGTCAGTCCTTCAGGTCAACTCAACAAGTACTGACAGATGGCCACTTTGTGAGCGCTACTGGAAAAAAGATGAATAAAGGCAAAGCCCCCACTTTAAAAGACACTTGAAACCTAGTAGGGAAGAGAGACACAAAAACAAGTAATTTCACCAATCTTTGCAACACCTCAGGGTCATGCTCTCTCTCAGCAGACACACAACTGCCAAAGTGTTTCCTGCCACGACTCTCCAGGACAGCTTGGCCTTCAGGATAAATTCCAGGGAGAGACTTCCCCAGATGAATTGGAGCATCGCTCCCACGCATCTCCCAGTGAAGAAAACACTGTGCCAAAGGCATGTATTTAAAATTCTGGGCACCAGAGCAAAAAAATAAAATAAAATAAAATAAATAATAATAATAATACATATATAATTCCTTTACTTTATGCTAACTGCAAAATAAGCATCTCTAAAGGAAAGGGCTTTTCCCTTTTAGAGTGCCTGCTCCAATCTCCACTCCATGCTCTTTCTGCACTGTGGGGCTGTTTAGGTGATATTTTCATCGACTGCATAGCATCATTTAAGGGAAGAAATTTAGGAGAGAGTCAAGTTCCCATCCTCGGAGTTCTACCCTTACCTCTGTCTGTATCGAAAGACATCCCGTCCTGACTGTGACATGTCATGACACACATCAGCCAGAGCAACAGCTGCCCCCTGGGCCACAGCAGTGGCACAGTGTGGTTGGTGACTCTGCAGAGGAGCTCTGGAGTCCCGTCCTTGGTTCACTGTCCTGCTAGAGCCAGGTTTGAAATGAGCTGCCAAGGCAAGGATCAGTCTCATGATAGACTTCAGGTTTCCTTCCACAATATCTGAGGGACAGAACAAACCAGGAAGTCCTAAGGGAGGCACGGAGCTAAGGACTCACTCATTTAATACGTATTTGCTAATGATGCAGGTGAGCAAGGCATTCAAGGTCTCCATCCTCACAAAGCCATGTTTAATAGGGAAACAAGATTTAAAAGCAATTACAATAAAGTACAATAATGTGTTATGATAGGAGAAGTACAGGATTCTTTCAGGGCTCAGAACAGAGGCATCTTATCTAGAAGACTCAGAGAAGGATTCTTAGAGGAATTGAGTTCTAAACTGAGACTTGACTGATAAATAATGGTTCACCAGATGAGGGAAGAGAAGGAAAAGAATATGCCAAGAAGAGGGAACAACACACATGAAGGTCTAGAGGTGAACGAGAGCATGATAGACTAGAGCCATGCTGTCCGATATGGGAGCCACTAGCCACATGTGGCTATTGAGCACTTTGAAGGTAGGTATAGTCTGAATTGAAATGTGCTGTGAGTGTAATATTTACTTAGCGCACGCGCGCGCGCGTGCACACACACACACGCACACACGAAAAATATCTCAGATTTAGCACAAAAAATAGAAGGCAAAATATCTAATTAATAATTTTTATATTGATTACATATTGAAATGATAATTTCTTGGATATATTGGGTTAAATAAAATTTACTGTTCAAATTAGTTTCACCCTTTTCTTTTACTTTTTTTCAATGTGGCTATTAAAACTTTTACATTATGCATATGACTCACATTATATTTCTATAGCACAGCTCTGTGGTAGAGGAACTAAAAGTTGAGCATTGCTAGAGGTCAGAGTGCAGGAGGAGAGTGTGAAAAGTGAGAAGATGAATCAGAGGTCAGGTCAGAGAGGGCATGGTAAGCCACAGGAAGGACTTTGGATTTTATCCTAGGGGCCCTCAGATGCAGAGGGCTGGCATGAGCCTATGTATTCTTAGAAACATCATTCTGGCTGCAGTGTGGAGAGCAGATGGGAGGGGGACAAAAATCAATGCAGTGGGACTAATCAGGAAGCTGTTGCACTTCTCTAGGTAAAAGAAAATTATGTCTTGAGTGGCAGCGTTCCCTCAAAATAGCTGAATTTAATGGGCCAGATCCCCAAGCCCACTCCTCATGTGGGCCAAATTAGAGATATTATCACATTCTAAATTTTGTCCTAGAAAAAAAAAATAGATTGTGTAGGCAGAAAACAATGTGATAATCTGGTAAGGAGCTCCTCTGCAGTTAATGTGAGGAAATGAATAAAATTCTATTTTTTTTTAGTTTTATAGCCTTTTAAATGAAAGACTTTGAAAAGGATCAACTGGCACCTTCTACAAAGTGCTTTCAGTGGTCAGTATCTGCCCCATCTAAATGACTCCAACAAAGAGAATATCAATAGTATAACATGAAAGAAGTACTACCTCTGCCCCCATTTTCATCAGAGCGACAGGCAATCAGATCCAGAAACTGAAGCTGAAGCAGAACCAGATTGCAATTAGTTCTAAAGAAATGACTGGCAGACTGGGGAGCCGGTGCTCTCTGAGGACACCTACGCCCTTTCTTCCTTACACCCTGGGCTCAAAATGACTGAGAGGTATCCTCTTCTGGCCATGTGGCTATAGCAGAAGGCATGTTTCAGAGGTTACAGAGGCTCTTTTATCCTGCCTGAAATGTTCTGTGATGTCAAAAAAAAAAAAAATGCTAGAAAATACTTCCTTTCTGGAAAACTGGATGGAAAAAAACATAGGCTATTATGACTTGAAATAATTCTTGGTCAAAAAACCCTAGGAACTTAAAAAACATAATCTATCTTCATTTTTGATAATTTTAAAATTAATATCCCAATTTTATAATTTCTTCTCTATCATTATCCTGTACACACTCAAGCAAACCTTTATTTAATTAAAATGAATAAAGATCTTCTATCTTCACCCATGTTTCTAAAGCAGTCGGATTTTGATAATCATTCCATCCCAAGAGGATAACTTTATAGAAAAATGACATGAGATCATAGCCTTAATCCTTCTCCTGTCCATCAGAACTCTCAACTACATAACCAATGGTTCTTCTGAGGGTGGCAATCACCAACTAAAGATGAGTGTACTCATCCACAAAAAACGTAAAGAGGCACTGACCTTTAGCTGAAGTCTGGTGCATACGAATCTTTTTAGAGGCCACAAACTGTAGCACCTTCTCCACATTATTCTTCATCTCCTGTTGGTTATTAGGACACAGCTGTACCCCACTCAGCTTTTCTCCTGCTGTTAGAAGAGAGAAAATACATGAAGTTATAGGGAGGAATATTATCAAAGTCTCATAGTAGCCAGACACAAAGAAAGGAAATATTTGATGTAAAGACAAAGATTATATACAAATATGCAAGTGAGTAAAGCCTTGGTGTTTGTAATCTGGATGGGGAATAGGAAAATGGAAACCTTTTGTAGGGCCTTCAGATTGTCAAATCTATTCCCAGAGGCCTATGAAGTTACTATGTATATTTATTCATTCAAAAAACATTCATCGAGTACCCAGTATATGCCAGGCACTGTTATGGGCACCAGAGAAACATCAGTGAACTATGTAAAGTCCCTTCCATTACAGAGTTTGTATTTGTAGCGATGTCAGCTGACTGAGTTAATGAACAAGTATGTAATGTAATTTCATGTAGTGATAAGGGCTTTGAGGAAAAACACACGTCCCCTCTAATGATACATTTGATCAGAGACATGAATAAAGAGATGTTAAGATTTGAGGAGGAAGCATTTCAGACTGAGGAACTACAGGTATAAACTCCAAAGTGGGAATGAGCTCAGCTTATATGAGGAATAGCAAAAAATAGCAGTGTGGCTGGAGTGGAGGGAAAGAGGAGTCGAGTCCTAAGAGAAGCTAGAGGGAAGCAAGGCCAGGTCGTGAAAGGTTCCATGGACCAGAGTAAAAAGCTTGAATTTTATTCTAAGTGTAATGAGCAGCCAGTGGAGAGTTTAAGGAAAGGGAGTTACATGATCTGATTTATGTTTTTAAAAGTTCACTCTGTGCAGACATAGATCACACAGAGAGGAAACAGGGAGAAAGAAAATGAAAATAGTCAAGGCAAGAGATAATGATGGTTTGGGCTAGAGTGGAAGAGGCTGCCTGGTGAGAAGTCAGATATTGGGTAAATTTTTAATATAAAGCAGATGGCATATGTGAAGGATGGAATGTGATACATGAGGAAAAGAGAATAATTAAGGACAACTTCTAAGTGTTCTCCCTTAAGAGCTGGGCAAATGGTACTGTGATGTTTTACTTAGATGAAGAAACCTAGAAGATAAAAGGATTAGTGGGGAGAAGAAAATCATAAGTTCTGATTATGACACATGAAGTTAGAGTTATATCCAAGTAGAGATGTTGAGTAGGAAGTTGATATGCATGTTTTGAACTCAAGGAAAATTTTAGGGCTAAAGATATATATTGAGAAGAGATCATTAGGGATAGAGGATATACAAGGGCTAAGGACTGAACTTGGAGAACTGTAACACTCAAAAGTCAGGAAAAAGGAGAAAAGCTAGCAAGGCAAACAGGGAGCCAATGAGGAAGGCAGAAAACTAAGTCCACAGGGTCCAAGAAACTGAGAAAGAAAATGTTTGGTTGCCTTTTGGTTTTGTTGATGGCTTCTTTTGCTGTACAGAAATCTTTTAGTTTGATGTAGTCCCATTCATTTTGACGAATGATTGGATAAAGATGTGGTACATATATATTAAGGAATACTACTCAGCCATAAAAAAAGATGAAATACTGCCATTTGTGACAACACGGATGGTTCTTGAGAGTATTATGTTAAGTGAGTAAGTCAGAAGGAAAAAGACAAGAACCATATGATTTCACTCATATGTGGGATATAAAACAAAAAGCAACAAACAAACAAACTCATAGATACAGACAATGAAATGTTAGTTACCAGAGGCAAAGGGGCAGGGCAGGATGAATCAGGTTATGGGGGTCAAATATGTGATAGGAGACTAGACTTCAGGTGGTAGGCACACAATAGAGTATACAGATGTCGTATTATAAAGATGGACACCTGAAACATATAATGTTATTATTAACCAATGTCACCCTAACAAATTTTTAAAGAAAAGTGTTTGAAAAAGAAAGGAGTGATCAACTGTGTCAAGTTCTGTTAAGCTGAATAAAAGGAAACCTGAGGCCCAGTCACTGGATTTTACAAAGTGGGGGTTGTGACCTTGAGGAAAGCAGTTTCAGTAGTGGGATCAAAGGCCTAAAGAATGAATGGGGGAAAAGGAAGTGAATTAGTAAGTTTTCTAGATAGCAAAATCACAAAATAATGTCACTAAAAAACATGGGTTTTGGGGAAACAAGAACACATTTTCATATTGCTTGTATATACACAGAACATCTCTAGAAAGAAATGCAAAAAACTGCTAATACTGGTTGCCTCCAGAAAGAAGGACAGGTAGCTAGCAGAGGCACATAGGTGAGAAAGGCTGTTGACTTTATATTCTTTTGTACTTTCTGAATTTTTATATTTCCAAGTATAATCTATCCAAATAAGTGAAAAATTAGATGTTTAAAATGAGTTTTGAATTAAAGCATATCAAGGTTTGTACATCTGCTCTACCACTTACAGTTATATGATCTTATAAAGTTGCTTAGCCTTTATAAACCCTGTAAAATGAGTAAAATAGTGGAACTTGTATCATACCCATGTCATAAATCATTTAATCAAAGTAGCATGCAGAGCGCAATGCTTGATATATTCTAAGTGCTCATGAATTTATTTTTATAAATCCTCTTTTTTAAGCTTGTTTCTTGAAAATATGGATCATACTACCTGTTTCTCAAGGGTTAATGGGGTTGATTATTAAATGAAATTAAATGATACAGAAAGTATTCAATAAATAGCAGGTGCTATTACTATTACCATTGTAATTATCATTATAAATGAATACTCTGATGAATCCATGAGCTGTCTTAATGCGGTATACATGTATAGGCTACCTGTAGCAAACTTGGCTTCTTCCATACCACCTGCAACCCTTGCTTCCCTCATAGA
The DNA here is from genome assembly GCA_004027375.1 of Macroglossus sobrinus. Classification (NCBI taxonomy): domain Eukaryota; kingdom Metazoa; phylum Chordata; class Mammalia; order Chiroptera; family Pteropodidae; genus Macroglossus; species Macroglossus sobrinus. Next base: position 342,940 of record PVKZ01000988.1, on the reverse strand, counting down.
ATCTAAGCAAGGTCAACTGACTAATACAACGATCAATGTTTGAGTACCTAATATATGCCAAGCACTTGGGCAGAAGTTGTGGAAATTGAAAAAAAAATTATACTGTACTTTCTACAATTGCCATTTGGTCAATGGAAATAATATAACAGAGCTATAGACAAATGCTATGGAAATAAAGTTATGGTACCATCTAATAAAAATGACCAGTGACAACTTCAAGAGGATAAGCCCTTTCATGACGTATTGTGGTAGCAGTATAGAGTGAGTATCACTTTTTGCTGGTAATACCGTCTTTTTGCCTGACTACTACCTCCTTTTCCAGGCTCCACTCAGACATTAGTTCTTCTGGCAAGCCACTCTTGTATCCCTCAGACTGGGTTGGCGACCGCCCCCCATATGCTCCTATCTGTACTTACCTCATGGGAGTACTAAGTACATTAATGGAAATGACTTCACTTTTCAGTCCTTCTAACTACAATGTACTCATTATCATATGCCCAAAGCATACCACACTGCCTGGCACACAGTTTTTATTGACCAGTAAATAAATAATTAACCTCGGACAAGTATTTTAAGTCTATTTCCATGTATTTTAAAGAAGCAGCAATTTGCTCTGAAGGGCATATGGAGGATTAAGAAGGCCATGTTCTCATTTATGCTAGCACCAGAATCTAGAGCCAACTGACCAACAATCTCGATGAGATATGCCAGGATCACCCCATCCCGAAGATCCTGTCGCAGGTCCTGCACAGGCTTCACTCCTGGCCTCTTCTTCAGCTGTACATTCACCCAGGCCACGTAGGCCTGTAGCTGTTGCTGGAAAATGAAAGGCGAAAATGAGAAAAAGGTTACATATTTGCTTAACATCTACCCTGCACTCTCTAAGGCAGCATTTGAGATTGCGCTATGGTGGGCAATCTATATCCAGAGGAAGGAGGAGAAGGTTTTAAGGGAAGAAGGAAGAAAGATGGTCAGATGTGGAGCATGTTCTAAAACTATCTAGTTTTATGTTAGTCTCTAAGGATAAATTAACCTCTGACCTGCATGGCAATGTACACACAGATAGGCAGATGAATGTCTCAATGACTAAGACTCCTTCTTCCTTTGAGTTTTGCTCTGTTGACCAAGGTGAGGGTCCAGCCTAGAACCACATCCAGTTTTGGGGTATAATCACTGCTGACAGTGACCTATCACATTTCTCAGGAACAATCACTCATTTCCCGTCTGCGCAACTGACTGTGAGACTCATAAGAATTGAGCCTGGGGAATCAGGAATAAATAGCAAACCAAGCTCAGAACCACCTTTCCCATAGCTGCTTTCTTAACAATAAGACTTAACTGAAATCATCTCACACTCAACCTAAGATTTATTCTCCTGAGCCCATAATTCTAAGATTGCTAGAGTGTTAGTTTTAATCCATGCTTTATATTGTCAAAGAGAATTTAGTCACTAAAACCTGTAAAAAGAAGAAAAAAAAAAAAGGCAGTTATGAGTAGTGTGCTTGAAGACTGAGGAAGCTGGGGTAGGGTGGGAGACTGGGGGAGAACGGGCACTTTTGTTTGTTTTCAGACAAAGCACATTCGGCCCGGATTGGGACATATAACTCATCCCAAACCTCGGACAACTTTACGTATTCAATCTGTCCCTAAAACAGAGTGGTATGCAGGTATTTATTCTGATTATTTGGTCTGAAGATGAGCACTGAATATCAAAATAGCACATTAAAAATGTCATAATACAGGTAGCAGTTCTGGCTGGTTTCTGTAGAACCCAAGACCCCTAAACCTAAAATTTAAGTTCAAGGGCTAACAGTATTAAATTATAATTTGGTTAAAGTACAGTTCATTTCTAAGTGCCCATGTACTTCCTTAATAAAATGATATTGGAAATGATGCACTGGCAGCTTCCGGAGCTTAAATTAAATCTTCATTATTTTATCTATGTTGATTTGTGGGAATAAAGTCCTTTGGAAGACACTACTAAGACAATCTATTAGCTACTGACAAACTATAGGAAGACAGTGATCGGCAGAAGTTGGGGGGAGGAATCTAATATTTATTCAATAACTACCATGAGTTAACCACTAGTTTTGGTATTTTATATATGTTTTAATGAGCTAATGAATATACCTGGAACAGGATTGCTACACAATTGACGCTTACTAAATGGTCATTATTATTTTAATAATTATAATCTAATTCAATTCTCACAAAAGCACTGAAGTTTCAGCACTATCTCCAGTCTATGGATGAGGTTCAGAGAAATTATACATATTTTCTTCAGTGTCCTCAATGCTAGGACATAGCAGACCTGGTATTAAAACCCAGTGTATGTGATCCAAGCATTTACCAATGGCCTCTTGCTATCTAACTCATTCCACAGAACAGAAGCGGCTACACCTTCTGCCTAACATGCGCAGGGCTCCTGTCCAAGGTCTGCTCCCACTGCCTGGCCAAAGCACTGTGTGAGGTAGACCAGGCAAAGGGCACTTCCACAGTAAACCACGCTGCTCTAGGGAGAAGGAGTTAGAAAGGTACTAAGAGTAACTAACAGCTGGGATCTGATTTACCTTGCTCATGTATAAAAACTCCTAACCATGTATATACAAAAAGCTCCTAACCAATCTCCTTTGTAGCTAATATCATCCTCAACCCAGTCTCCACACATTCCTGCTTAAAATCCTTCACTGGCCTCTCATTATTCTTAAGATAAAATCCAATATCCTAAACTGCATCAAAGTCTGTCATGTGCTAGCCCTCGTCTCTTCTCCAGCTCCACTACTACTCTCCCATATACTCCCACTCCATGCTTCAACTCATCTAAACCATGTGCAGTGCCCCAAATCTACCACACTTTCTAGCCACTCAACCTCCTCCTGCCTAACATCTCCTTTTAAGTCTCAGCTCAAGTATTACCTTTTCTACTAAGCCTTCCCTGACCCTCCCACACATCTCAGACTCTAGTCTCCTAAAGGGTGTCTGGTCACATAAACATTTCGACAATAATTTGAGTGCAGGCACTATACTAAGTTATATGGCTACTAAGAATTTTAGGCCTCCAAGGAGCCTGTAGGAGAAAAAAGGAAGATGGGAAGAGGAGAAGAAGCTTGAGGCTGCTAGAGAGACAAGTGCTATGTCAGGGGTGCTTAGGGTGCTAAAAGAACATTTCAAGGAGTTTTCTTGAGGGAAGAAAAGAGACTAAAAGGACAGTGAGCTTATAGGAGCTCAGGTCTGAACAATGCTCTATGAAGGGAGTTAAAAGAGTTCAAAAATTACTGGACTCAGAGAAACAGGTTCTCAACAAACATTTGTTTGAATCAGTGACTCATTTGTCAGGTCATCAGGGCAAGACTTCAAATGATTACAAAAGTTAATTATGCAGGAGCAGTCAAGAACAAGTAGTTCTCATTAGGCCGAGATAATTTCTACTTAAGTAACCATAGCCTTCTAGGGGCTGTTGAATAGAAGTCTTCTCTAATACAAAAGTGATTAGAAGTTCCTACCAGTACTTTCCATACACATTAATCACTGCTCTGACCTTCCAACAAAAGAGGATTCTACAACATAAACGATAATAGTCACCACTTTTTGGAACACCTATTCTGTGTCAAGGGCTAAGTTAGATCTTTAAACACATTTTCTCTAATGCTAATTTGCCAGGGAGATTTTATTGTATCTATTTTGTTAAGCGAAAAGTGAGACTCAGAAAAGGTGAAATAACTTGCTCAAGGTCACCCAGATAGTAAGCTACAAATAGGAAATTCAGTCTAACTCCCAAGCCAATGCTCTTCTTCACTCTATCACAGGATTACCTAAATAAATGCACCTCTGAGTTTTAAGTGACCTCACTTGAATTCTTAGAAGAGAAGGCACCTTAGTCTAAATCACTTCCTCCACCACATCCAGTACTTGAGTCTTTTGTGTAATATTCTACACTAAGTAGCTGTCTACTACTCAAGCGTGATCCCCAGACCTGCAGCATCAGCATCACATGGGAGCCTGGCGGGAAATGCAGAATTTAAGAATCCACCCCAGCCCCACTAAATCAGAACCTTTATTTTTAAAATGATCCCCTGGTGATTCGCAGGCACGTTGAATTTTGAGAAGTTTGATCCAGCCCACTCTTCCCATACCTGGCTGCACAATCAAAATCACAAGGGAAGCTTTGCAAAAATACTGATGTGCAGACCTTACCCCAAATCCAACAAATCCTCCCCAGAGGGCAGAACTCAAGAAGTTTTATTTTACCAAGCTCCCCCGCGATTCTTGTAGAGCTAACTTGAGCTTTCTAGCTAGAGATTCCAATTCTCTTAACCAAGGGTTCTCAACCCTGATTACCCATCAGAATCACTTGGAGAAGCTTTTAAAATATGCCATATCTGGACTCCATCATAGACCACTCTGAATTTCTGAGGGTTGGGACAGGTATATCAAGATTCCTTAAGTATTCCCAGGAACATACAGAGTTGGGAGCCAAGGTTAACTATTCTTTACATAAAATGGTTTCAAGTATTACTTATATTCCTGTCTAAACCTCTCTGAAACCATGACATTTACAACTTAATACAGTATTCTGTGTATAAAAAAAGACTTGCAAATTCCTCATTCAAGGTATTTATCCTTTTTTTCCCCTTCCTTTTCTTTCCTTCCTTCCTTGGCCACCAGAACACATTGTTGACACACAGTAGGGGGTTATTCAAAACACCTAAGTATTATTTTTATTTTACTGTTTATTCATTTTGAAATAATTTCAGACTTAAAGAAAAGTGGCAAGAATGGCACAGAGTTCCCCTATACCCATTATCCACCTTCCCCAAATGTTTACTTCTTACATAAACAAAGTACAATGATTAAAATAGGAAATTAACACTGGCACAATACCATTAAGTAATCTACAGACCTTATTCAAATTTCACCAATTGTTTCACTAATGTCCTTTTTCTAGTCCAGGATCCAATCCAAGATCTATCTCACACTGCAATTAGTTATTATGTCTCTTTACTCTCCTTTGTAATTAATGATCTTGTGAGAAAATGCCCTGAGACCATAAAAATATCCTTTTGGTCATCATCAATTTATCTGTCCATTTTAAATTTAACATTCATTGACTGTTCTTTCTTATAACATTATTATGGTGTTCCCCAATGGTAATGTTCTAATCATCATTCCTTCTACAGTTATTGGAATTCATAATATGAGGAAGAGCTCCTCTTTTTTCCTCCCATTTATTTATTTATATCAGTATGGTTCATGGATATTAATTTTATTTTTATTTATTATATTAATCCATTACTACCATTATTTTGCTGCTCAAATTGTTCAGATTTAGCCATTGGAATAAATACTGGCTTCTTCATGTTGGTTCCTGTATTTTTTTCATATATCCCAGTCATTTTTTTTTAATTGTGGTAAAAAACATATAACAAAATTTACCATCTTAACTATTCTTAAGTGCACAGTTCAGTAATGTTAAGCATATTAACATTGTTGTGCAAAGAATCTACAGATCTTTTTCATATTGCAACTGAAACTCTATATCCATTAAATAACATTTCCACATTTTCTCCCTCCTCTCAGCCCCTGGCAACCACCATTCTAATTTCTGTTTCTATGAATTTGACTACTTTCAACAACTCAGATAAGTGCAATCATATAGTGTCTGTCTTTTTGTGACTGGCTTATTTCATTTAGAATAATGTCCTCAAGGTTCATCCATGGTGTAACATGTGACAAGATTTCCTTCCTTTTTAAGGCTGACTAATATTTAATTGTGTTTATACCACATTTTGTTTATCCATCCATCTGTTGATGGACATGCTCTTGGCTATTGTGAAAAATGTTCCTACAAACATGGGTGAACAAATATCTCTTCAAGATCCTGTTTTCAATTCTTTTGAATATAGACCCAGAAGTAGGATTGCTGGATCATATGGCCTGATCATTTTTTTAAGCACTTCCTTACTTTATGGTATCATAAGATACTCCAGATTCCTCATTTTGTACTTTCCCTATCCCAGCTCTGGCATCAGCTATTTCCCAAAAGAACTCTGGTTCTTTTTTATAGAGAATAGTTTTTAGAAACCAAAATTTGGACATGAGGTATGCTCATTGCTACTGAGATTACATTATTGTCCTTTGTAGCAGTAGTGTAGGAAATATGCATATGTATATACACATACATACATACCTATATCTATTTATCTTAATAGAGACACATCATGAGTTATACTATACATTATACTGATCCTTCCTCCAACCCAACACCACAGGGTTCATTCTTTCCTTTCTCTTTTCCTTTTGTAACTCCTTTCTCTCACAATGAAAAACCCAACTCTCACTATCCACAATATATTTACTAATATTCGCTCGATTCTGGAAAACACAAAAAAAAAAAGTGTCAAATTTCTAAACAATACCTTATCGAAAAAAACTTACTAACCATAACATAATATTTATACATAGTTGTCTTTAGCTTTACAGTACTTAGTCAAAATACTGCTTCCAAAATGAATTAAGTTAGTTCTCTTCTCTATCCTGTCATTGAGGTTATATTATTCATGTGTAACACAGGTTCATTTTTTACCATTTGTAGTCCATTTTGGGTTCTCTCCACATTTAGGTTGATTTCAATGATCTATTTTGGGGGTAAGTAAAAGATTAACATGATTCTAAAAGTCTGAGAACACAAAAATATATATTCAGAAAAGTGTCACTCCCCCAAAATTCTTTCTACTCCATTCCCTTTTCTCTGTTCTTTCCAGCCCATTACTATCCAACTGTTTAAGTAACTAATCTTATTAGTTCCAGTTTATCCAGAAAAAAATACATATTTTCTTATTTCTCTTTTCTTCTTATATAAAAATATTGATATTTTTTGCACTTGTACTTTTCATTTAACATTCACTTAATATATTCTAGAAATCACTCTAATTGCATAGAGATCTTCCTTATTCATTTTTACAGAAACATAAGTACTCCATTACATGGATATACCTAAGTTTATTCAATCATTTTCTTATAGTTGGGCATTTAGGTGTTTTCCAATATTTTGTATTTAAAACAATGCTGCAATGAGTAATCCTATGCACGTGCATTTTCATGCTGATGGAGGTCTATCTTCAGGGTGGATTCTAAAAAGTGGGATTGCTGAGTAAAAAAGCAGGTAAATAAATAATATTATTAGATATTGCCAAATTCCCTGCAAAAAAGGTTGAATCCATTTGCAATCCATCAGCAATAAATGAGAGCATGCTTTCCCACAGACTTGCCAACAGAATATGTTGTCGAACTTTTTATTTCTTGCCAATGTGATAGGTGAAAATTGTACCTTGTCTTGTTTTTATTTTCATCTCTTTAATTATAAATTTGAAGCCTTTTTGTACTATTTTAAACCACTTTATATATTTTATATCTTTTTGCATATCTATATAAACTGTTCATGTTGTTTTCCATCTTTCTATCAAAGTTTTTGGTCATTTGTCCTTCCATTTAAAATAATTCTTTATATGTCAGGAATGTTTTACCCTTTTGTCTTTGATATATGTTGTAGATAATTCCCAGTATATCAGCTGACTTTTGACCTTTTTTACAGTGGATTTTTTGGGGGAGGGGTATAAAAAAGTTTTTATTTTTATATAATCATATTTATTAATATTTTATTTTATTGCCTCTGAATTTTGAGTCATGGTTTAAGAAAAAGAAGAATTCATCTCTGTTTTTTTCTAGTTCTTGTACAGTTCCATTTTTTACATTTGGATCACTAATCCAATTTGAGTTTATTCTTGTGTATAATGTGAGATATGGATCTAATTTATCTTTCTCCAGATGGCTACCAAGTTGTTCCAGCAATATTTATTAAAAAGTTTCTCTTGAGTTAGAATCTTGGGAGCAGACATGAAACTTCACCTGCAGAAGGAATCTGTCTCAATAACTAAACAGACAATTTCCATGAGGCAAGTCAAATCAAGAGAGAAACATGTCAAAAGAGTACAGGCCCTTCTGGAATCAGAGTCAGTGACTCTTCATTGAAAGTTCAGGACAAATGTCCAAGGAAAGAACCCTGGGGCCGCCCAAGGAAGGGACTACCTCCTGCAAGAATTCCAGAAGGGGAGCTACACGGATCTCTCAGAAAATGGGAGAGGTTAAAAATGGTGTCAGTCAGGAATTCTAGAGTCTAGGGGAGTAGTCATTTGGAGCCAGAAAGTGAAACACATAAATTGTTTTTTTTATGTGAGATCAACCATAAAAAAAATGTGCTATACTTAAAGGCCAGCTTTTCAGCAGCTCCAACCTCACAAAGACCACAGAGGGAACAATGCCTGAAATGATCTTACTGCTTAAGCACCCTTTCCCACCCTTCCTCTCATTCACAACTATTTCTCAGGTTTAATGTCAAATTTTTCACTTTGTCCTGCTGTCTCACATAGATTCCACTCTTTGACCTTTGGATAATACCTGACTTTTTATTTCAGTTTCTTTCCAAGGCTCTGTCTCTTGGCTTCATGTTTTGAGGGTGTGTTTTTCCTCACCCAAAATAGTTCTGGGATAAAACATCTTCAGAGTTATTTAATTGATTGGGCAGCACAGACACAAATCCTGGAGACCATGAGTTTTTCAGAGCCCCATAAAATGTTCAAGTCCTAAAAGAAATATATATGGGCTCTAAATAATATAATAAAACTGGAAAATTGAAAGTAATAAATGTTTCATTAAAATACACAAATCTAAAAAAAAATAGTCCCTCTTTATCCCACTGATTTGAAAGCTACCTTTATATATACTAAATTTCCGCAAGTTCTTGGGTATATATCTGGGCTTTGTATTCTATATCACTTGTGTATTTCTTTATTCAAGCACCAGTACTATACTGTTTTATTTATAGAAGCATTATACTACTTTTTAATGTCTAAGAGGGCTAGTCCCTCCCCTCTAAAAAATATTTTTTAGTGTTTTCTTGACTATTTGTGCATGTTTAATTTTCCATATGAACTTTAATATCTATTTGTCTAACTTCCAAACAAAAAGGCTGTTAGAATTTTTATTGGGATTATATATAGAAATTAATTTAGGGAGAACAGTCATCATTATGATGCTGAATTATCCTAATCAAGAACAGGTGCTGTCATTTCATTTGTTCAAATATGTCTTTCAGTAGTGTATTAATATTTTCCTCCTGTATGTTTTATAAACTTTTTGTTAAGTTCACTTCTAAGTATTCAATCTTCGTTGTAATTATAGATGAGGTTTTCTCTACCATTGTTTTCTAATTGGTTACCTTTTGTGTATATGAAAGCTACTGATATCAATATGTTAATATTATAACTTGTTACCTTATCTTTTATTGTTTGAGTTTTGTCAATGATTCTCTGCGATCTCCAGGATTACTATCATATCATCTGTAAAAAGAAATAGTTTTACTTCATTATTAAGCCTTGTGCCTGTATTCAAGTTCTATAGTCTAATTGTCCTGGCTAATAAGTCTGGTACAGTAATGAAGCAGAGATAGTGGGCATACTTCCCTTGTTTGAGAACTTGGAGAAAATACTTGTAGTGTTTCCCAATTTAGTAAGTTTTAGAACTAAGGTATATATATTTTCTCATGTTACTATCCATTGTCTTATTTTCTTGAGTGTTTTTAAAATGGAATGGACGTTGCATTTTGACAGTTTTGTCAGACCTAATGGTGATAAGATTATGATTATTTTCTCTGAGACTTATTAATATGGTACTATGTGATATTAATAGATTTCCTAATAATAAACCTGCCTTGTATTTTTAGAATTAAATTCACCTGATCATATTGAATCATATATTTAATGTGTTATTAGATGCTGTTCGTTAATGAAATATTTATTAGCGTTATATTAGTTCTATATGTGTGGCACTTCTTCATAAATTTTCATAAGTTTTCTTTTTTGCACTGTCTTTATTATATTTAGGTAGCAATATTATCTTTGCTTCATATGCAGAAATAGGAAGTTTTTCTTTATTTTTACTCTGAAATAATTTATAGAGCTTTGGGACTATCTGATATGTGGAGGTTTGGTAGAATTCCCCTGTGAAAAAAATTGGGACCTGAAAATTTTTTTTCTTTTTGAGGAATAGTTCTTTAATAAGTTTCTCTATTACTTCCACAAAAATTGGTATGTTTAAATTTTCTGCCTCTACCAGTTTTGATAATCAGAATCTTCCAAGGAAATTATTCATTTCATCAACATTTTAAAATGTATTTGTGAGATTGGATTAAACATGGCAGAGTGAGAAACATTCCCAGATCTTTTCACTTGAAATAATAATAAGCTGAACTCTAAAACTCAACAAAAAAACACCCAAACTGCACACCAGCATGTCTGAGTGTGGGATCTACACATAAGAGCTACCAAAGGTCAGAACCCTGGGTGACAGGCAGTAGACAGGGAGAAATAAAGAAGATGCCTCTCGCAGCCACCGGAGCTACCTGTAGGAGGAAGGGGAGGGGAGAAGGTGCAGCAACATCCTGAACAGCCCTGCAGGGGATGCTGTAGCTCCATGCAGCCGGCAGCAGTGTCCAGCCATCGGGGCAGAGGGCAGAGAAACGGGGTTGGCAGAAAAGCGGGGACAACAGAGAAACACAGTTGATATTTTGCAACTGGCCTCAGTTGCAAAACCCAGACTAAGCTGTAGTCCCCATACCCAACACAGAGTGCCCCTCCCCCCATACCCTCCAAGACTGAACGCAGCAGAGCCCCTGGGGAATCTGTTCAAACAAAGGCTACCGAAACTGTCACTAACACTGACAGAAACTGAGACTGAAGATAGCGAGTGTGATTAAACATCTATAAGGAAAAATAAGACATTATTAAGATACTGAGGGAGACTTCATAATGATAAAGGGAATCATGCATCAAGAAAACATAACACTTATTAATATATATACTCCCAATCAGGGAACACCAAAATATGTAAAACAATTACTAACAGAACTAAAGGTAAAACAGACCAAAACTCTATGATAGTAGAGAACCAAAATATCCCACTGTCAGATATGGACAGATCATCCAAATAGAAAATTAATATGGAAATAACATCCTTAAATGACACTTTAGACCAACTGGACATAATTGACATTTACAGAGCCTTCCATCCCAAAACAGCTGCTTATATATTCTTCTCTAGTGCACATGGAACATTCTCAAGGATTGACCACACACTGGGACACAGAGATAGCCTCAACAAATATAAGAGGACTGAAATCATATCAACCATATTCTCTGATTATAATGCTTTGAAACTAGAGGTCAACTGTAAAAAGAAAGTGGAAAGAACCACAAATACATGGAGATTAAACAACATGCCTCTGAAGAATAACTGGAAATAAAAAGAGAAATCAAGAGATACATAGAAACAAATGACAATGATAGTACAAGATATCAAAACTTTTGAGACATGGCAAAAATGGAAAGTTCGTATCATTACAGGCCTATCACGAAAAGCAAGAACGAGCCCAAATAAACAACCTAACACTTCATCTTTAAAAAAACTAGAAAAGAAAGAACAAATGAAGCCCAAAGTCAGCGGAATGAAATAAATAATGAAAATTAGAGCAGAAATAAATGAAATTGAAAACAAACAAAAATAGAAAAATAAATGCAACAAAAAGCTGGTTCTTTGAGAAGGTTAATAAAATTGACAAGCCCATGGCTACACTCATTAATGAAAAAAAAAGAAAGGACACAAATAAAAAAAATCAGGGCTAAAAGAGGGAAAATTACAACAGACACTGCAGAAATACAAAGGATCATAAAAGAATACTATGAAAAAGAATATAATAACAAATTTAATAGTCTAGAAGAAATGAAACAGTACTTAGAAAAATACCATCTTCCTATACTAAATGAAGAAGATCTGGAAAATCTAAATGGACTGATCAGCGTACAGAAATTGAAACAATCATCAAAAACCTTCCGAAAAGTCAAAGTCCAGGATCAGATGGCTTTACCAGTGAACTCTACCAAACATTCAAAGAAGACTGAATACCTATTCTCCTCAAACTCTTCCAAAAAATCGAAGAGCAGGCAATACTTCCCAACTCATTTTATGAAGCCACTATTACTCTGATACTAAAACTTTGTAAAGATAACACAAAAAAAGAAAACTACAGACCAATATCTCGTGAACACAGATGCAAAAATCCCTAATAAGATACTAGCGAACCAAACACAGCAACATAGTAAAAAGATTATACACCACAATTAAATGGGCTTCATCCCAAGGGCAAAGGGATGATTCAACATATGCAAATCGATTAATGTGATACACCACATAAATTAATAAATAAGAATCATATGATCATATCAACAGATGCAGAAAAAGCCTTTGACAAGATACAGCATCCATTTATGATCAAAACACTTAACAAAATTGGCATAGAAGGAAAATATCTTAATATAATAAAGGCCATATATGACAAGACCTCAGCCAACATTATACTTAATGATGAAAAACTAAAAACCTTCCCTCTAAGATCAGGAACAAGGCAAGGCTATCCACTATCGCCACTGTTATTCAATATAACATTGGAGGTCCTGGTGAGTGCAATCAAGCAAGAGAAAGATATAAAATACAACCAAATAAGAAACGAAGAAGTCAAACTGTCACTATTTGCAGATGACATGATTCTCTACATAGAAAACCCTAAAGACTCCACAAGAACACTACTAGAAACAATAAGGAAATACAGTAAAGTTTCTGTATATAAAATCAATGTTCAAAATCCATAGCGTTCCTATACTCTAAAAACAAAGTGTCTGAAAAAGAAATGGAAAAAATAATTCCTTTTACAATTGCAACAAAAAGAATAACATACTTAGGAATAAATCTAAAAAGTTGTGAAGGACCTATATAATGAAAACTATAAGACCCTACTAAAAGAAATCAAAGAAGATACAAAGAAATGGAAAGATATTCCATGTTCTTGGATTGGAAGACTCAACATAGTTAAAATGATCTTATTACCTAAAGCATTATACAAATTTAATTCAATTCCCATCAAAATCTCATTGGCATTTTTTAAAGAACTAGAACAAAAAATCTTCAGATTTATATGAAAGCACAAGACTCTGAATTGTCAAAGCCATCCTGAGATAAAAGAATGAGGCTGGAGGCATCACTCTGCCCGACTTCAAATTATACTACAAAGCAACAGTAATCAAAATGGTATGGTATTGGCAGCAAAACAGATGGACCAGTGGAACAGAATCAAGAGTCCAGAAGTAAACGCATATTTATATGGGCAAATATTTTTTAACAAAAAAGCCAAAAACATACAATGGAGAAAGGAAAGCCTCTTCAATTAATGGTGCTGGGAAAACTGGAAAGCCAACTGCAAAAGAATGAAACTAGATTGTTGTCTATCCCTACACATCAAAATTAATTCAAAATGGATTAAGGACCTGAATATAAGACCTGAAACAATAAAATGCATAGAAGAAAGCACGGGATTTAAACTCAAGGACCTTGGACTTCAAGAGAATTTCATGAATTTGACCTTAAAGGCAAGGGAAGTAAAAGCAAAAATAAACAAATGGGACCTTATCAAACTAAAAAGCTTCTGCTCAGCAAAAGAAACTGTCAACAAGGTAAAGAGACAACCATCCTAATGAAAAAATATATTCTCAAGCAACGTCTCTGATAAGGGCCTAATATCCAAAATATACAAAGAACTCATATGACTCAATAACAACAACAAAAAACAAACGATACAATTAAAAAATGGGCAGAGGACCTGAACAGACATTCCTCCCAACAAGACATACAAATGGCCAACAAACATATGAAAAGATGCTCAACATTGCTTGCTATTAGGGAAACACAAATCAAAACCACAATGAGATACCATCTCACACCTGTTAGGATGGCTATAATCAACAGGAAAAATAATAACAAATGTTGAAGAGGATGCAGAGAAAAAGGAATTCTCATACACTGCTGGTGGAACTTCAAACGGGTACAGCCACACACAGGAAAATTTGGAAGTGGGGAAGAGGGAAGTTGAAGGAGCCCGAATCCAGTAGCCCCCTATTCATTATAAAGGAGGTGGTTTATCTGTTGAAAATGAAAGGGACAGAGAAAATAAAGGAGGATTCAGGAAAGGGACCCTGTGAGAGGCTGGAAAGAACAATGACAGCTATAAGATTTCCTGGTGGCACCAGGACTCAATAGGGCTGGAAATCTTAATTCTGTAATTGAGTTAGTCAGCGGGGTTATGTGACTTCCTCTAGAAGTGTTCAGCAGGCCTGAGCCATGAGTGGACATGGAAGCAACCAAAGTGTCCAATGATAGATGATTGGCTAAAGAAACTGTGGTTTGTATATACAATGGAATATTACTCAGCCATAAAAAGAGATGAAATACTGCCATTTTCAACAACATGGACAGACCTTGAAATGATCATACTAAGTGAAATAAGTCAGACAGAAAGAGTTGAAAATCACGTATCATTTATATGTGGGATATAAACCTAAAAGCAACAAATGAACAGGGAAAACAAACAGAGACTCATGAACAGGGACAATGGACTAGTGGTTACCAGAAGGGAGAGAGCTAGGAGACGGGTAAAAATGAAAAAATAAAATGTTAAAATTAAAAAGAATGTATTTGCACTGAACTGCAAAGACACATAACTTTTTGTTTCATTGGTTCTTTCTCCATTATTCTTTCATATTTTGTCAATTTGTGCTTTCTTCCTTTTTCTTCTTTATCATGTTGGCCAATAACTTGTCTATTTTGATAATATTTTCAAAAAATCTTTAAAATATGATTTCAAGAATTATTGCTAGTCTGGCCCTAAATATCTTTAAAACCATGATACCTAGAACAAAACAGAAGCCGCTGGGTGTAAAACCAGACATTCAAATTATTTCACATTTTTTATCCCCTTTTTCTTTCCTTTCTTCATTTTTTTTGTTCTGCCACAGATTATTGACTCACGTAGTCTAATCAACCAAAATGCCTAAGTAATTTTTAACACATTCTGCTGTTAAACCAATCTCTTCCATCTTTGTTCTTTTAAGATTGATCTTCTTGATCCACATTTACCTCTAACTAATTTCAACTTGTTAGTTTCCATCTCACCAGATCATTCTAGACCCTGTCATTTCATACATTCGTTTATTCAAATCAACCAACACTGCTAGGAACTATGCCATACCCAGCACTTATAGGCACATAAATAACTACGCCATAAAGTGATTGCTGCAGCAATAGAGAAATGTTTAAAATGTTATCTAAGCACAGAAGCAACAGGGTGGAAGGATGTAAGGATCAGGGGAGGGTCAAGAAGAAAAGAGATACTTGGCTGGATCTTTAAAGATGTTTACCAGGTGGAGAAGAGAGAAGGTCATCCTAGGGAGAGGTGATCAAAAAAAAAAAAAAAAAAAAAGGAAAAGCCCTGAAGGCATATGGTATCTTTGAGGAATAGCCAGTTATCAAATCAGTGTGTGGGCAGAACCATCAGATGAAGAAATAGGTCAGCACAAGACCTACCAGCACTTAGACTTCAGGTTTAAAGCCCTTCAGCAGGAAAGCCTGGAGTTTTGAAATAGCAGAGTAAAACTGTGAGGCCTACATCTTAGAAAGATCACTCTAAACACAGCATAGAATATGGGATAAGAAAGAGGAGCATCCAAATTTGGAGAAACCAATGAGGAGACCAGGCAGCAATTCAAATGAGAAAAGATGAAAGCCTAAACTAAAGTAGTATAGTTAGAAAAGGACCAATTCCAGTAACAAGTCAGAGGTCACTGATAGGATATAGGCAGTGACAAAAAGAGAGGGTATAAAAAGTCATACCTGGATGGATAATAATGTTTTAACTGAAATGGTGAACATATGAAGCACAAGTATTAGGGAAAAAGAAATAGTTCTGAGGATATTTACTAATGCCAACTGCTATGTGCTGGTAGATAAAGAATTTCGCAGACTTAGTCATGCAACCAAGCCACAGGAAACTTTCAGAAAATAGAAAAATTCCTATGAAGATTGTTAACAGCATTTTGCCCATACCATTAACATATCATAAGAGGAGAAACAAGACCAGAGCTGTATCTTGTAAAGGTTAAAGTTAAACCCAGCCTTTCTCCCATTCTTTACTCCCCACAGTCACTAATTTTTCCATCAAAAAATGCACATAAACTCAACTCTTCAGATGCTCAGGGTCTCATTCTCTGACTTTAAGAGGAGATGATGCTTTTGTCTATGGAGCATTACTCCTTCTCTAATAAACTTTGTCTTTGACTCTGGTTCTCTCTTGAATTTTTTTCCTGTGCAAAGCCAAGGACTCTTTCTCAGTGTAGGGCTTAAGTCTCCTCTCACTTGGGGAGAAATTTGCCCCATTCAGCTCAAAAGGACATAGTAGACACCCACGAGGACCAGTCACACTACTCACATCCCCACATAGTTTGTCTTAAAAGAAGCTTCTAGTGCAAGCATAGGCCCTGAGTAGCTCTGTTGATTGGTTTTAAATTTTACTAGAGTTAATTCTGTAGCAGATGAAATACCATATGCTTTTTGCAAGAGGCTGTTACTCTCTGGGGGTTGAACTAGTACCTTTTTTTTTCTCCTTTTCTTTTTTTTTTCTTTTTGGCCTCATAATCTTCTCTCAAATTATAACTTGTGTAAAAGCCAGATATGTAAAATAGAGAAAAGAAAGGCTTCTCTGGTTAAGGCTGGGAGGGGAATTCAGCCCTCCTCCCTAGCCTTCTTCTCTATCCCTTTGCAAGCCATTTGAAATAACCTTTTAAGGGTTTCTTGCATCAGCTAGGAAAAAAGAAAAAACACTGAATTTTGTTTACTTCTAGCACTATAATTTTATAAGTCAATTAGTCAATGAAGAAAAAAAATAGGTTCAACAAAATGAAAATATCTGAAATATTAAGAAATATATCTTGAACATACCCCTAGTTCTTGCTATTTCCAACAACAGCTGGAGAAGCACCATAGGACCACAATTAGTTTCCAAACAGGCCCACAAGAAGTGGGTGGAAGGTAGCTAACATCTCTTGGGGTAGCTGTCCAGTTCACAATGATTCCCCCTTCTGTATAAACATGTCCCCTCTGCATACACAGGTCCCAAGGCTAGTATTATATCACCCCCTCCACTAGCCAATTGACTAGTCTTACTGAGTTGATTGATCAAGCCCAGCAGATCTCTGGAATTTTTCAAATTCACATTTAGGAAAGGAATCAGTCCCCTTCCCCTCTCACCTCTCTATTTCTCCCAGTCTCTCTTTGACCAAGTTGTAAGATATAACATTTAGATGCTGCAATAGGCCATGTTGCTCACCTGACCTGAGAGAGAAAAGCCATCTGTAGTTAAAGTGAAAAAAGCCACCCACAGAAAGAACCAGAGACAAGAGGCAAAGAGCAGAGGGAGATACCCTGCCAGTGTTTGAGTTCTTGATTTTCAATGAGACTGCTCCATCCACACCCTTTCCATGGTTTATTTTTTCAGCCTTTCTTGGATCCCATGAGTCAGTAGATTTCACTTTCTATCTCTGCCTGTTCAAGATGGGTTCTCAGCACTTGCAACCAAACTAATAAAAAAGGCAAGACAATCAAACAAGATGACTGCACAGAACTAACCTTGGTTTAGAATTAACATCTCTAACTTGTTCTAGGGGAACTAGAAGGAGGCCTGAGTAATTCAGAGGTCTAGAAAGACTGAGGGTTTTTATGACAACCCTCTGAGTCAGGCCTCAGGGAAAAGAAAAGTAAACACAGAAATAGTCAAAGCTGTCTGAGAGGATTTTGGCTGGACTGCTCTAAAGCTGTGAGAGTGGCTGGTGTGGGGAGGCCTTAGTAACTCTATACTCTCCATCAGTTTCCTCCAAATAACCGTACGATATAAGTTAAAAGTGCGCCAATATAAATAATTCTGTCTAAAAATCTTCATATGTGCAGGAAATCTTGAGTTTTGAACCCTTCCCTGCAGCCATATGTAACTTACTTTCTGTTTTTCTTTGGGCCCTGCCCTTCCTTCCAAACAAGTTTGTAAACCCAGCCTCTGCTCTCTATCTCCTCTAAGCCTCAAGGTCAAAGAGAATTCCAACAGGAACTTGTTTTGTTAGAGTTGCAAAAGCAGTGACTGGGCTTCACCAGGGAAGTCTGTGGGACCTACAATTCCTTGTGTAGAAAGTGGGCTTTATAGCTCCCTGCTGGAAAACGAGAAAAGCAAACAAGAAAAAAGGCAAGGCTCCTGTAGTGTGCTGGAGAGAGTTCAGGAGACCTGAACTGCCCAAAAGGAAATCAGTTTTACAGTGAAACTGTTTAGAACTTTGAGACCCTCTAGCAGCAGCAGAGGAGATGGAGGTGGGGACCTTGTTGGGAGATGGTTTCCAAACTAAAGGTTTGGAAATCTTTAGTTATTATTGGCCTAAATTCTGCCAGTAAAAGACCATAATATAGTATTTCTTTTCCATTAACTCCTTCAGGCTTTTACTGAACCAGGAAAGACTACTTATTTATTGAACCTGGTGGCTAATTAGGTAAAAATAAAATTAACGAGTAAAAATACTTAATTTCTTCTTCCCTGGATGGGTATGGCTCTTTTATTAGTGTTCATCCCAGCAGTCAAAGGATAATACACAAGAAAGTAAAGAGCTAAAGACTTTCTGAAAGATTTCATCTCCTAAACTTATTTTTAAATATTCTTTAGTTACAAGTTCTGTAAACACTCTGTCCATCACAAGTATATGTTATAAGGTAAGTGTTCGATAAATGCATGTGAATGAATGAATGAATGAGGTACCATTGTATAGTTTATGAATGTCTTTTATCCTAAAAACAGGGCATGGAGCCCAACCACCCTTAGAGCCTTTGGGATTGGTTCCTTAACCCCTTACCATATCTGACCACTGAAGGTTATGTCCATGACCACTGAAATGGGCCTGGTTTGAGTATAACAAATAAGGAAATACATTGAGGGAAGTTTCATTCAGTTTGAGTCTTTAGTCCTTACAGCCTAGACATCACGGCCAGTACTAGAAGCATTTCTAGTACTCCCCAGACTCTCTGAACAGCCTGGCAAACAGTGCCCTATCGCTGCTCCACACATCTGGCTAGCCCATCACTCACCATGAGGAACATAATACTGCCTGATAGCTGACTGCCAGGGAACATCTGTTTAGCTGGCATTGACTCCTACGGGAAAGAAGCCAATGAACTTGGATGAGGAGAAACTGGTCAGGATAGAAAAAAGAAGGTTGAGGAAGGTGGTGCTTTGTTACATTAAAGACTGAACTGGCCTTAAATTTCTACAGCAAAGCACAGAGGAACTCATTGTGGAAATGTCTGAAAGCCTCTGCTTGGCCCCATATTGCAAATCCTACTCCATGAAAGGCAGGAGGCGCTTAGGAGAGATGTTCGCTGCAGCTGCTCATGCCAACCGTCTTCCTCACTCAGTCTACCCCCTATTGGGGATGATACCAGACAAAGGCTCTTCCTGTATTTCTCAGGGACTGCCAAGCAGATGATCTCCATGTGGGGCTTAAATTTCTTCTTTTCTACATGGAGAAAAACTGGTAGGGAATGTCTTCCAGGTCATATATTTAAAATGGTAAGGCTAAGACAGATGATTTCCTGTTGACCAATAAATCAGTCCCACAACTTTCAGTTCCTCGGGCTATTCATGCTGCAGCTAGGCACAGGTTCGATCTGCCTGACAGGCAGGAGTTCTACATGACCACAATTTTCCCAGGTTTGATATTCTGAACACTTACTTTATTTTCATTGACCTGTGAGTTCCTCTAGGGCACAGATTCTATGTTAGTTGAATGCTATTTCCAGAGCCTGGCACAGTGCCTGGTAAACACAGTAATTTGGTGAATGTCTGCTAAATTGAGTGCCTGTAAGCATGTTTACCAGACTAGCAGGAAAAGAAGTCTGGTCTCAGTGAGCAGGTAGGTAGGTAAATATTTGGTACTTTTCATGATATCGTTAAGTAGAAGATATCTCTATGATCTTTAACAAACACTACCTCTTTTATGGCACTTGTCACATTAAGCATTCTATCATGTTTTTTTTCTGTACACCTATAAATTTTTCCCTATAAATTCCTTGGAAGCAGGAACCAGGTGTCATTCAATTATTTTATCCATCCCTTCACCCAATAAATGAACTAAATAACTGAATGAATGAATTAATGAATGAATGTTTATTGGCCAAACCATATTGTAATCTTAGGTCTATCAAAACCTTCCAACATAACCACCAAAGTATTTTTCAAAGTCCAGCCCCCAGAAAAACACTTGCAGAAGTTATGTTGGCTCATTAACCAAAGACAATTTTCATATGACAGCATCAATATGAAGTGGCAGAGAACAAATAAATAGCTTGAGGCAGAATGGGAAAATGGGAAAATGAGAACTATAGAAAGCCCAGCCACGCCCAGAAAGAACATAGGAGACAGGCGATGACTGCCAAGGTGGGCTATAGAATATGGCAGTAGCCAAAACTTATGGATAATTCACAATGCAGATTAACCATGTCAATAAAATGGACTGTACTGAAGCAGTGATACAGATCAATTCTGTGAGTAATTTTTCAGGTGTGTTGAGACCAGGGATTTATTCAGGGAACATGGTAACATGGTAGAAGAAAATTCTGCATGCAGTCATGCATAGTGGCATATGGTTGAGAACAGAGGCCAACAGTGGGTAGAGGGAAGCCTTGAATCAGAGGACAGGAATTCTCTATGTTCCCTAATAATTAACCAATTAGGGTCATAGCTTCATTTCCTTTGGCAGTTTTCTTTGCCATAGAGAATAAGGTCATAGTCCTTAACCACAAAGACCTTAAAGCATCTGGGTGATAAAGAATAGCTTCAGATATGCTTGGATCATTCCTCATAGATGACTAGATATATGTTTGGTATTCTTAGCCTCCATAGAGTTTCTCAGAGGAACTAGAGTGTATTATGACTCTGGCTTTTAAGTCCCTGTCTACATCCTTATCATATGACTCTAACAGAAGAGACTGAATATTACTGAATATTACTGAATATTAAGCAACCCTAAAGGCTAAACTAGGTCAATCAGGGCCCCATCAACTCTGAAATAACTAATCATAGCATTATTCAGTAACACTAATGTGATACAGTATGTGGAAATAAATATTTTTTTATATATGTGAAATAATTATTTAAAACTGTAAGGAACCCATGAGATTTAACATATTACTATTAGTATTATTTAGATGATGTCAATTTCTCAGAGAAACCAAAAGTACTTATTGGCTATCAGAGTTCAAATCTACTAATAGAAGAAAATAGATCATATATTAGCCTGTATAAGGGAAGAGGGAAGATTACAGTATGGGTAGAAAAATCAAATGTCAGAAAGAAAAAAAGAGGCATTACTGCATTATTTTAGAGATGAATTAAAAATAAAGCCGTGTGTCTGTTGTTTTTATAAAGACTCCATTACCACCACAAAAAGAAAATTCTTCCACTTTCCCTTTCCCTTATGTTTTACAAGAACTGGAGGTCAGGGGATATTTATGGACACACTAAAGCATGAAAGACAGCCAAGCCTCTTGACTCTTCAGTTGAAAGGTTTGGAAGTGAAAAATGAGCAGAAGGCAAAGACTAGGACTGACTCTGTGCTGGTTTTCTCCTCCTGTTAAGACAGTGGGACCTGATACCTGGGGACTGAGTTTTAAAAAGGGGAGGCCAGAAGAGGACCTCAGGAGCTTTTGCCACAATTGGGGGATGAGTCAGACCTGTGCAGCTTGAGACAAGGGGAGGCCCAAAGGCAGAGATGGAAAAAAGAGGAACCAGGACTACTAGAAGCACTTAAGGAGGTGGCTTCCTGGCTCATCTGTGTTTCAACTTTCAGACCATAACCATCTGTTAACAATCTTCTCACATGTGTTCAAAGAGAACCCGATGCAAAGATGAGGAGTCCTGCAGTGCAGGCAGGATGCAAGCTCTGCCCTTTAGTGAAGGTTGTGACACCCTTCTGCCAAAGGAAAATTCTGACTCAGTCAGTTAGGTTGGGACAGCATCTCTGCAGTTTTCCTCCCTGTGTCAGGAACAAGGCTGGACACATGGGCCAGGACTAGGGGAGGTTCTGGGACAGGTCAGGCTGCAGAGCTTCTTAATTAGAAACAGGAATTAAGGAAAGAGCCTATAGTGCTGCTGTAGAAAAAAAAAAAAATCATACACAAATTCATGAGAATGGTTATCTCTGGAGAAAAGGCCAGGATTGGATGGGTGACCAGGCACTCAGTCTTGCCCATAATGTTCATATTTAAGGAAAGAATGTATTCACATGTTCACTGTTTAACTAAAAATTGATCTTAAAAAAATCTTAAATTTAAGAAAAAGATGAAGGGGGAAGAGAAGGAGAGGTGGAAAGAAAAGCAAAAGGAAGAAAGACACAGCTAACAGTCTAGGTCCCCTTGTAGGGGATTTTCCTGGATGCTGGAATAAGGAAACCCCAAGGGTGGGGCTCAGAAGCAAAGAAATACATATGGAGCAAATCCCAAGGGAGAAGGGTCACAAGAGAAGAAAATGGAATAAATAATTTTGAGAGAAAACAGTGAAGAGAAAAAGACCCTAGCCAGCCCTCGCCCATACTGTCTGTCAGACTGGGGTCCCAGTCCCCCACTCTCACACAGAAGGGAGCAAATGCTGGCTCCCCTGAATTGGGTCCAGAAACCCAAGACACCTCTCTCTTCTTAAGTCCTCTCTACCAACCATGCCCTTGGTTGCAGAGAAATCTATTGCTCTGGATTTAGAAAAAGATACTCCCTGCCCTCTCTCAAACTTTCTACCAATGCAATGCCACTCCGCTCCTCCCTCGGCTCAAAGAGAATGCTTACTTAAACCATATATTCAGGGGAATTCCCTGGGGGTAATCCCTGGGGAGGGTGAAGACCACCTCTTCGGTAAGGAGATGACCTCTAGATTTGTGCCCCTCTCTTTTGGGTTCAGATAAGCTACCACGAAAGATCACTGCCCAGCTTAGCTGGAGGCAGGCAGCCCTTTTGATTTCTCCTTGTTCACTGTTCTCAACTGCACCATACCCACCACCTTATAACCCCCTTGGTGCCCTGCAGCGAATTTTCTGGAGTCCTGGTAAGATGTGGGCAGAGGGCAACCAGTTCCTGAAATAAGGCGGGAGGTGCTGAGAGAGGGGAGCTGGGGAGTGGGAAGAGCAGTTACCTCAATGAAGCCCTCCTGCAGGACGTCCAGTAAGTTCCCCCGGGTCAGGCAGGCTAGCATTGTTCCTGCCGGGGGCTCCCCGGGATGGGTATCCAGGCCAGGCAGTCGTCGCCTCCTCCTCCCTCTGCACACAAAGAATCTCCGCTTAGCGCATTGGGATCTCTGTGGAGTCCCGCATGCCACTTACTGGAAACCCAGACTCCAGCCAAACTAGTGGCATCCACTGGGCATGCTCACATGGGGGCCTCTGCAGGAGGAGCCGGGGTGCTGTCGTCGTTCCTATAGAAACAGCTGGGCACGCACTGGCTGGAGGGCGCTGGCTGGCATCCAGGCCCCGCCAGCAGGAAGGAGAGCACCGCTAGCGTGCGGGCAGGCTGGCGCGCGCGCGCGCGCACATACACAAACATACGGGCATGCCGGCACGCTTGCACACTCGCACGCGCGCGCGCGCGCGCGCGCGCACACACACACACACACACACACACACACACACACACACACGAGATCTGCTGATTTAAGGCCGCAAGCACCCCACCACATGGTGTGTGGGAAGGAGAGTGAATCACAGGATTTTTTCCCTCAAACTAGCTGAAAACAGCAAGCTTTTTCCACAGGGGGCCTGGACAGTGAGGCTAGGCTCAAGAAAGGAAAGCAGAGGAAGAGAAAAAGAGAAACAGAAGAACCTCCAGGAGAGAAAAAAGAGGATAGAAAAAAAAAATTTAGTTGTTGATTGTATTAGGATACATTTAATAGAAATAGAGCTAATCACACAGGATAACAGAAACATCAAGGGTAAACCAAGGATAACCAAGGTTTTAACAAAAATCCTTCTTTTTCTTTTTAAAATAACTGCTAAAATGTAAAACGCATTTTTAATGAGTTTTAAGTTAATTACATGGGTTTTAATTAAAATAACCGCAAAAATGTTCTGGTGTTTGTGAGAGAGTTAAGTAATGCTTGTTCAAATGAAACTGAGAGCTATTCCCCTCTGTTTCTAGTTATTCAAGTTACAGCCCTGATTATTTATTTTTAAAAACACTAGTCATTTGTACTCTCAGTGCATTCTTTTTCTATAGGAAAACTGGAAACCAAAAGAACATCCAAATATATTATGTTACATCTCATGATTCCAGATGGAGGGGAAGGGTTTACAGAGTGTTAAGGCTCAGAAATGGTCAAGGCCTTATCCAGGGACACAGCTGGTAGTTGACACAGGCAACTTAAAGATCTAGGACTCTACACATAATTTTGCAGAAGGCTCAGATTCCTTCCCAAAATCCCCATTAGTACCTTAACAAGAAAAGTCAATAATGGCTCCTAGTCAACTTATTGACCTCCTCCTCAGGTCACTAGAGAAAAATTTTTTACCCAGAGCAGCCAGAACTAACAACATCTTGCCTGAATGTCTAAAGCTGCTAAATACAAAGATGCTTCTGAGAAGAGACACACCTTCCTAACCACAGCAAGCAGGAAGCAGAAAGCCAGCAGAGGTGTTAAGTGGCTGCTGCTGGTTAATGCTATGGGTTCTATTCTGGATAAGGCTGGGGAGAAGCCATGATGACAAATCAAAATGAACCTAAGCAGCCCAAAGGTCAGAAGACCACTGTCCTTCATGATCTATTTGGGGAATTTAGTTGTCAATAACTCTCACTGCAACCACAGTTCATGGTGTAATACCCTCAGGTGAGTCACTAAACTATGTTAATGCGACACAGCCCTTTTTAAAGAGAAGTATAATTCCAAAAACATAACATTGCATGCAATGCATTTATATGCATAGTTACACAAAACCAAAACACCCAGTTGATGGATCACTGGAGAGAAGATTCTTATTGGTTGACAGCCCATCATGCTTTGGACACAGCAGAAAATATTGAGACATCAGAGGGAGCTCCTGCTAACAGTTATCTATGCCAAGAGGTCACTGTTTCTCAAATAAGTCACATATCAAAGTAGGACCTGTGAGCTCAGTTATCCTGAGAAAAGACTCATTAAATCACTGAATTTTAAAGCTCAAAAAAAAAACAACTCATTTGGCCCAACTCCCTCATTTCACAGATGAAGAAATTAACTCTAGAAGAGGTGCTTATAGTCAGCTAGTCTATGGGAGCTACTATCTGAACCAAAGACCTCTGATTCCCAACCCTGTGCTGTTTGCCCTACACCTCATAACATGCTGGAGGAGTTAGAGAGCATTGCGGTGAATTGAAAAAAGATTTCTTATAGGGCATACAATCCAAGATTGCACTATTCCCTGAAGTCTATCATTATACCAACCACATATACTACAGTAGTGATATTCAATAGAACTTTCTGTGATGGTGAAAATGTTCTATATCTGCACTGTCCAATACAGTGGCCACTAGCCACATATGACAATTAAGCACTTAAAATGAGAACTAAAATTTAAGTAGCATTTCATTTTAGTTTGTTTAAATTTGGTACAATTTCAAAATATTCTGTTCCATTGTCCCCAAATAACTATTGAAGTCTTCCAAAAATTTTTATATATAGCGTGCCACTTGGAAAAAACACAGAATTCCTGTTGGACCATATAATCTCAAATTTTTTTCTGAGAAGGTAAGTTCACCATACTTATTATGGTATGCCTTCAAAGGTGGCCTGGGTGAAGAATTGAGCCTTTGCTTTAAGCAGTTCTAACATTTACTATTCCTTCCATCCTCCCTATCCCAACACATTGTGATATCAATATGAGAGCTGGGAGAATAAAAGGTTTAGCTAAGATAACTAGGAATAACTAGGACAATGATCTGCATCCTAAAGTGCCCATAATATGGGAAAACAGCAAGCCAGTCTGGGTAGCTGGAACCACTCCCACTACTGCAGGCCTGTCATTCACTTTGCCTGAGAGAAGAGGCAAAGAGTCCAAGCAAGCTGCTATATGCATATTGCATCATGCTCCCGATTTCTGAAATTACACCATGCTTCCTCAGTCCTGCATTATTTTATCGATGATGGCAGACACCTCCCGCACCAACTAAAACTAAAAGCTAGCTACCCAAATATCTATATACAACTGTAATAATAGCAAAATTGAGCTTTAGTATGTGCCAAGCCCTGTACTAAGCACTTAGATACTTTAGCTCATTTGATGATCACAATAACCATAAAGAGTAGATTTTTTATTGTCTCCATTTTCTATAAGAAAGAGAGGTTTGGAGGATAAGGAATTTATTTGCTCAGACCCTATAGCTACCAAATGGTGGAGCCAAACTCTAGGTTCTAAATCATTATGCAATACTTTAATATAATTCTTACGACATAGAAGGTGTTCAGTAAATGTTTTTTGTTAAATGAATGAATGAATGAATGAGCCAGTGGAGGGAACCTTAGCAAACTCATGCATCACTCCTATTAATACAGATAATATCTTAGCCTATGTAAGACTTTGAACTGTAATTTGGTGAAAATATTGACTGTGACTTCTCCCTGTGTAAAAGATGTGTGAAATTCACACCTATGCAAAATTTAATACATTTAGTAGAAATATGGCTACCTCTTGCAATGAGACCCTATTATGACGAATCATTAATGACTATGGAGAGGCAGAAAGGCAATTTGAATAAACGAATAATTAAAATTGTCAATGGAAATATTTTAAATGACTCCAAAATAATTTCTTAATCTTTCTTTTGTTTTCTCACATTAACGAGTTCCCTAGGCAGTAACATATGTTTAGAATTTGTATTGCATTTATCTTCAGAGACATCAGCATAAATATATACAAAAGGGCTCATATCTACTGGCAAAGGTCCCTAACATGTCGTGGTTCAGTAAACTGCTCTTTGTCCCCAGCTTTTCTGCCAGTCCTCACCCTTTAATCTTAGATAATCTTGCTGTTCAACTACTCAAATATCTTCAAAAACTCCCTCTTCCTAGCATATCAGTTATGAATTCCTCACGCCCAATCCTTAAACCCTTCTCCCAAAGCACATAGGCCCAGGGTAGCACGCTCCATAATGTCTCATGGATTTAAAGGCTCATTTTCACTTCCATGCCTTCACAATTGTCCCTCTGCCTAGAATGTCCCACATAAATACACATACACAAGAAACAAGACTGAAAGAAAGAATAGTAAAAGGAAGACTAGCAAAACTGAGAATCCGATATTAATTACATAGGAACAGAGTGTACAGAGTGTGACAGACTGAGTAGGTAGAAAAAGGGAAAAAGAAACAGAATTGTGAGAGACTAGAGTAGGATGTTACCAAAACAATTACCAGACGCTAGTGCTTAATATAAACTGTACCAAAGCAGATATGCAAATATATTCAACATGAATTTTTTAAATTCACATTTCAAAGTTTTCTGCTTGCTATCTTGCAGGTAAACATCAAATTAAGACTAGTGACATCTGGTGGATATTTAGGAAGTGATAAGCAAGTTTCTCTACTATAAAAACACTGTAAATGCCCCTAAGCCTCTGGACTGCGATTCGTGTATTAGGGTTCCACTATCATGAAATTACACAATCATGAAATACTCTTTCTGCAGGATCCAGGGTCTCATTGCAAGAGGTAGCCATATTTCTGCCAAAGACCTTTCTATCTCCCAACTGATGGCCTTCTGCCTTCTCACAGATGTATATAATATCTGACATATCAATTTTTCTTTTGAAAGTTAACTTGTTACTGAAAATGTTCACATCCTTTGACCCAGGGATTCCACTTCTGAGACTTTACCCTAAGAAAAAATGTCTTAAATGAGGAAACTAAATAGTTATTTACAATGGGGAGAGTGAAACCTAAAAGTCCTACAATAGAGGAAAGGTCAAGAAAATTACAGACATTATACTGTTTCCCAAACATCTGCACTCATATGCAAAGAAGCATTTTAATAATTTTGTATCAACAAACATTAAGTTAAAAAGCAAAAGTCAAAAAGTATGTGCATATGACCTTAAATATGTAAAGAATATAAATAGAAAAAAGCTAGAAGAAAACATTCTAAAATATTAACAGTGATTGCTTCTGGATGGGAGGAATATGTTTTTTTAAATCATGGTTAGCAATATTTCTCAAATGCTCTATAATTAACATGCATTGTTTCTATAAAAACATTATTTAAATCTTTTTAAAAATGCATATTTTCCCATTAATTTGCTAGAATTTTTCAACTTCTGCCTAGCTTTATTAATTCTTGATAAAGGTAATCAATCTAGTGAGCTAGAGTTTCCACAAGAAGGGGAGGCAAGAAAAGAAAGCAAATATACTACAATTCTGTTCCATTATCTGAGTCCTGATGGAGAAATCCCCAGCTGTAAAACTGTATTGAAAATCCATTAATGTCATCACACTCCTCTAAACAATACACCAGAAACTTACAGAGGGCTCTGTTGGCAGCAGGGAGTTACAGAGTCTCATAACCACTTGGGTCCCCATCTTCAGAGTCCCTAGAAGAGTCAGATCAGGGCTACCTTGAATATAGGAAGAGAAAGAAATATGCAAAAATACAGGGCAGGAAAAAAATTCCAAAATCTAAACCAGTCTAGTTGGGTCAGGCCCCTGCCTCAAACCTCTCTACTTAACTCATTAGAAGTATCAGATATAGGACGTTAATTAGCAGGAACTCCAGCCCAAGATGTTATAATCACAACAGGGCAATGCTTTCTTATCATTAGTCAAGCAAGGATGCAGCTTTCCCTTCTCTCTACATTTATCAGTCTAAGACAATCAGGAGAAATAATGGGGCCTCTTGCATCTGGCATTCACTTCCCTTCATCCTCAGAAATTCAGTTTTAACCTAGCAAGGTAGCATTTATTCTAAGGCAGAAATTTTCATACAGCACTTTAAGTTTACAAAGTGCTATCACCTACATCATCTATTTGAGACTGTCATAGTAAATAACCCTTGGAAATAGAGTTCCTTTAATTACCCCCAGCTAATAGGAAACAGTCTAGGGAGTTGCTCTGCCAATCAGTGGTGGAGGCAGTGTTCTGGCCATCTCTTCTGAATCTACTCGACTAGGTCTGTGTCAGAAAACAGGCCAGGAAAATAGTGATAATGATGATTATGTTAATGGCAGCCAACATTTGACTGCATACTATGTACTGTTCCAAGCGCTTAAAATTCTCACACTCTATGAAGTTGAAACTCTTACTTTTTTTTTTTTCGTTCCGCGATTCCATTTTCAGTACTCTATCCATCTTAAGAAATCATCACTCTCAAGGACAATCCAAGGGCCAGCGAGTGGTATTTGGGGGAGGACAGTGTCCAGCTTGAGAAGGAAAAGTGAATGACCCACCCACTCGCCTCCAAGCTCCGAAAGTCTGAATCAGGAATCGCACACTAAGAACCTGTAAGACCAAAGCAGGTTCGTAATTTGAAACTTCCGCTTCTTTCTTCCCACCCCACCCTCGACCTTCTGCCTGTCCTCAGTCCTGATCTGAACGCTCAAGTGGTAATAATAATACTTCCCAGTTAATGCCGCCTTTCAGCACTTACCTCATAAGTCATCGGTAGGTCTGGTTCAGCATCTTTGTCCCCAGCCCTTCTGAGCGGGACCTCCTCCTGCTACACTGTAGCTGCTGCGTTCCCGCTGCCATGGTGACGCGGAGGCCGGCCAGAGCCGGACCCGCCTGCAACCTGCTGAAGCCAGTCCCCCGACAACCCGGCCGCAGGCCCGTTCGGACCCCGCCTTCTGCCGACCCAGACCCCGCCCCCTGCCAGTCAGGCCCCGCCTCCTAACGGCTCAGGCCACAACCCTCGCTGGCCTTGACCCCGCCCCCCGCCTGTCCTGACCGCCTCTTGCTGGCCTGAGCGCAAGTCCCCCGGCGGCCTTGACCCCGCCTCCTGACTTCCGGGAGTACGGAGGCGCCTCCTACTGGCCAGATTCTGCTCAGGGTGCTCTGGCTTCTGCAGATGGGAACTTTCCTCAGGTCCGTCCAAAACACACCCCACCTCCTCCCCCAGGAAAAGCTTGCCTACTGAGGCTTGCCTAGTGAGGCGGGAAAGGCTGTCTCTACTTGCTTAACTTGCAACCGCCCTTAGGCCGAGCGAGACCCGCTGTGCTTACGTAGAGCCCGCATATCCCCATCCCAGAAAATGCGCCAGGCACGTTCCGTAAGCTATTTATTGATCCTAGTGGCTCCGCACTTGAGAGAGTCAGCAGTCCCGCCAAAAGGAGTTCCCCAGGCCACACAGTGCTGCCAGTATCAGTAACTCGAAGTTCTTGTAACTGATGTTTGGAGAATGCTTCCTCCATGCTTCTTCAGCCCCTGCCCTCATTTGCTGTTCAGGTAGGAGACTCTTGACCCAGCCGCTGAAGAAATGGCCCAAGCCAAGCCTGGGAGCTGTCTACCAAAACTCAGAATGCTTTTTTAGAGCACCAATTCTTCAGCTTTGGAGTTTTAAGCATGTAAAAGGAATACAATTAGACTTAAATTCAACAAGATCAGCTCACGTGCTTAAGGAGTAACCTGTTCTTTCCGCACTTTTCTTGAGAGCAAGAGTAAAAGGTAGAGATCAAAAACCTACCTTTCTGCACACTCAATATAGTCCCCTCATTTTGTGCAACTCCATTCACCCCTAGTGACAAATAAGAGGTAGGCCAGGTGGAGAGAACAAGATTGGGGATATACAATTCCAGGGGCTCCTAAATTCTTTAAGCTTAAAAATGTGGCTGCCGTCCTGGGTTGCTGCCACTCAGTTCCCCAAAGCAGTAGATTCTCCTACAGGAGTAGTGGTTAAATGGTGGAAACTGGTCCTTTCTCCTCAAGGCTCATACTAGGGTCCCATTTTTGCTATCATAGCAGGGTGTGGCCTGGGAGAAGCAAAGGGTAGCATATTCTGTAGCATTTTGTAACTGCAGGTGCTTCACCTCCCCGACAGAGCGTGGTTGGGTAGGGCTACACACTTGAATGTCTGCATAATGTAAGTTGCTTTCCTCCGACCTGAGGCCTTGACTCCTCTCCTGAGACGCAGGATGCTCTAACACCCCCTCGCACGCATGTCCTGTTGTGTCATTGCCCTGTGAGGAATGGATGGCATTAAGGAAGATCCTTGGCTTGGTTTGGCCCCTTACCTTCAAGGTAGGGTCAGTTAGACTGATGTCCCTTCACTTTGCTCCTTTGGGGGACAGAGGAGGATGGGCAGAAGAAGCAAATTCTATAGATGACTGAGGTGTATCTGTTCAGGGTGAAAAAGCTGAGTCCTAGGAACCCATGTCTGAGCAGCCCACAAGAAGGGACAGAGGCCTGTCATTACCTTTGTGCCTTTCTGCTTCTGTGGCTGCTGCTTCGATGTCCATCTTGGTTGATTCCCTAAGAGGAGGAAATCCAACTTGCATTTATTCTCTCTTCCCTGTCTCTACTGAGGTTGCCCTCTTCAAATCACAATCACAAACTATTATTGTGGGCTTCTAACTGACTAATCTTTCTGCCTCTGTTCTCATCTTTTTCACTTCTACCATTCCCACATATAAAAACTCCTTAGCAGGGTATGCAATCTGGCCCTTTCACAGTCTGCCCACAATATCTTCCATCCTCATTTCTCACCAGTCCCTAACATAGTTCAACAAATATATGTTGAGAATCCATTAGATTACAGGCTCTATGTCTCATTTTGGGGATAGAAGAATGAGTAGGCTGTTTCCTCTGTCCTGGGGGACTTCCAGTCTAATGTATTTGTGTCCTACTAAGGAGACACAAATAAGTACACAGGCTATTACAGTCCAATGTGGGAAGTGCTCAGCTACACTAAACAACTGGTCACTTTCAATCAAGTCAGTCTTTTCTTTCTCTTCTCTTTCTTTTTTTCCTGCATGAGATAATTCCTCTGCCTAAAATAGCCTCTTCTCACTGCTCCTCTTCTAACTTTGAACTTACTATTTTTTCTTCAACATTAGTGTTCCTCCCATTCTCCCACAGCATGAGTATGCATCTCTTATAGCACTACTAGATGGCATTATATTTACTTGTGTATCTATCTCTTAAAATTAAGTTTTCTTTCTTTTAGGACTGAACAGTGTATCTTTCCTCTTGTGCCTTCTGCCTCCTTGGGATTCTGCAGTGCCTTACATACAATAACTGCACAGTAAATTTTTAATGAATTAATGAAAGAATGAGCAACCAACCTTGCCATTCTAAGATAATGGAAAGGGTGAGACCCAGAGTTTCAAAGATGGTCTTGAACCCAGTAACCTAAAGATTCTCTTTGGTGCACTATCTCCTTTTATCTCTTTCAAAACCACTCTTTTCCACATTTACGCTCTTTCCAAAGACACTGCTTCTATTACCTTCTTTAATTTGCTACCCTGCTGCCACCCCACTCAAGTCCTTCTCCTCACCACAGTTACCTGTTTTCTTTTTCCTGTGGAAAATTGATGGGCAGCTCCTGTGAAAGGAAAACCAGATCAGCCACGTGTAAGAGCCCTGGCCTCTATCTTCCCTCCATCATTTGCTCTGTGGTCTCTTAACATTCCGGGATGACCTTCCTTCACCCCTAGTCTAACATAGTCACCCTGAGCTAGCCCCAAAGCATTTATCAAGGGTACCATACCTCTCCCGAAGGTATGGTTCTGGAAGGTAGAGTGGTACGACTGACATAACCAGACCCAAAATACAGCCTCAGGCAACCAGGCACTACATGCCAGGGATGTAACTGGGTTGAGGGCTATTCTGGGATTGTCTAACAGACTAATCCCAGCAGAGGGTAAGGGAAACCTGCCAAATAATGGGTTATTCCTGGATCCAGAGACCCTCTTGCTTCTGTTTCGGTGCTTTTTTTGGGGGGGGCGGGGGCTCTCGGCTAGCCCATAGTTCTCATTCTGGGAGTTTCAGAAGCTGCCATAACCAGAGCTAACTAGCTAAGGCTTCTCAAAGCCCTTTCCTAACAGGTAATCTCCCTCCCTTCTTCTCTCTCCTTGTTTTTAATTAACAGAGAAAGTGAGAGATGTTTAACCTTTAAAGTCCACAGCACAGGGAGCTCTGGATTTGACAAATGACTCAGCTACCTTGCCCTTGCTGCAGGACAGACGTCTTATACTCATTTCTGAATCCCTGGGGTCCCCAATGGAGCCAGGGTATTTATGTGATTGTCAACTGTTTGATGGCCAGAAAAACACTTGTCTGAGGAAATAGGCTGAATAGTTTGGGGCTTACTCCATTGTTTTTTCTTGTTAGTACATTTCCAGCTCTCACCAGAGCCAACCCTATTTGTCTGACTTCTGTCTCCCCAAGGAAGTTTCCTTCTTTTGCTATTTAAAAAGAGAGAAACTTCTAAATCATGTCCATTTAACTATTGTAGAAAAATCAGTACTTTTCCATACTTATCTGACAAAGGTTTGTGTTTTGGTTTGATTTTTGGTTTTAATGCAGCTTGCTGTGTTGAAAGCAGAGTAACCATTTGAATCTACAGGTTGTTCAGAAGAAAAGCCTTGAAACTACCTCTGGGTCTTTCTACTTCCTGTTCTGCCACTTCAGCTCTTTCTTTCTCTTACCACTGCCTTATCCTAGCCTCTATTTCGTTGCCCCTTGTCACTATTATCTTCCTACTTCTACTTAAATGGATAAACATAATTCTAAAGTAACATAGACTTGGCTGACACATTTATAGCAAACGGAGCCAGTTCCCAATTGGATGTTGCACAATGCCTGGACACAACCCAAATGGAATATTCAGTTCAATTCACAGGTGATAAGATTTTATTTTTAGCTTAGGATTAAGGAAACTAAATGAGCATTCTTATATTGGTAATAGGGGTAAATATTGGTGCAATCTTTCTAGATTGCAATTGGCAATAAGTATAAGATGCCTTAAACATAAATGTGTGTGCCCTCTGATGTAGCAATTCCACATCCTAAGAAATAATTAGACAGGAGCAAATATGGATTTTCATTGTAGCATTATTTACAATTGCAAAAAAAAAACACAGAAAATATTCTAAATGTCTAACATTGGGAACTGACTGAAATATAATGGCAGCCTCAATCAATGGGACATTACACATTAATTTAATTAAAAGAAAACCCAATAGCATTGAAAATTTTACTCTTTATTAAGTCAATAAAAAGATAATAAAATGTGTTTGGGAATAAAAACTATGCACATAGGCATTTAAAAAGAATTCCATGGAAAAACTCAAATGTTTCTGTCATCCCTGAGTGCTTATATTTATGGTTATTTTCTGCTCTTTGGTGTTTTCCAAATCTTCTATAGTGACTATGTATTACTTTTGTAATCATAAAAAATATTTTAAAATAAAAAGCTCTTCAGTTATCATAGTATCTTTAAGTCTCTGAAAGTTTATTGAGATAATTATAAATAGAGAAAAATAATATTTATCCAGTCTTACTGATAATTTAAGAGAAAAAATATGTTTTGGTTAGAATATCTGATATAGTGTTTCTGTTTAGGTTCTAGAGTCAGACTGACAGTGTGACTTTCAGGCTGGCTATGCGACCTTCAGCAAGTTAGAAACTTCATTAGGTTTCCTTTCTTTCTCTTTTTTTTAAAAAAATAAAACAAAGATGATAACAACCTAAATCACATGGGATTGTTGTAAGAATTAAATAAAATAATAAATGTAAACTACTCAACTAGATGCCTAGCATATAATGAGCATCAGTAGAAGCTGACTACTATGGCTATCGCCATCAGAGGGAAAAATAACCAAAAATGAAGAATATGCAGACTTGGGAAGAAAGGAAGGAAAGAAGCTGTTACATCCCCCTTCCCTAGAAGCTTTAATGTTTCTAGATGTCCTATGTCTGTAGGACATGTCAGAGTTTGAAAAGTCTTTGTTTTTTCAATTCTGACAATATTCCAGGAAACATGTATTATTGTTCCCATTTTATAGATGGTTGACTAAGGCCATACAACTTTATCTTACTCAAGAAAAAAGGGACCAAAATTCCTTATTACTATGTCTTCTGCATTTATTACTATGCCTGGTACATATAGGTGTTTAATAAAATGTTTAATAAATGAATGAATAGTAGGAACAGGACTTGAATCCAGTGTACTGACTCCAAAACATATGCCCTTTTCAATGTACCTCACTGTATCTCTAAATATAATGATGCTTTATTTATAAATAAGACATCTTCAAGACTGACTAAAGTATGGAATGATATAACTAAGAAGGCACTGGACAGGATAAAACCAGGGGTTTTAGTCCAGGGGTTTATAGTGATATCAACTCTAGGAAAGAATGATAAAGACATTTCAATTAATTTACAGTGAGGTTTTCACATATCCTCTATTCCTCAAACCTGTGACTTAAACAACGTAGGTCATGTTATATATTTGTGTGTGTGTATGAGAGAGAGAGAAAAAAAGAGAGAAGGTACAGTATTTGCCTAAGTGCCACACAGCAAATAAGTGAAAGTTATATTAAATAGTCCATGGATGGTCTCCTCACTTCTGCCCTTTTAAATAAACATTTCTCAAAGGTTGATTTGCTTTATTTGGGAGGCAATATTATGCAGTGGTTAAAAGTATAGGCTCTGAAGTCAGAGAGACCCAGGTTAGAATCTTGATTTACTAGTCACGTGACTTAGGAGCCTCAGCTGACAAGGCTCTGAGCCTCAACTTCGCTGCTGTTAAAAAAAAAAAAAAAGAGTAAAGCCACCTCCCTCACCTCCCTCATAGAATTGTTGGGAAAATTAAAGGAGATTGTTTGAAACGTGCCTGGCACATCATAAGCCATCAAATGTTACAATTATCCTCTGAGGAAGAAGGGAAGGTACAGAAGGGAAAAAAGAGGAAAAGGAGGACAAAGAAAAACAATGCCAGTTCACCATTCCAGACCCGCTCGGGGCATTCTACAGACAGCTGGCTTGGCTGTGTGTTCAGAAGTCTGAAAGGAGTGAGCACAGAAGGAGGTGCTGTTCTGGTGCTGGCATCAGGAGGTGCCAGGCAGAGGAAGGTGGCAGTGGGAGGATGGCAGAGAACTATCTGTAGGTTCTATCCTCAGTGCCTCCATGTTCACCGACAGAGATGTTTCCCTCCCCACCTGTCCCCTACTCACCAGCTTCCCCCGCAGCAGAGACGGTTTCCCATGGTGCTCTGTCTCTGAGGGAGCCCAGCTGTTTTTCCACATAAAGAGGCTTGTGCATTTCCTGGTTCCTGGTTTAGCTTTCAGTTGCAGCTCCCAGGGAGTCTCTGTCAGTGTCAGATTTCAACCTAGCAGGTTGGACTTCAGAAGCCACCTGCTGGAAAGATTCCCAGGTGACTTCTCCCAGCCAAAGGGGAGAAGAGCACGTTCGGGCTCCAGGTGACAATTATCTCACCTTGGGGATTTGGAGTTGCTTTGATGAAGCCATGAACTTTGAGTTCAAGCTTCAGCAAAAAGAAACCTGAGCTAGAAAAAGTCTCTGGGTTTCCTTAGGAAATGTTTCTCTGCAACATCACACTGTCGTTGAAATATATCCTCTACATGGAGAAAAGACTCTTACCTTATGTTTCCCGGTACTACTCAGCTTTAGTTGTGTTTCATTTTCGAGATAATCAGTATCGGTTTCTTATTATTCCAGTCCAGAATCTGGGTTTAAATATTAAAGTCCCTTGGAAACTTAAATTTATGGAAATGGATTTCTTTTCCCCTTGCTACTGGAATTAACAGGAACAAATCGCTTTCTTCTAGGAGTATGAAATGGAGGACCGAATCTATTACCAAATCTCTTTCTGGTCAAAAATCATATGACTCTATGATTGCAATGGCCTAAGCACTTCTTAACCACTCACTTCCCCATTCTCACTATAGAACTACAGAATCTCCATTTACATTTCAACTCAGCCTCTTCTTCCAATGACCCAAAATTTTACTCATTCCACACTTACCAGTAACTAGGGTGCAGTCGAGCAAATTCTTCTGTAGAAAATATGGGCTCTAGGAGAATTTGTGAAACCTGTAAGGCCTGTCTTTGGTACTCCTACCCCATCTTTAATGTCAGATGCCTAGTTATTTGTGTGCTTCTGTTGGGATTCAGAACCTACTGCTCAGCCCTGCACTCTACAGAGAGTACTCTGGACTCTTCACTCCTCCCCATCTTCTTACCTTATGAAAAATGGAGACAATGGGAGTGACATAATTGTGGTGAAGATTAGATGAGATAATGTATATGAAGCTCTAGTCCCAGGCCTGGCACATGGGGAGCTCTCAGTAAGCTCTAGCTATTATTATTATTACTTCTTCTTAGCTAGTTGTCAGATGGTAAAGCATCTTACTTCATTATCTTGCACTGGATCATTACACTCACCTCTTATTTCACGGTCATACTTCTCCCTGGCAATTAATTCTGTACTCTACCATTAGCTGTATTTTTTCACCCTATTACCCAAACTTCTTAGCCTGGCATTCGAAGCCCTCCATGTCTGGTCCCTTTCCAGCCACTTTCTCTAATTTAAAAGAAAAATGTATAGGAAAACAACCAAGAGATTTATATGGCCAGAAAAGTCAACAAAAGCAATAGTGTGCTATGGTAGCCAGAAAATCTGATACACTTTAAAGCAGCATTAATAGAAGTCTAGAGTGATAAACAAGAATATTGATTACTTTACTGAAGTTTGTACCACCCATTTCGGGACTGCAATAATAATTTTAGTTCTACATGTTTAATTACAAAT
The DNA here is from genome assembly GCA_004027375.1 of Macroglossus sobrinus. NCBI lineage: Eukaryota > Metazoa > Chordata > Mammalia > Chiroptera > Pteropodidae > Macroglossus > Macroglossus sobrinus. The sequence goes on along the minus strand of PVKZ01000988.1, from coordinate 305,151 downwards.
TATGTTGTCAAAAGGGAGTGTGTTCAAGAGAAAGTTGTCTGGATAAGTGATGTGGAAAGTCCTATCAGATGTGGTTAAAAGAACTAAGCATGTTTAGACAGGAAAGGGAAGTCCTAGGAGGACAGGATGGTTATCTGAAGGACTTTCAATTGAAAGAATTGCATTTATCTTCAGACATAACCAGAACCAATGGGCAGATGTGACTAAAATGCAGATTTTGGTTCCATAGAAGGAAGAATTTGTAACAGATATGTCCAAAAAGAAAATGACTAATAATCTTAAAAAGAATTTGAAAGGGGTGGGAATTTGGATTAAATCAGAGGTCTCAAATGTTTTCCTAGCTAAGGAACCCTTTCTTTTAAATAAAGCTCATGTAAAAATCCCTGTTACAAAATAGATCAATGTGAAGGTGGTCTGGTTGAAGTTTGAGTACTATCCTTTTTCTCTTTTTCTTCTCAACTTGGTACTAAATTCCCGAGAGTAGAAAATAAAAGACCACAGTTTTTATAATTTATACTTACTATGTGTATCCCCCATAGTGTATTACTTGGGGTTTGATAAATAAATGTTGAATAAATTAACAAATTAATATATTAATAGATATTAGTCTGAAGCATGCTTTTATTTTAAATGGATGGCAATCCTTTAAACAAAAATTGAATTTTTCAAGTGAGGGTTCTTATCTCGGGGGCCCACAGATCCCTAAGAGGGGCATATGAATGACTCTCAAGAGCTGCATGAACCTATTCAAATTGTATGCCAAATTTGGGAGCATATGTATTTTTTTGGTAAGAGAATCTTATAGCTTTTGTCAAATTTTCAAATGGGTCTGTAACCCAACAAAGTTAAGAATGAACCTCTTTAATGGAAGAAGTTCAGATGTCCATCACAGCCACATAAAAGATGTATTTGGGAGCAAGGAGGTCTGAACACTCCCCAGTCATACACACGCATGATCTCTTGATTACAAAGAGTAATTGAGGGGTCAGACCCCTAGGCTGTCTTGCGTACACCATACCTCTAGTAATAAGACTCTACTTCCAAGGGATGCTTCCCAGGCCTTTACCACCACACCAATAGCCCTAGATCCCCTGCACTTAGTTGAGAATGATGATGCGTGGAGTGATGATGTAGTGATTCCTCTCTTGGGGATGTTCCCAGACATGATACTTTCTTTCATGGGCTTCCCCTGTGCAGAAGGTAAGGAGAATTTGGTGATAATGGCAGAGGTTTCTATGTCTGTAGCTTTGTGTATACATACTTGGTTTCTCAGAATCAGAGACCATTTTCATTGGACAGAATTTAGTATGAGAAAATAGGGCTTTAGGCAACCCTCTACAGCCAAAACCTGTTTTCCCAACCCCTACCCAAAACAGGCCAGACAGTCTGGAGACCCTTGTTTTTGTGTCTCTAATCACCAGCTCAGACAGTGCCCTCTGGGCTGTTTGGATGGCATATCCCTTTTCCCTCCCAGGATCACTCTCTCTTTTGTTGCATTGTGAGAAAATTATGGCTAGGAATTTGATCTGGAGCCAGTGTCAGCTTCCGGGCTTGATCTCAGCATCCAAGTGTGAGCTTGGGATTCTGTAATGTTGGGCACATCTCACTGAGGAGGTTTTTCTCTAGCTGGCTATGACCTCCTCCCCTCCCTGCCCACCCATCCTCCAGAACGCAGAATAGGGAGCTGCACAAACCAGGCCCTGAGATTTGGGTTTATTCAGCTCCACCCAGAACTAAACCAAAGGCTAGGACACGTCCCAAGGGACCAAACCATACATTTTGGCCCATGCACTTTCCCTCCCTCAAGGATGCTGTTGCCTCTGGGGTGGTGGCAGCTGCTCTATCACCGTATGAGGTAGAAAGTGCTGGGTGCTGGGTCTGTGACACTCAGGGCTCAACTCTGGCGGCCTCCTCCTCTTCCTCTGGATCAGGGGGTGCAGACAGCAAGGAGATATAGACCTCATTGACCTCTGTGTCCAAATGTCGGCCACCCCGAGGTGCCTCTAGATTAAGGATGCCATCATGGGAGAGAGCAGCACGGACTCGCCAGGGGTCAACATCCGCGGGCAGGACGTAGGTGCGGCAGAACTCTCGGGACACGAAGCCGTGGCGGTCCAGGCGCTGGGGGTGCCGGGCGGACACCTCCAGCAGGTTGTCCACAGTCCTCACAGTCACCTCATCGGGGGTAAAGTGGCTCACATCCAGAAACGCCTGGAACTTGCCCTCACTGAGCCTGAGCTCCGAGGCCCCTGCCCTGCTGCCCTCCCCAGCTCTGGCGGCCCGGGGCCGAACATAGTAGCCATGGTAGAGGGTGGGGGTCAGGATCTCTTCCGGCAGGAGGCCTGGGGAGCGGAGAGAGAGAAGGCAAGAGGCAGGATGAGGAGCAGGAGTTGGGAACAGAAGTGAATAAGGAATGAGGACTGGGGAGAGCAGGAGGGAAGCCAGGAGAGTAGGGAAGGGGATAGGGCACAGCGGCTAGAATGAGGTAGTTGGGGTGGAGGGGATTGAGGAAGGAAGTGAGATGGGGCCGGAGGAGAGTAAACCAAAGCAGAACTGGGTGGACATAAGGGGAACAAGAAGGCATACTAAGGGGATAAGGGGACAGATGTAAAAGCATTGCAGGCACCACGTCTGCACTGAGGTCAGTAGGAAAGGGAAAGAGCCCTGCTTGGAGGGGAGGAGGGGGGAGCTGGGGTGGGAGACGGCTCGTCTCAGGAGTTCAGTTAAGCCCGGAGTGGGGTGGAGGCCAGCACCACTGGGAGGTCAGCCCAGAATTTCAGGCGGTGGGGGTGAGAGGCAAGGGAGTGGCGTCTGTGCCATACCTTCTCCGAAGCGCTGCTCACCCAGGCGACTCGGGTTGGCAAATTCGTACTCGGCGGTGGCCGGGTGGGCGTGTGGCACCGAGCGGCCAGACATGGCTGCAGATGTGTCGGCGGCCCTGATCCGAGGTGCAGCGCGACCCCTCCAGCTGCCTGAAGAACTAGGGCTCCGTCCGAGGTGGGGGCGGGGTCTACATCACCCAAAATAGTGCCGAGCCTAGGGGAGGGGCGGACAGCGGGGCCCTAAGCGGCAGCCAAGAGAGTGTGACCAGCCTGCCTGGACCCCCGCCCCGGCCGCGCACACCCTTCAGCTGTCGCAAGGGACTTGAGAGGACAGCTGAGGGTCCTGGCTTTGAGAAAACTGGGGAGTGAGCTGAGGAGGAGAGGCTGGTGTCAGGGGCCCTGCAGAGGCCTAGCTGAGACACTCACCATCTTTTCTCCCCCTCAGTCTCAGGCACCCTTCACCATACCTCATAAAGCTCTCCTGGATTTGATACTCTGCGAGCCTTATAAGGTGTAAGATGCAAGAAACTTTTCTACCTTTTCTTTGGGTGGAGTGAGGAGTCTAGTCTTCCTGCCCAGATCAATGTCAGGGTCCTCACCTGAACCCAGGTCAACCTTGAGCACCACACAGATGCCTGCCACAAACATGTTGGTGATCACGGCTCTCCTTCAGGGACTCACAAAGAGTTAATGTCTCTGGGGCCCAGCCAAGGAAGATTCCAGTTCCTGCCCAGGCCCAAGATAGTTGCTGGCTGGATTCCCCTGGATTGCTAGGCTGGAGAGGAGGAGGGGCACACACCCTGCCTGCTTGGGATTCCTGACTCTGTCCCAAGAGAGGTGGGGGGGGGGGGTGTCCCTTTGGGTGTGGAAAGAAAGCTAGTGAAACAAGTCCAGGACAAGTCACTGGCCAGCTCAGACATGTTTGTATTTCTCTTTTCTTAGCTCAGTGAGTACTGGGTATGTGTCACACTGCCAAATCCCTGATCACAAGTCTCCATGAACGGGTAGTGAGCTGGGATAATAAAACCCCTGACATCACCATTCCAGAAGCTTCACAAGACTGCATATATAAGGGGCTGGCTGTAGCTGCAGCCGAAGGAGCTGACCAGCCAGCTAACCCCCACACTCACCTAACCACTATGGACATCGCCATCCACCACCCCTGGATCCGACGTCCCTTCTTTCCTTTCCACTCCCCCAGCCGCCTCTTTGACCAGTTCTTTGGAGAACACCTGTTGGAGTCTGATCTCTTCCCAACTTCTACTTCCCTGAGCCCCTTCTACCTTCGGCCGCCTTCATTCCTGCGGGCACCCAGCTGGATTGACACTGGGCTCTCAGAGGTAAGTCTCTCCTCTGTAAGAAGTTCTTCCCTAACCTCTGGAAATATCTCCATGTGCGCTACTTCTCCTGTCTATCTAAATCTGGCTATGTCTAAGTGTCTTAAGTCTCTTAGGCACATGTGTGTCCTGTAGTGAAGAAAGATGAGGTTATTAGTTCCTCTCTCCCCCAGTTAAGTTTGTCTTTGAAGATCCTCTTATTATCCTACTTATTACATGTCTTTTCTTGTGCTATGAGGATCATCTTCTATCCCCTAAGTAGGATGATCCTTTCTGGTTTAGTTCATAAGGATCTGCAGGGAGAGAGCTGCCTTCAGACTCCTTTGTGCACCACTTCTAATTCTTCATACTCCTGACAAATTTTATCACCTTAAGTTTCAGAGCCAGGAATTAGCCCTACCTCATCCTGGGCTTTTCATCACTGAGTGGAGCTGGAGACAGCAACCACTATTTTCTTCCTTCTTATTCCCTCTTTTCTGATTTTCTGGGTTTCTCAGAGCTGTGATATGGCACTGGCCTGGGTTCAAGCTTAAGGAAGAAAGAATATACGTCCAGTCTTTGGACTCCCACTTGTCCTAAGAGGGTAGGAGAATGGGGTGAACATATAAAGTTAACAGAAGTTATCACAGATAACACTCTAGTTTAAAAATATTCAAGTGTGAGTAAACAGGAGCTGAGTGGGCAAGGGCTTTGGAATAACAATCAGGGCCAGTAGAACATTCCAGATTGAGTGGGTGGGAAACTTGGCAGAGATCTGAGCAAGAAGAAGGGGCCTTTGTCTCATAGACAAATGACAAGGCCAGGCATTGGAGTTAGAGATGCAGCAGAAACCATGCCCAGACCCATCCTTGTGATTGCCCTCCTGGGTGGCCTATTTCCTTCCCTATCCCTGTAAATAAAGTTTGGGCCTGGTGACCAAGTGGTATGCCTTGGGTACTTCTGTGGTGGCTCCTCTGAACCAGAGAGTCATGTTTATTCAAAAAGGGATAAACTACCTGGCTAGAAAATAAGTCTGCAGAATAATGAGAGTGCACTAGTAATCCACGTTCCTACCATTCTTTTTCCTATCTCCTCCCTGCATCTTGCTATTTCTAGATGCGTCTGGAAAAGGACAGATTTTCTGTCAACCTGGATGTGAAGCACTTCTCCCCAGAAGAACTCAAGGTCAAGGTGCTGGGAGATGTGATTGAGGTGCATGGTAAACATGAAGAACGCCAGGTATGTAGATCGTTTTCTCTCCTGTTAATTCATTCAGTGCATACTATGGCAACATTCCAGTACTAAACCATTAGGGTTTGGAGCAGGGTTAGATCTGGTGGTGGTGGTGGCAGTGGTGTTGCTGTTGCTGTTGTTTTGCCCAAAAAAGTGACCTTTGCTTTTTATTTCTTTTGATTGATTGACTTATATGGGATAGGTGAGATTTTCACTTCCCACTCAACCTTGGACACATTAGAATCATGAAGGAAATTTTTAAAAATTCCAATGCTCAGGCAAATTAAATTAGAATTTTTAGGAATGGGCCCCAGGCATCATCATTTTAAAAGCTCCCTAGGTAATTCTAATGTCCCACACCTGGTCACTTTACATAATTACATTAACTCCAGGTACCCTGACGGTTCTTATGTTTGAGACTTTTAGATGTTCAGGAATCCTCTTGTCTTTAGCCCATCTTAAGGCTGAACTATTTGGTTTGCCTAAGTTTCAGAGCTCCTAATACCCTACAGAACCTTTGGAAATCAGTTAATTGAGAGCCTATCTGGATAAATGCTTGAGATTCAGCAGGTATTAGGGTTAGGTTCAACTACTCTTAGCAGAGTTCTGAAAAATGGAATAGCTTCTCATTACTTTCTGAGGGAGAGGGGAATTTAATAGGTTTGCTTACCAATTTGTGATAACTCAGAACCTTGTACATCAAACAGTACAGTTTAAGGTCCTCAAACTGTTATTTTGCATACATGGTTTAAGTTTGGGTCACAGTCTCTCTGGATGGAGTTTTGTTTTGTTTTGTTTTGTTTTGTTTTGTTTTGTTTTTTAAATAGCATCAGTCTTACTGGTCTGGAACATTCTGGGACATTCCTGAAGAGTCAGTACAATTCATGAGCTTCTTCAAAGATTCAGATCTTCAGTTCTGGATGACATTCCAAATTCTATAGGCCCAACACACATTGATCTAAACCTTTGGGAAATACCTCTCAATACATCTATGCCTCAGTGTTTAGAGAGCTGTGAAGTTTTGTCTGTTTCAGACTTCTGAGATTCTCACTGGTAGGAGTGACCACATAGGCAACTTTATCTTAGCCACCTTTCTCATGTTGCCATGGCATTTGGTCACACCTAAGGGGAAGGAAGATGTCTGAGTTCTAAGCAAGGGGTGGTATTTTCTTGTTCTTATCTCTCTGCCTCTTTCTTGTTCTCTTGGATTAGGATGAACATGGTTTCATCTCCCGGGAGTTTCACAGGAAATACCGGATCCCAGCAGATGTGGACCCTCTTGCAATAACTTCATCACTGTCCTCTGATGGGGTCCTCACTGTGAATGGACCAAGAAAACAGGCCTCTGGCCCTGAGCGCACCATTCCCATCACCCGTGAAGAGAAGCCTGCTGTCACTGCAGCCCCCAAGAAGTAGATGCCCTTTCTCTAAATGCATTTTTTAAAACAAAAAAGTTTCCCCACCAGTGAGTAAAAATCTGTGATTAGTGCTGAAGCTTATTAATGCTAAGGGCAGGCCCAAATTATTAAGCTAATAAAATATAATTCAGCAACAGATAACTGTCTTGTGTTTGAATATTCAATATTTTTTAATGGATAAATATAGCAAATCCATTTACTCATCACTTAGGAGGCTCCAGCTATATTAGAGTCAGAATGACTCTCTCCATCACTTAATAATGGTATAAATTTAGCAAGTCACTTAACCTTTCTGGTCTTTAGGTCTTCCATTTATAACATGGGGTACTGATTTTTACACTTGTTGTAAGGAGTAAATTAAGGAGAAAAAGTAGGTAAAGCCCTTGGCAGAGTTTAAGGGATATCAGTTCTTCCCTCTCCTCCCTCTTTGATTCCACCCTCAGTTTCAACGACACATTTGAGTGAACTCTGGATAACAACACATAAAAGGCCTTAGTGCATTTCTGAAATTAACCATGTCACCAAGGAGGAAATGGTGCCCCCAATGTAATTTGACATTTTCCTACTGATAAGCATTGCCGTCAGCTGATTCACAAAGGCAATAAATAGGACTTGGGTGAATGTCACCAAACAAGACTCTCAGATGTAGTCTCTAAATTATTCAGCAAATACCTATTAAAACTAAGACTGGGAAATATCCAATTCAATCACCCACCATAAAAAAATAATAACTTTTAGAAGTAATAACTGATCAACAAGTGATTCTATTATTTAGTTTAACCAAAGACACATCTTCATTTCACTTTTGTGAGCCTAGACAAAACTTCTGATTTGATTAATTAAAAATAGCCCTGTCTGGTGCAGGTTATCTAGCATAAATGTTTTTCCTTCTTTCTCTACCTCTGGGCTCATCATTCCCTACTCCCCAGTAGTTTTGTCTCCATTTTACTTTCTACATCCCTTCCCATTTATAAACAGGTTTTATAATGGTGACTGGGGCTGCTGTCCTGCTATTGAGCATTATCATAGAGGCACAGGATAGCTTGTATAAATCTGTAATCATGATGTTATGTCTGCGTCTCCCCACCTCACTAAGCTCAGAGTTCCCATTCAACTACAGCATTCCAGAAGGTTGATGGACAGGATTTTTCCAGATTTCTTTCACAAATGGGAAAATCTCATCACAGCTTTAAGCAATGAACTGATTTCTTCTTCCATCTTGGATGGAGCACTTTTAGTCCTTTTGTCCTTAGAAGTCAAACTTATAGCTGCCACTGTCTGCTTCTAGACCTAGAGCCCAATATGCCCATTCTCCTGAATTTTATTCTTATTTATTTCAATATTATTTATTTTATCCAAATTGTTATTTATCTTTTCTGCTTTAAAAACTCTACCATTGCAATGTGCTAGGAATAGGAGGATCGCATCAACATAAATTTACTGTTCTAGCTTGTTAAAAAGTCTGTCCCTTATTTAATCTTTGACCTACCACTTTCCTAAAATCGTACTTATGAAAGCTAAAGTTTTGCTAAATCTAATGGACACTCCTGCTATTGTTATTTGGCTTTTATATTCTGCATTTGATAATCCATTTGACTACCCACCTCTTCCTTCTTTAAATTTTGTTCCCTTGGTTTCTGTGACATTGTGCTAAACAGGTTTTTCTCTCATTTACTGACCACCTCTCTCTCTTTTATGAGCTCATCTTTCTCTGCCTATCATTCAAGTTTGCCTTTACAATTATTCTGTTGTTGGCATTTCCCCGTTTTGCTTTTTTGATTAACCTGTGTAATACTATCCACTCTCATAATTTCAACTCTTGCTTGTGTGCTTTCCATATCCTAAATTTATACTCCCATGCCTGATGTGTCTCCAGAGAACTGGAATTACATGTCCAACTACTTATTAAACATCTTCATTTGAATTCCCAAAGGTTCACAAACTCAACATACCTACAACTGTATTTGTAATCTTATCTCATTTTTTTCCTCTCAATGTATTCCATATCTTGGTGAATTCCATAGTTCTCTTTTATTTACCTTAACCACTCATTCTTATTTTGGTATTATATAAGTTCACACAGCTGTGAAAAACAGAAATCAAGGAATTATTTGACCTATTTTGAAAACCAAAATAGGCAAAAATAAAATAAACAAAAAGAAAAATGAAGGAATAACTTATTGAAAAGATCAATAAATATTCAACAAAAAGAAGCAGAACTTTAAAAAAAACATGAATGTGAAAAAGAACCATTTCTATATGTTAGAAATTAGCTGATATTATAAGTATTATATAGGTCAAAGCTGCATATTTACAAGTTGAAAGCTGAGAAATTCACTCAGAATGCAGCAAGTTAGGGAGAAAAGATATTGAAAAATGAGAACAGTTAAGATACATGGATGAAAGAATGAGAGACTCCAATATGTATCTAAATGGGTGTTTTAGAAAAGTTAATAAAAAATAGTAAAGTCTAATTTGAAGAGATTTTTTCAGAATTGAAGATAATAGATGTGAGTCCTCAGACATTGGTAGGATAAATAATACTAAATATGTACCTAAAAATATCACTGTGAAAATTCAAAACAATAAAGATAAAAAGATAGGAAGACAAAAAAATATATTAATTATAAATGAATTATAAGTAGACTGACAGCAGACTTCTCTGCATCAATAAAGATCAAAAGACAATGGCATAATGGCTTAAAAATATAAGCTGTTAGCCCATAGTTTTAGTTATCACTCCAAGTAGATGTTCCAGGAATGGCAAGGATGTCAATATTGAAAAAAACATCTCTCAAAGTGATTTATTACATTAATAGAGTAAAAGAAAATAAATCGTATGATTATTTCAAATTATGTATGTATGGTTCAGTCTCCCTCCTTCATAAAAGAAAAAAAATTCCTGTCTGTTATCATATCTGGAACACAAGGGTGCTGCCTTAACTTAGTACACATTATATAACAAAAACCTGAAGCAAGAATTATATTTATCATATCTAAATATGTTATTTTATAATAAAATGTAAACATATTATTTTTACTATTCTATCACTCCTAATATTTAACTTGGCATGAAAAGTTCTAGCTGATGCCATAACAGAAGAAAATAAGAGATGTAAAAATTGGAAGAGATGAAACTACTATTATTTGTAAATTATATAATCATTCACCAAAATAAACCCAACAGAATCAACGAACTATTAGAACCAATAATAGAGTTCAGCAAGTTTGTAGGATACAGTATTACCTTACATAATATCATTCAGGTTATCTATTCTTGCATATCAAACTACCTCAAAATTTAGTAACTTAAAACAATAATCATTTTATTAGACCTTACTATTTTGTAGCACAGGGCCCAGCTGGGCAATTCTGTATCTCCTCATAGCATTGACTGGGGCCACTTAATGGTATTCAGCTGGTGGACAGTCTGATCTATAGGCTTTAAGATGACTTAATTGTCATTTCTGATACTTTAGTGAGGATGATTGGAAGGCTGGGCTCAGTTGGGCCTGCCTCCCTCTCTTTGTAGTATCAGGGCCTCCCTGTAGGGTCTTTCCACAGGTAGTTGAATTTTTATATGGTGGCACAGGGCTCCAAAGAATGGTCCACAAGATGAGAAGCGGGAGCTGCCAGTTTCTTAAGGCCTGGGCCTGGAAACTCACACTGCACCACTCTTGCCATATTCTTTTGGTCAAAGCAGTTGCAAAGCCTGCAACTACAGGCTCTACATTAAAAAAAAAGGGGGGGCATACTTCCATTTCTTAATGGGAGAAATGCCAGGAAATTTGTAGCCATCTTTAATCCTCCAAAGGAGCTAACAGAAAGGAAAAGATATATGTACTCTCTAAAATGTACAAGAAATTAATAGCATTAATAGGTGGAAAATTAAAAAATATTCCCAGGAAAAGGACAGCTGTTCCATTAAAAAATGTATTAAGACTATATACAGGAAGTTTAAAGAGGTGGAAACCAAAAGCCAAAATGCATACAAAGAAATGCTGAAAATCATTTGTACTTAGTGAAATGCACATAAAAATAATAAGCTATCATTTTAAAACAGGCTTTCTCTATATTGCATTACTGACATTTTGGGCCAGATAATTCCTTGCTGTAGGGCTCTTCTGTGCATTGTAGGATGGTTAGCAGCATCCCAGGCCATTACCCACTTGATCCAGTAGACGTGCCAGTTGTAACAATCAAAAATGTCTTTAGACATTGTCTGTTGTCTCCTGAGGAACAAAATTGCTCCTGGTTGAAAACTGCCACCCCTTTACACACCTATCAGCTTGGCAAAAAATAGAAAGCTGGATAACACTAAGGACTGACAGAAATATGGCAACATAAGAAGCCTCAGACATTGATGGTGGCTGTGTGAGTGGGACAGCAATTCTTGAGAGCAACTTAAATATACACATACCTCATCACTCAGCAATGCAGCAAAAGGGTAATTTACAAAAAGGATAATTTTTTTACTTTATAAAGGGACATATATGAGTATATTCTCTGCAGCCTTCTTTGACAATGGAGAGTTAGAGGCAAATAACAAAGTTGTGGCAGAACACTCTACCTAACAATAGCAGAATACACATTTCTTTCAGCACACATGGAACCTTCCATGGAGACCATACATTAGGTCACAAAATAGTCTTAATACATTTTAAAAGATTGAAATCATACAAAGTATATTTTCAGATCACAATGAAACTAGAAATTAATTACAGAATGAAAAATAGAAAATTCACAAATTAAACAACACACCCTGAAAAAACTATTGGATTAGGAAAAAAAATCACAAGGGATTAGAAAATAACTTGAAACAAATAAAAAAGAACACAATATACCAAAACTCTTGGGATGCAGCAAAAGCAGAACTAAGAGGGAAACTTATGGCTGTAAACACATACATTAAAAAAGAAAAACCTCTGAACAATAATCTAATTTTTAACCTTAAGGAACCAGAAAAAAAGATGAACAAACCTAGCCCAAAACTAGCAGAAGGAAGGAAATAATAAAGATTTGAGCAGAGATAAATAAAACAGAGAACAGAAAAAACAATAGAAAAATATCAATCAAACCAAAAGTGGTTCTTTCAAAAGATCAACAAAGCTGACAAACCTTCAGCTAGACAAAGGAAAAAGCAGAAAAAAATATCAAATTACTAAAATTAGAAAAAAAGGTATATTACTACAGATTTTACAGAAATAAAAAGGATTAAAAGAGAATGCTATGAACAACTGTATGCCAGCAAATTGGAAAACAGAGATCAAACTGGTAAATTCCTGGAAACATAGTATCTACCAAAATTTAATTATGAAGAAATAGTAAATATGACTAGACATATCACTAATAAGGAGAGTAGGTCAGTAATAAAAACATCCTAACAACAACAAAAAAGGCCTGGATCACATGGCTTCATTGATAAAGTCTACCAAAGATTTAAATAAGAATTAACACCAAGCCTTGTCAAACTCTTCCAAAAAAATTAAGGGAACACTTCCTAACTCATTCTATGAAAAATCTACAGCTAATATTATACTCAATGGTGAAGAATGAAAGCCTTTCTCCTAAGATCAGGATCAAGATAAGAATGTCACTTTCCATCACTTTTATTCAATATATTAGTAGAAGTTCTAACCAGAGAAATTAGGCAAAAAAAAAAAAAAAAGAGAAAGAGAAAAAACATGCAAGTTGAAAAGAAAGAAGTAAAATTTTCTACATCTTACATGTAGAAAACTCTAACAATTTCACACACAAAAATGTGTCAGAATAAAAACTCCAGCAAAGATGCAGAATATAAAACTAACACACAAAAAGAAGTTGCATTTCTATATATTAACAATGAATAATTTAAAAAGAAAATTGAGAAAACAATTCCATTTCCAATAGCATCAAAAATTATAAAATACTTATGAATAAACTTAACAAAGTAGGAAAAGACTTGTACACCGAAAGCTATAAGACAATGCTAAAAGAAATTAAAGCTAACACAAATGCATATAGACTGGAAGACACATTGTTGTTAAGATATCAATACCAGATAAAATTTAAAATTAAGACTGCTGCCTCCTTGTGTTCATTAACTCTAATCACAACCTTTTCTCGATCCCTACCAGTTCTCCTCTTTGAAGGACCTATCTTAAACTTAAACCAACTAAGTCCTTATCTCAAATTCCTGAAAATATCTTACCCTAACATCCTCCTTTTGAATCATTACCAAGACTATCAAGTTGATATTCTGCCCTGCTACAAGTTAATAACTTAGCTTTGATCAATAGGTTTCTGTGATGCTTTCTAAGGAGTTAAAAATTTGGACAGTCTTATATTTTTAAAATATAAATGGAAATCTTTAGATATGAAATAATATAATTTCTGAGATCTGTTTTAAAATTAATTTTAAAAGAGATAATAGATAGGGGTACATAAAATTGGTCATAAATTTTGAAGAGGGACGTTCATTATAATATTGTCTACTTTAGTATTTTTTAAATGTTCTGTAATAATAAAAAAGTTATTTTTTTCAGTTCTTAACATATATGTTAATTAAGAGCACTGTCAAATTACACTACCTGATCATGACTACCAGGCTCATATCCAGAAATCATCTTGTCAAATACAACCTAAGTCATACTGGATTGTGCAGTTCTGCTACTGACAAAAGGCCAGGAAGAGTAGAGTGGTTGTAGATTTGAGAGAAACAGTTCTTTTTAATGTCCTCCTAAATATAACAGTTCTTCTGTAGCCCTAAGAGTAGATGTAACCAACTTAAATTTAACATTTAAATTTTAAAAAGGGGGGTAGAGAACATTTTCTGTGTTTTATTTATTCAGAAAGTGAAACTGCTACAGTCTGCTAAATTCTTAGTTGTGCTTAGAATGTGCTCCCTCCTACAGTCTACTCTGGAATCCTGGACCAGGAAATTTGCAGTTATTATGATTACACACACACACAGAGTGATGCTCAATTTGAGGTTTTGAATAGCTACTCCTATAAGTTGACTTTTCTGTACATTTGTATCGAGGAGGATCCAGCTCAGGTTGATGTCCTGGGAACCAGTGAGGCTCTCGCTTAAATCCTGAGGGAAGAGAAAAGAAAAGGAAAGACAAGAGGAATCAGCCAACAGCAAGGAGTCTTAGTAACCAATCACACTCTTACTTCTGAGGTAATAGAGAGTGAGTTCTGTCAAAATTGAGAAAAGAGAGAACTCGTCCACTCATTCATTCACTTATTCACTCATTCAGTTTACTTATATTTGTGTTCCTCTACATTCTGAGCTCTGAGTTAGGTCCTGAGAATATAAGAATTAAAAAGAATAGTCCACCTACTATGGGTTAAAAGTGGCTTTTTTTTGTTGTAGCTTGCATCATATGTTGTTTCAAAGTAGTGTCCAAACTGAAAAGAAAAAGTAATCAATTAAAAACATAGAGTCTATAACCAATAATGGGGAATAAAGAACACAGTGATATAAATTCTAACAGGCTCTGTCATATTGACATATTGACATATTGACTAGAGGTTTATATGTCATTACTCTTTATCCTACTAACTTTCATAATCTTTGTATACTTGTTTGTTTAGGAGTGATATAAGAGCAAGAGGCAAATAATAACAAGTCTAGGTAGGCAAGGACTTGGGGGAAAGCTAGCCTGAGTCAGAACACACTATGTATTTCTGTAGATGAATAAAGTTCAAACAGAAACAAGAGAAAGAGAACTATCCATCTTTTTATTACCTTACAATAATTTAATATTCAACTTGGTAGTAAAGTGGGATAGGTATTCCAACTGAGGGCTGCAGCCCTCCTCCAACTATTTCACTGAACAGAAGCCTGAGCGATCTCAGCATTGTAAGTTATCAACTCCTGCATCTCACATAGCCATTGGTATTTCTATTGCTAACAGAAGGAAATAAAGAGAAAATTAGATTACCTGGGAATGCAAGGGTTTGGGCTGCATGATATTTTTTAGGTCATATCTTTCCTGGTTCCAGTTGCCCATCAGGGTACGGTTTGAATAAGCATTCTCATTAGTAGTGCATCTCCATCCATACTGGAAAAACTTGGACATATCATTCCAATCTGTCCACACTTCACCATGGCCATCTGCATTAATGAGGCTGCCATAGTGTGGATTTGTAAGGAAACAGGTGAGAAACTGTCTCTGGGAAAAGGCAAGAATAGAAAAATTTGTTGCACAAATCAGAGAGCAGAAAAGGCATCCCCTTTTCACCCTTGTCGAAGCATAATATAAGCACACCTTACTAAGGATCTAGGCTTTCCTCTCAATTCAATTGTTGTCATTCTGTTTTTCTCCAGGTCTGCAAGTCCTTTGACCTATCCTTTCAATCAGCAGTAGCAGATTACTATAGATTAAATGCTTCTTCTCAAGAACACAGGAAAACTTTAGTACCCCCAATACTATATGGAGAATTA
Source organism: Macroglossus sobrinus (assembly GCA_004027375.1). NCBI lineage: Eukaryota > Metazoa > Chordata > Mammalia > Chiroptera > Pteropodidae > Macroglossus > Macroglossus sobrinus. Next base: position 289,931 of record PVKZ01000988.1, on the reverse strand, counting down.
ACTAAATATTCAGTTACTTTTGAGATGTGGGAATTTAAGGACTAAGAGTATTGCTACAAAGACAATAGGGAAAAGTGAGAGTTGGAAAACTAAACACAATAAATGATTAATAAATTATTGTTTCCTTCCTTCTACGCTCAGTTCAAATGCTACTTATTCCATATGCCTTCCCTCCTTAACTTGTCCCACATAGAACTTTATATTCATATCTTTCTAAATGTATAACTTGCTACCATATGTTGAGTTCTTGAAGTATATGTCCTTATAAATTCCTTATACTGAACTGTACATTCCTTGAGGATAAGACCTGTGTCTTATTATCACATCCTCTCCTGCCTACCTATAGTGTCTTGCACATATCACATGATAAACGTCTGAATTTTGATTTTTTGTAAGGAATCAAAAGCCTAATTATTTTTATTTTTGGCCCCCAAATGAGTCTGGTCCCTTGGCTTAGGAGCGAGACAATACCTTCCCTGAAGAAGAGTAATTTGATGCTGAATCACTTCTGTAGTTTGAAGAGTCTATAGAGGAGTGACAGAAAACCTTATTCTTCCAGTCCATGTTGTTTAAAATAAGAGATGTCACCAAACCTGGCCTTTTCAGTTCTCCAAGCAAAAGAAGAATATAGATCACCCAGATCACCATGAACAGGTGGCCATGATTTGGGAGTCACCACCCACCCGTCTTTCCACAGGTAAGGACAAAGCCAATACTATAGGTTTAAAGGCAACTGTCCATGTGCCTTTATGAAGAGAGATGTATGTACTGATGTCAACAAATAGCATGATGACAAAAGAGTAGCTAGTCCCACAAAGTCCAACAGGTCTATTACTCAGATTGTGGACCAAGGTGACACTGTCCTGGAGCTGTAAGGACAGACATCACCATCCAGTCAGTTGGCTACTCCTGGAACCTGGGGCTTATCTTGAACTTTGATTTCTCTTTCAATCCCTTACATCCATCCAATCACTAGGTCTTGTTGATTTCTGAATCAGTCCACTACCCTCCATCTGCACTGCTAAGTTGCAATTCAGATCACTATCAGTCCTAGTCTCTATTACTGCAGTAGCTTCACATCTGATTTTCTTGCCATCAGTCTTGTTCTCCAATCCTTCTGCAAGGAAAGCAGGACTTTCGAAAAGGAAAATGTGTCACCTTCCTATTTAAAATCTTTCAGTGTCTGGCCATTGTTTCAGAATAAAGTTCAGGCTTATAATGCTCTATAAGACCTGGCCCCTGATTAACTTTTCAGTCTCATCTGTTACCCGCTCTCCCTCTAACTACATTTCAGCCAAACTCAACTATTGTTTCTCCATCATGCTTTGTATAATATTGTTCCTACTGCCTCCTCACTCCTCTTGACCCAGGTAAAGGTACTTTTCTCTCCCTTAGCTTTCAACTCAAGTTTCAACGCCAGCGAATCTCTACTCTTCTTCTGTATGCTACCATAGTACCCCGAATTACTCCACTTATAGCATGGCATCCTACTATATTAGAATTGTCTCTTTTGCTTGTGCATCCTTCACCAGACTACAAGCTCAGTGAAGTCATAGGCCACACCTTGCTCATCCATATATCTAACTGCTCTCACAGTGACACTTAACAGGCATTCAAATATTTCTTGATAGAGGCACCTGGAGAAATTCTGAGCAGCAGAGACAATGGACAGCAGCCATTTCAGGTGAGATGAAAGCTGTTATAAAATCCTCTGCGACAGGAATTTGCCGGACACAGCCTAACCTCTGCTTGGCCTCGGCCCCGCCCCGCTTCCTTCACTCAGAACTTGCTTCACCCTCGGCCTGCCCTTCTGCCCTAATGACTGCTTATGACCTCACGCAGGTGTGACGAAATCGCTCAAGGCTGCCCTCGAGCTAAAAGGCATTTATTTTGACTTTCTCGATGGGGTGGGGGAGTGAGGGGACCCGGCAGTCGGCGTCTTGCTTTTGCGCTCATGATTATTATCCTCCAAGGACGTTGCTGTACTAGTTTGTCAGGACAACCGGGCCCTGTGGGTGCGTCATCGACCAGCGACGAATGAAGAGATGGCACGAGAGCAGCGAAGGACGTGACGCAATAAATGAACGCCTCCGAGAACGCGAGTGTGGGGAGCAAGTTGAGACCATGGCCTCTCGGCGCCTCCTGTTGGTTGGGGAGGGGAATTTCTCCTTCGCCGCCGCTCTGAGCGAGACCCTGGATGCGAGCACTAGCCTAACCGCCACCTGCCTCCAGCGCCGGGCCGATTTAGCTCGGGACCCAGTGGCCCAGAAGAATCTGCAGCGCCTGCGCGAGCGAGGTAGCGAGACCCCCGCTCCTCTCTCCACCCCACGAAACCCCGCCCAGCTGCCTGCTTGGCGCAAAGTGGGAGTGGTGGGCATTTGGGGATTCAGAAAAGGTGGGGATTGCTTTTTAATGTCTCATGGACATTTACAGAAAGCCCGCCCTGTGTTTAGGCCTGGGTTGTTTCGCATGGTTCAGGTAAGGGAAGGGTTTTTTTCTGGTTCCAGGTGTTAAGATATCCTCCTGTCTCTATTTCGTGCCAGGTACCAGGATACATTTTGGTGTGGACTGCACCCAGCTGGCAGATGCTTTTGACCTGCACGACAGGGAGTTTGATCGAATTTATTTTAACTTTCCGCACTGTGGACGCAAAAGTGGAGTAGCTAGGAACAGGGAACTGCTTGCTAAATTTTTCCAGAGGTGAGGAAAGAAAAGCACTAAAAAGCAAAATGTTTAAGATGTACATTACATAGTGCACTCAAACATTTTAGTTTTGGAAATTAGGCATATGTGTGTAAGTTACTACGGTAGGTTTAGAGAGACTATAAAGCTCCAAAGGAACCCAGAATCGAGTTAGAAAGATAGACATATAACCCTAAATGTTAGGTAAAAGCACAAATAATGTGCTTTTGGGTATATAAAGGGAGGATCACCTATTTGTGATAATGCAAAATAATGGTATCCAGTATAGTTTAATGACTAAGAGCATGGATTTAGGAGTCAAACTGCCTGAATTCAAATCCACACCTACCACTTAACAGTTGTGTGATTTTAGGTAAGCTTACTTAATCCTTTTTTGCTTCATCTATAAACTGAGGATATTAACGGTAACTACCTTATAAAATTATTGTGAACTTAAAACAGTGCTTAACACTAGTACACCAAAAACGTGATACAACTGGAGGTCTCTTTGGGTCATAGTTGTAAACAAACTTTTCAGAGAGGCAGTATTTTAAGTTAGTATTTTAAGTAGGGAATTGTAATAGGAAGGGAGTGAAAAGAACAACATTCTCCAGGGAGAATAGTTTGATCAGTGAATCATGTATAGGACCTTTGCAGACATTGACCTTTCTATGACATACAGATGAACAATGCAAATACCAAGCTGATAACACCCTGGTCAGCCACTACTATCGGTTATGAGTAGAACATTACATTTACATTCTTATTTACTTCCAGCTACTTTCTTTGCATGTTTGAAGTCTTACTAGACCTTTGCGAATGGGTATGACTAGATTTTAATTATTTGACAGCCAAACCATGTATATACAGCTAACTCCTGTGGCAATTTCTACTTGTTTCTGATAAATGGCTGCTGTCCCTCTCCTCCCATTAGCTGTGCAGATGTTCTTACACACGAAGGAGAAGTCCATGTGGCATTGTGTAGAGGACAAGGTGGGACTCCTGCTGACAATCCCACAAGAGAATGGCACAACAGTTGGCAAGCGGTTGCCATGGCAGCTCTGGGGGGATTCATTTTAAGTGACGTGCACCCCTTCAGCTGCGAGGCTATGCCAGGATACAAGTGCACTGGATATAGGTATGTAACAACATAGGTCTAAGCCTTTTCATTTCTCTCACTAATGGTAAAAAAAAAAAAAAATCTCATAGACAAACTTTTTCTTGCTGATTTCCTAATTCAGTCTCTAGAAATACTTGCTTTCTTTAATGACAGACTTCATACTTGGTATCTGTTTTGCCAGGAGTCAAGATAAATCCTTTCATATAGAAGGTGCTTTGAACCATATCTTCACCCGGAGCTTACTCTTTGAAGGTTCTCAACCGAGAACCTTTAGGATCAAATTGGGTGACCAGTGGTTTTCCTTTCCAGAACCAGAAGCACTTGCAGGAAAGTTAAACAGGTAACTTATTTTACCAGAAATCACTTATATCTCTAGCTGTATCCTGATTAGCTAGGTGGCAACCATATGTTGAATGGATGCTACATATACTGTTTATGATGTTGGTACTGTGAATACTTGTCAGTCTAGCCTACATAAGCCTCTTTAGAATTAACAGTTGTCATGTTTTCTGTTATATTGTAGGGGTGGTGGTTGTCAGAATTCTGAAACACATGATATCTCTGTTTATGGTGGTTGATTTCTTTGTCTCCTTTTAGGATCAACTTAAGGATAATTCTTTTTATTTATTCAGCTATCTGTATTTTTAATTCTAGCTACATTGTAATTATTATTTTAAGTTTAAAAAGTTATTTTGTGTGTGTGTTTAAACAGGGGTTTCCTAGAAGCATCTTCATGTCATCCTATCAAAACCATAAATGAGAAACTGATTGCTGAATTGGGCAAAGCTTTCCCTCTAAAAAGGCTGAAGTGTTCATTCCCTTTGCTGCCACAGGGAGGCACCAGTGTTCTCACTTCCTGGAACTATGACATTCTATCAGATGCCTTTTGGATTAAACTCCTTGAGGATAACTCAAATTCTGAGTCCTTGACTGGTGGGACAACACAAGACTTGGAAGACTTTCTAGTATCACTTTCAGAATTTAGCCTTCCCAAGAACCTTGAAAGAAATGGTAAGGAAGAAGCTCATGAGGGAATCTATGGCCAAGCCAAGGTCTGTCTTAGACCTTCTCTCCTAGTTCATGCTCAGGCTGTCATCCAAAGACCAGACTTCCTCCCAGGTTCTCTGCACATCCTCAGTGGACCTGTCTTTCGGAAGTGCCTCATCTTGCCTTTCACAATGCCAGTATTTCATGAGACTTTATTTATCCTTGGATTTAATCAAAATATGAAGGATGGCTGTCTTCAGTCACTACTGGACCAACTGAAGGGCATTCTAGATAGCCTTCTGACCAAGACATTTCTGGAGGGCTCTAAACTGAGCAGTTCAGTGGAATGTGTCTTTCAACCAAATGGGAAAGATTATATGATTAATGTGAAGTCTCAAAATTTTGGCCCAGATTGTGCCAAGGATCTGACTCTTGGGTCTGTCACATCTACTACAAGCATTATACACAAAAACCAGTGTTTTGTGTTTGTATCTATGAACTTGGACCTATTAGCCATGCTTGTCTGGGGTATCTCTGACTGGAGGATATTATGGACCTTTGATAACCGTTTCTTGAAAAATTTTGTCCCTGGGAAAATAGAACCCTTTAAAAGCTATTGTATATATCCTCCATGCTATGTGCATGATATTAGTTTTTGGTTAGATGAGAAAAAAGGATTCAATGAGCTAGAGTTTCACACTGTGGCCCGAGAAGTGTCCCAGGACACTGTCATATCCATACAATCCCTTAATCGTTTTCAGCATCCTAAGACCAAACAAGTCAGTCTCTGTTATAGATTGACCTACCAGACCTGTGACAAGGCTCTTACCCAGCAGCAGGTAGCATCAATGCAGTTCAAATTCAGGAAGGAGATTCAACAACGACTACATGTGACACCTCGGTAGTTTAGTAAATTAATTTCTACAGTGTGATTCTCATGGGTGTGGGCTGAAGAAGACCAATTTGTACCTGGGAGTCCTTTCTGGACTGTTGTTTTGTTGTTTTTTTTTTGTAAAATCTTACCTTGTCACTGTAGCCACCATTGGTAACTCTAAAGATACCTGTGACTCGATCACTTACAAACTATAATGTGACCCTCGGAGTTGTGCAGTATTTTGATCCTGAGTAATGAGTAGAAAAACAAACAAAACAAAACATTGTCTTATACTTTAAATGCTCTATTGCTGAAGAGGCAGTAGAACTTAAATTATCTCATCAAATATAAATTAAAATATATTTTCTACACTGTCAATGCCTTTTCCTTTAGCCCTATAATATCTCATTAAATCAATTTATTAGAGTGGTTTTAGAGTCAGGCCAACATTTATTAGCTTGGGTAAGTCTCAAGTGCTCCATAATTAGTATTGGTATCGTTTTTATTCTGTGGTTGACTACTGTTAAAGTCACAGAACTAATAAGTGTCAGATTTAGAGTTCCTATTTTCCTCTGACTCTACAACCTGTGTTCTTCTTGCCACTTTGTTATCTTACTTCTCCTTCCCTAGTCTTCCTCAATAGTAATCTCTCAACTGTGATTTACTCAAAGTTTGTCCTCCTAGATTTTGGGTGCTTTGCTGTAAGCATCTCTAAGGGGCACTATGAGATTGGCTCAGCCCAGGACTCTGAAGAATGAGGTACTGTAATATGAATTAGTGTATGTTCTTGTTAATTAATAGGCTCCACTGATTGGAATTATATTGTACACTTGTGAAGAAAATACTTGTCTCATTTATTCTTGTATTTGGAGAAAAGTACATGAGAAGGCAAGAATGGAAGCAAACAAATTAAGAGGTTCTTATGATAATGTAAGCAAGAGATAATGGTTGCCTGGACCTGCGTGTAAGAAGTTGTTGGACTGGGTGATAGATAGAAGGACTTACTGATTAATTAAGTATATGTGCATGGGTGGAGGGTGTGGAATTAGAGAAATAGAGGCATCAAGCAGGATCCCTAGGTTTTTGACCTGAGCAATTAGAAGAATAAAGTATTGTTAATCAATGGGAAAACTGGCATAGGAGTAAGTTGAGGAGTAAAGAATCAAAGGATCTTTTATGGACACATGTATTGCTTAACTCTCTACATAGACTATAAGCTAATTAAGGGCATATAATGTGATATATAGCTTTATTCTGTCTCCAGTAGTGGTTAGTACATTGATGTGTTAGCATTTGAACTTTATCTTAAAATAAAGGCAGGAATGTCATAGGAGGACTATTAGGCAAGGGAGGGCATGCATTCCAAGTAGAGGGCATTTGGAGCACTTTTCAAGCTAATTAGTTGAAATGTAAAATGTGTATGGGAAGGTAGTGGGAGATAGGATTAGAAAAGCAGGTTGGGGTAGGAGTTCATGAAAGACTGAATGCTAAAACAAGGGGTTTGTACCATTTTTTGGCAAGCAATAGGAAAAATGAGAATTTTGATTAAAGAAGTGACACAGAGTAGTGCTTTTGAAAATTAACTGGACAGTTTTACATGGGATGAATTTGAGATAGGAGTTCTCTGTAAGGATGCTATTGCAGTAATCCTAGGTTGAGGTGGAGAAGGGCCTGTATTAGACTGAAATGAAAAAGAGATGAATGTATGATATATATCTAGGCTGGTATTTCTGAACTTGATAACTAATAATTACATGTGGGAACGGGGTGGTACGACCACTTGCCATTTTCAATACTTGGGAATTTTTAGTATGAAATCATACTATAAACTAGTTTTAGGTACTTCAAAGGGTGATAGAGAGTTCTGTGATTGGAAGAGTTGGCAATGTCAGGAGCAGGTTAACGCAGAGAGTCATAGGCATATCATCAAGTTGGCTGCATAAATATGTTGGTATGAAATTAGGAGTTTTCTCCTGATCCTGTTGGAAGAGTTTATTGTAAGACTAGGGTTGGAATACAGCTCTTGGATTGGGTTGGGCCTTGGTTGGAATATGGTGTCACCATTTCCTAGCTATGCAACCTTGGGCCTCTCACTTTCCTTCTCAATAAAATAAGGTTGTTATAAATGTTAAATTTAAAAAGGATACAATCTATAAAATGCTTACAGTAATGCTGTAGTAGCAATTGCAGTCACTGCTGTCAGGTTGAATTTGTGGCACAGAATTTCTTCAGTCTTTTCATTTTCTTCTTATTCTACATTCTACCATTAGGGCTTTGTCTCCCCAAAGCAGTTAATTGCTACAGGCTGTCCCACTCTTACGAAAATACAGAGAGGGCAACTTGTCAGTGACCTTTTAAGGACTTCCCCTTTGGTAAGAAGCTGTGCTATGATTTTTAATTGGGTATTTCCGCGTGCTCACCTTGTAGAGTTGTTTAATTACTTCGTATTTGTGCTTTCTTTTAAATGGCGGGGTAAAGAATAGTTTTTGTAGGAGAGGGGAATGCTGAAAAGTGAAGGAAGAGAGAATTAGAGGAATGCCCAATGTATGTGGAAGAGAGAGCTATGACTGTTAAAGTCAAGTCTCAGGTACTGTTTCTTTTCTACTCAAGGATTTGCCCCAATTTGTCCGGTAACGCTACAATTTAGTCGTTTCTGCGCATGTCAAGGTCTTTTGTCCCTCGGCGGACACGGTTTGCCAGGCAAAGCTATGTCTCCGCGCTCGTGGCGTTCGTAGGGTGCCGAATTCTACACCCCCTACCCCCTTTCTTTTTTAAATCCACGCTACCCATGGCGAGCCGAGGGGCTCGGCAGCGTCTGAAGGGAAGCGGGAGCAGCGGCGGGGACACAGCCTCCGCCGCGGACAAGCTGCGGGAGCTGCTGTGCAGCCGCGAAGCGGGAGGCGCGGAGCCCCGGGCTGAGTAGGTGTGCGGACGCGGTGGGGGCGTGGCGGGGCGCGCGGCGCCGCTTGGGGCTCCCTCCACCTCCAGGGTCTCGCTCGAGCTGCGCGGGGCTTTGCTGGGCCTGCCTTTCTCACTGGGAGGGCATGGCTCACTGGGAGGGCATGGCTGTCTCTGCACGCAGGTCCGTCTGCTCTTCCTGGGCGGGTTAACGTTCGGTCTTCACTCCGTCGTAGATCCCCCACCTCGGGTCCGGTGTTTTGTGTAAAGAAACCCTGGGGTGCAGGTCTGTGTGGCTCCTGCCCCAGGCCCAGAGTGGGCTGGCGTCCTAGTGTTTGAGTTGGCAGAGCCTCTGTCGGCAAGACCAGAGTATGCCTATTTTGGTTGTCTTCCAACGCTTTCTTCATTCTCTCAAAAGTGCTGACCCTTTTTTCTGATACCTGGGCCCCACAACCTCCAGCACCAACAACCACCTCTTTTCCCAAGACCAGGAACTAAAGTTAGGACTGCATTCAAAGAGCTGTCAACATATAGAATTGGAAGAGGTTGGGTATCTTGCACTTATTAGGTCTTTATACATTGGAACATTTGGGGAAATGAATAAAGTCATGGAAAGTAATTACTCTGTTAAAAGAAGAAATGGAACGAAAGCTTTGTGGTCTTCAAGTGAGTAATTAGTTGGCATGAGATAAATAGAGCGTCATAGATCCAACAAACTGAAGTGTATGAATTAGTTTACATCTGAAAAACAGGAAATGGAAGAATGATTGAGGTTGATCCACTCAGAACAACTAAGGGCTCACTTTTATAGGTGAATACTTCAGTGCTTTGATGTCCCTTGGCATTCTAGTCTTTTCTGTCTAGTTTTAGTCCTTTTAGTTATCGGTTCCTTTTTGACACACATATATACTTTTTGTTTCTGAGCAGGTTCTCTGGAAACAAAGCAGGACAAGTCTGGGCACCTGAAGGATCTACTGCTTTCAAGTGTCTGCTCTCAGCAAGGTTATGTGCTGCCCTCCTGAGCAACATCTCTGACTGTGATGAAACCTTCAACTACTGGGAACCAGTAGGAGATTCCTTTGTTGGCTTTTTTTGTTGTTATTTTATTGTTCTTGATTTCACTGTTTGGGACCTTGTTACCAATCAAGATACAAATAATATATTCAAGTGTGACTACTAGTAAAATAACTTTGTTTTCACTTTTGTATTCAAATCTGATGATTTACCTACTACCGAAGGCCCTCAGGAATTTGGCTGTTTTCCAAAAAGATGTAATTTGTAATTTCTTTTAAATTTTTTTTTAAAAAAACAATACTTTGAGATTGTTTTTAAAGTTAACCAATACTACAAAACTTTAAGGAAAAATAGTAGCTCCTTTTTCCACTTTCTATGTTCAAATCCAGTCCCCAGAGGCAACCACTTTCAATTTTTTTTGTTATTTCTTCTGATGTTTACTAAAATAAATAATGTTACTAAATAGTATGTTTATACTGCTATCTCTTGATTTATAGATTTATGCATGTTGATTTCCTGTTATAGAAAATTTGGAGGGGAAATTTTCTGATCACAGTTTGCATCACCATAAAGAATGTTTAGTGTAAGTGGTTTAAGGAAAATATAAAATTTAGAGTTTCTCTATTTTGGTTAATGAAAAAAATAGATAGAAGATAAAATTAAAGCTTTTAATGTTGGCCAAACAATAATCTTACACAATTTACAGTGTCCGAATACTTTTCAATATTGGGTCATTTTGATTCTTAGTCATTAGTTGAAAATCTTGTTGAGAGTTTCAGCATTTTTGTGTACCTCTGTCTCATTAATATTTCCCCTTAGAAACTTCATATGCATCCATTTAACAAGGAGTTTAGCCAATATAACCCTGAATTCATGTTTTACACTTTCAGACACACTACCTCATCTATGGGAAGGGGTTTCAGACTTGGGAATATTCCCCAGTCTATGCCATTCGCTCCTATGTTTACCTGTTGCTTCATGCCTGGCCAGCTGCATTTCATGCAAGAATTCTACAAACTAATAAGGTAAGGGTAGGCCAACTTGGAAGTAATCACAACTGATTAAGAGGTGAAAAAAAGGACAAAATAGGTTGGTAGTTAAGAGGGAACTTTCTAAAAGAAGAATCATTCATTCATTTTTCAAATATTATATTGAGCAACCTTTATTTTGTAGACATTTTGTTAAGCGCTATTGATGTCACGATGAACAAATCCCTGCCCTCATGGAATTTATAGGTTTATAGGGAAGATGAACATTGAGCAAGTAATTATAAATGCAGTGCATCTTATGAAGGAAGAGAACAGTGTGCAATGGGTTTGCATATTAGGAGACCCTAATTTAAGCAGAGTGCTGAAGGATAATTAGGAGTTAACTGAGACCTAACCTGATTACTTTCATAAATTTGACTATGTTGTGTCTTGGCATGCATTAGTTGGGTTTGTTCTGTTTGGAGTTTACTTAGCTTCTTGAATTTTTAGGCTTAGTCTTTTGCCAAATTTGGGGTTTTTAGCTGTTAGATTTTTTTTTTTTTAGTACTTTTTCAGCCTTGCCCTTTTTCTCCTCTCCTGAGACTCCAATGGTATGAATGTTAGGTATTTTGTTTCAGTCTCACAGGTCCCCGAGACTCTGTTCTTTTTTTCTCAGTCTATTTTCTCTGTGCTGTTCAGACTGAGCAATTTCTCACCTTCTGTCTTCCAGTTCACTGATTCTTCCCTCTGTCTTTTCCATTCCACTATCAACTCTATTCATGGAGCTTTTATTTTGGTTATTATATTTTTCAGTTGTAACATTTCCATTTGATTTTTCTTTATATTGTTTATTTTTTTACTGGGATTTTCTGTTTTGTTTTGTTTTTCATTTGTTTCAAGCATGTTCTTAATTGAAGCATTTTTACAATGGCTCCTTTAAAATTTTGTCAGATAATTCTAACATTGCTCTTCCCCCGCTTTCTTTTGGTGTCTTATTGATTGACTTTTTCATTCAACTTGAGATCTTCCTGGTTGAAAAGTAATTTTCAGTTAAACCTTAGATATTTGGGGTATTACATTATGAGACTCTGGCTCTTACTCGTGGGCCCATCATGCTTCCTTTGTAATACTCTACTCATCTGGATCTTATTTAAGCTTTCTGTTTCAGCTGGCTTCTTTTGATACACTCCAGCAGAAGAGAGGAGGGGTTTCTTCACCTTGTTACTGCAAGTGGGGGTAGAAGTCCAGGTTCCCCACTACATCTCCACTGATACCACCCTAGTGGGCACAGTAGGAGTACCTCATTATAGTCATGCATCGCATAATGACGCTTCAGTCAACAACAGATACAGTGCATTACTGATGTGTTTGTGGTGATGCTGTGCTGCCAGTCATATAAAAGTATAGTATATACAATTATGTACAGTACATAATACTTGATAATGATATAAATGATGAAGTTACTGGTTTATATATTATATTATACTTTTTATCATTATTTTAGAGTGTACTCTCTCTACTTATTAAAAAAAGTTTTCTGTGAAGCATTATGCTGTGTTTTGCTGGCAGCAGCCTCATATATCTCGTGTTTACTGCATCTCTTGATTGCATAATTTTCTCTTGACCTTGACTTAATCTGGTGTTACTTTATACAGTAATGCGCTGCATAGGCTTATAGCGTAGGTTCAATGAGTTATACTATATAGCCTAAGTGTGTTTAGTAGGCTACCATCTAGGTTTGTGTAAGTACGCTCTATGATTTTGCACAAGGATGAAATTGCTTAATGACGAATTTTTCGAACCTTATCCCTGTTGTTAAGCAGCGCGTGACTACTGCTAGGTTGGGGGAAGCAGGTGGAGTCCACACTCTCCAAGTGGCCTCCACTGACACTGGTAGAAGAGGGAGCTCATTACCACTAGCAAGGATGGAAGTGCTGGCTTCCTACTGGACTCTTGATGGCATGGGTAGGAGTGGAGCTACATTTTTTTCTGGGGTGCTTGGCTGGAGTACAGTGGTTATTGTCTCAAATTTCTCCGTCTTGCTAGGCTGCCCCTTTTTTTTGGATGGTAAGAGCAGGCTTTCATTGTTGTTTTTGCCTCTTCCCATTGACATTTTTAGTTGCCAACTTCTGTAGCTCCATGTCTGGAAAATAGAAGGCAAAAAAAAAAAAAAAATGCTCCAGAGGACTTACCCCTCCATGTTATTCCTCAGGTCCCAAAGTCCATAGCCAGTCTGCTTTCTTCTCTCCACCTTTCAGCATCTTATGCTTGTTTTACATATAGTGTCCAGAATTTTTGATGTTACATAGCAGGAGGAATAGGGAAAAGTATGACTAATCTGTCTATCTTCTGTGAAGCAGAAGTTCCTGATTAAAGAATTAGAATGTAATTTGGAGTTGTCTAGGTAAAAGAAAAACGTGGATGAAGCGGGAAGGCCCCGAGGCTGAGAGGAAGGCTTGCATAGCCTTCTTGTATAAATAGGTTTGACTCTTGGGGGAGAGAGTAGTGGAGTGAATTAGATGAGTTAGGAAGAGGCCAGATTTATACAACACCTGGTAGGCTCTATTAAGGTATTAGACTTTTTCTCCTCAAGTGCTTTGGGAAGCCATCAAAAGTTTTTAGACTGTGAAGAAACATGATTGCATTTGCATTTTAGAGTGATCAGAAAAGTAACACCTGTAGAAAGTGGTAGAACTCTCTCTCCCTTCTCAACCTAGTATCTCATTTCTGTATTTTTGAACTTATTAGATGAATAATGTATAGGATGAGGGATTAGTAGAGAAATAACATGCAATACCTAAGGTTTTTATTTCCACTTGGATATTCATTATTACTTCAAAATTTGATATATGAAACTTGTTATTCTTGTTCTTACATCACTATTTCTCTTAAATCAAAGATAACGAACAGCAAACAGAACAGGAATGAAGATTTCCCTTCTTCCATGTTCTTACTTCCAATCTTCACCCTGTTCGGTTCTGCCAGTGGGAACCTACTGCCAGTGGGAGCTACTTGGCAATGGGGAATTGTAGCTTGTAGAGTCCTAGCCCCAGTATTGTAATGCAGAGTAGAAAAGAGTGGATTGTTGACGAGAGACAGTATGGTGGTAATTGGCACCTCTAGTGATGGTTACCTTTCCAGCTTCTTGCTACCCTAAACAAGAACACCTTTGTTTCATCTGCCTAGGGATCGGGCTGTGAATTTCTCTGATCAGGAGTGAGATCCCATACATAGACTCATGGGCTACTTAATTTTATGGAGTACTGACAAATTACTCTTCAGGGCAGCTATACAAATACAACTTTATACTCGCTACAATAATGTTTGAGATTTCAGCTTCCTCACACCTCCTGAACACTTGATATTTTTAACTTTCTAATTTTTGCCCTTCTCAGGTATGTGAGATATTTCTCATTTTAATTGCATTTCTCTGATTACTACTGAGGTGGAGCATTTTTTCATATATTTATTATTCACTCAGATTTATTTTTCTGTGTGTTGCCTATTCTCATCCTTTGCCTGTTTTTCACTTTGATTTTCTGGTTTTCTCTTCTGATTTTTAGAAATTCACCCTTGTAGGTTTTAGATACTAGAAATTCATTCTCCAAGGCTGTCATCTCTCTATTAGCTTTGTCTGTGGTCCTTTGTTGAACATTAAGCTTTAATTTTGATATATAGTCAACCAGTTAGTTTTTCTACTATGTTGGTGAGTTTCGGGTCTTTCTAAAAGAAATTCTTCCCCGCAGGTCACAAAGATCTGTATTTTCTTCTATTAGCTTTATAATTTTACCTTTTACATGAAAGACTTTAATCCACATGAGTTTGTTTTCTATAAATTGTGGAAAGATCCAGCTTTACTTTTTGCTATATGGTGAACTGGTAAATAATCCATCCTTTCCTTCTGATTTGTAAGACCATTTCTATCATACAACTCATCCCATGTATTTGAGTCTGTTTCTGGACTCTATTCTATGTCAGTGGTCAGTTTGTCACACAGTATTATGTTTTTATTTTTATGGTTTTGTAATGTGTGTTAACATCTGGTTGATGAATTTCTCACTTTGTCCATTTTAAAATTTTATTTTAAATATTCTGTTGGTTTTTGAGTGGATTTACACTGACTTCACATGTTAATTTGAGAATTAATATTTTTAATGTTAAATTATTCCATCCCTAAAATGTTATATTTATCTATTTAGTCAGGTTTTCTGTGTCTTTTAATAAAATTAAAAAATGTGTCCATTTCAGCCTTATCTAGTCGTTGATAGGTTAATGCCTAGATTCTTTACACTTTTCAGTGCTGTTATGAACAATATCTTGTTTTCTGTACATTTTTTTGGTGGTCATTACTGGTACGGAGGAACATAATTGATGTTTGCTTTTTGACGTTTATCTAAATCTCACCGGATTTCCTAATTAGTGTTAATGATTTGTCAGATGAATCTCTTGGATTCTCTTTCATCTCTGTATATAGAGTTCAGTTTCTTCTATTTCATTTCTTATACCTCATTTATTTTTTGTGTCTGTTTGCACTGACCAGACTTCAAGTTACCATGCTGAATATTTATTATTATGGAGCATCATTGTCTTCCTCCCAAATATAATTCTCATGTTAACTCTCATTAATTTTTAACTTCAAAGATGTGTTTTTGTACTTTACCCAACAATGTGAGGAGTCTTTAAACATAGACTCTGTACTAAAATTATCTGTATTCCTAGTAGCACCTAGAATAGTGCTTAGTGTATAGTAGGTTTTCATTAATTTTTGTTGAATTAATGAATGAATCTGGGCATTTACCTTATCACTTTACTTTTTGGATTTTCTTTTGTTGTGATGAAAATAAAAAACGTTTTCATATTATATGTAGTTATATTAATTATAGTATATATTTATGCTTACATTCTGAGGTATTTAATGCTCTTAAACATACCAGTGTACTATAGTATAAAAGCTATTCAGTACAACCCTTATTATTTTGTTATTTTTATTTTTTAAATCGATGTTATTAATTAAAAAATTAATAAAACCACATTATGGAAGTTCGGAAGATAGAAAAATTATGCACCTAAATTCCACTAGCTTGATATAGCCATTTTACTGTTTTATTATATTTCTTTACAGTCTTTTCATATATTTTTGATTTCTAAAGCTGTAACTCTGATGTATAAATAATATTGTATTATACATTTTCATTTAGTATTTTGTAATAATCAGAACTCAATATATTACTGTCTAACAGTGGGGCAAAGGTGTGATGGTTACTATAATAAGAAGGTATCTTCAGACTGAAAGATGAAGGAGATAACTCCATAAATTATAACAGAATTTATTATAGGGTAATTTATGGAAAGATTGGGCCAGAGCAGATAGATGACTCAGCAGTTTTGCGTAAATTATTCTCAACTACCAAACCCTTGTTACAGTACTTTTTTTATAGTATAGCTTGGGCACTAATTATTGACAACACAAAGAGACAAAGAATATAGTAGTGCTGGGGGCCATACCTCCTGGTGGTCTTGTAATATGATTGCTTATAACCAATACTATTACCAGTTTGGTATTTACTTTTGTTGCCATATTATTCTGGCTGTTGAAACCAAAAATATTTATGGCTACATTTTAAGGAACACAGATAATCATCAACTAGAAAGCTTTGATATGCTTGCTAAGTAAGGACAGTAAAGTTTGTCAGTGGTCACAAATGAAACTTAAAATGGACACAGAGATGGAGTTGGTTTTGTTTATATCTACATCTATATAATTGTAATTATCTAGGAAATGCTTGTTGAATGAATGAGCTTTATATCAAGATTTTTCCACTGTTTTTGTAATCATAAATTTTAATATCTATATAATAGTCTATGAAATAGATATAGCATTATTCAACCATTTCCCTATAATTGAACATTTTGTAATTTTTCAAAAAGTTTTTCTAAATTAATAGTGCTGCAGTTAACATTTTCATGAATAGAATTGTCTCATATTTACTTACATATTTACTCATATAGTTACTTCTGTGAGCTGGAATCATAGAAGTAGGTATACTGAATTTAGGGATATGAAAATTTGCTTGGTTCTGGATACATATTGCTTTACATAAGGATTATACCAATTTATAGTGTTATTAATGACAAATGAGAGTAGTTCCATCTTTAAGAATTTTTTTAACTTGTATCTCTGTCTTCTGTTTTCTTGTTTTGGGTTTTTTTCAGATTCTTGTTTTTTACTTTTTACGATGTCTTCTGGCTTTTGTGAGCTGTGTCTGTGAACTTTACTTTTACAAGTGAGTATAAAAGCTTTGCTTCTGAAAGTAATATGATGAAGCCCGATATAATAGCATAGATTATTTCTCTGATAGTATTAGCACTATTTCCTGTTTAAAAATAGGAAACACTTTCCTCTTCCCCCCTAAAATTATACCTAAAATGTGATTTCTTGTTTGAAACAAGCCATTGGAGGGGAGTACTTCTAATTATCATTTTCTTTCGTAAGGTTCATAAATACCGTATCTTCATATTATTCATTTTAATTCTGTTACTACATATCTAACTGGTCTTTTATTTGAAAAGATTTAGTAGATCTTTATTTTGGATCCTAAGTTATAGGTTCATGATTCACCTTTTCTGCTCGAGCTTAACTGATAGGAACTCACTGCTCTTATTTGCACCCTGTATTTTGTCTTTTACCACGTACTTATTGATTGATTGTTAGTGGAAGTATTAGCATTTAAGTGTTTCAGCAATAAAAATAGCTACCTTTTTGTTTTTGTATGAAACCTAACAAACATCTTATTTTGAATTCTTTAAAAGGTATTCGAACTTAATAATCATTATTAAAAATCATCTCATTGTAAAACAGCTTAAAATGTCAGATAAAAAAATTTTCTGGCTTTGACTCTGGGTGGAATAGAGGAGAAAAAAGAAAGCCATTGTTGCTTTTGAGGATTGTAACCATAAGTTGGTCTTCATATGGGTTCAGGACTGAATTCATGTCATCCACGTAGTACCCTAAACACCAAGTTGAGAATTTATTTTAAGTTATTCTGGGTTGGTAGTGAACAAGAAATTGTAAGAAAAATAAGTAACAAAGCACAGAAGGGAATAAAGCATTATGGGTGAGAGCCAGCAGACGTAATAATCAACAGAAAGCTGACCTGCAAAACCTCATTTATTAGGATTTATTGAAATACGAATGTAAAACAAGTATATTTAATATTTATAAAGAAATGAGGGAATTTAAAACATGAATGAGAAACAAAAGACTAAACAAATAGTAGAGTGAAAGGGAGCTTACAAAATGGGAGAAAATAATTGCAAACCATATATCTGATAAAAGGTTCATTTCCAAAATATATAAGGAATTCCTCTACAACTCAATAGCAAAAGAAACCCTAATAATCTGATTATAAAATGGACCAAAGACTTGAATGGAAGTCCAAAACAAACAAAAAAGAGAACAAATGTTTGTGAGGCTGTAGAGAAATGGGAACCATTGCACACTGTTGTTGGTGAGAATGCAAAATGGTACTGCTACTATGGAAAACAGTATGAGATACTTTAAAAATTAAAGATAGAACTACCGGTAATCCAGCAATCCCATTTCTGGGTATTTATCTAAAAGAATTGAAATCAGAATCTCGAAGAGGTAACTTCACTCTCATGTTCGATGCACCAATATAATATTGACAATAGCAAAGACTGGGGAGAAGGGAAAACGGGAAGTTGCTAATCAGTGGGTATACCATTTCAATTACACAGTGTGAATTAATTCTAGAGACCTGCCATACAACGTTTTGCCTATAGATAATAATACTTACTTTTTACACTTAAAAACCTGTTGAGGATAGAGCTCATATTAAGCATTCTTACCACAATAAAATAAGATTTAAAAAGATTTTAAAAAACAAAATAAAACAAAACTGAGACTCTAAAAATGCTTAGGCAGATTTGAAAAAGAACCAAACAAATTCTAGAAAAGAGAATATAATAATTGATATTTAAAATTTGGTGGGTAGTTTAAACATGATTTGGCACTGCTAACAAACGAGAAGATTGATCTGAAGAAATTACTAAGAAAGCAGTACAGAGTGACAACAAAAGGAAATATGAAGGAGGTTAAGAAAAAAAATTGAGTATTCACTGCAGCACTATTCATAATTGCCACAATTGGAAACAACAATTATGTCCACTGACCTTGTGTAGAGTTGAAAGATCTGATATATATCTAATCAGATTCTGGGAGATGATAGGGAGAATGGGGTCTTCAGGAAAGTAGTTGCTAAAAATTTTTCGGAATTGATGAAAAAAGGATGCTAATCCACATACTCAGGAAGTCTAACATATCCTGATCTGGAAATTAAAAAGGAAGTAGTGAAACCGTGTAGAACAACAAGGACAAAGATCTTAAAAGTTGTCAGAGAACTAATAGAATACCTAAAAAGGAATGTTGGCGGTTAGACTGACAGAAGCATCCTCAAAAGCCAGAAGACAAAAAAAATTTTCAAGATGCTGAGAAAAAATGACTATCATCCTAAAATTGTACTCAGCTAAACCATCTTTTAAGACCAAGAGCTAAATAAGGAAAGAAAAAGAAACCAAAAACCAGAGAACTTAACATTTATAGATTTTTATTAAAGGAACTTCTATAGAATATACTTAGGAAGAAGCAAAATTGTTTCAGAAAGAAACTCTGATATGCAGTAAGGAAACTGAGCAAGGAAATAGTTAGCACATGGGTATGTCTGAACAAATATTGACAGAATGAAGCGATAATAATCTCTACTAATATTTCATTTGTAGAGTTTTTAAAAACCTACAAGAAAGAAGGAAAAAGAAGTACATAAGTAATTAAATTTGAGAAACACTGACTTAGATAGCCACTTATTAACACTTTGGTATATGTCCTAGTCTCTTTGTCTTATAACTACCATTTACTGAGCACCTCTGTGCCAGCTAGTCCTCTAAGCATTTTACTATGCATTGTCCTCACAGAAACCTTACAAAGTAGCTATTATTATCCTTGTTTACATATGAAGAATCTGACAGAGTGATTATGTAACTAGACAAGGGTACCATTGCTAGTAAGTGGCAGAGTCTGAATTTGAACCTGTGCCCATTTGAGGCCTATTATTTTTCCTCAACATCATACTGTTTTCCTATTGATAGTAGACATACTCTTAGCATAGGAAGTATACATTTCTTCTTGGGGAGATAGGGAGAGAGAACTGTCCTGCATAAGGATTAAGAACATTTGGGGTTCTTATGCACAGGAAAATTGCTAACAAACCTGTTGAGACAGTTCTGTATTTGACTTTACATCTTCAATGTTTTCTGATGCAGGCATGTTTTTGTCCTTTAATTTGAAATTTGCATCCCTAATATTTACTATGCTGATAGTCTTTGCCTTTCTTCTAGAGCTGTATGCAAGAAGTTTGGGCTGCATGTGAGTCGGATGATGTTAGCCTTCTTGGTTCTTAGCACCGGCATGTTTTGCTCATCATCAGGTAAGTAAAAGAGCAGGTGAGAGTATAAACAGATTCACTGTTTCACAGTTGCATTGAAAGAACTTGTCCAGATAGAAGTCATATTTGTATGTCAATAATTTTCAGACCACTGTTACGTACATGATCTTGATTGACCTTTACAACAATCGTATGGTACTAAGTAAGATAAATATTTTCTCATTTTTGCTGGTGAGGACACTAAAAAATAGAAAGGTGAAATGACTTACTGAAAGTCAAAGAATTCATAAATGATAAGAGTTGTTATTTTCATCAGGTTGCTTTCTATTACATTATTGTATTTTTATCACTGCAAGACTGAAAAACACCCACTCCCTTTCTTTGTAATTAAGGGAAAGAAAATAATTTAGTTATTTTGCTCAAGGAAGTTCTTTGTGCCTAAAAACCCTGTTCTTGGTGGTTCTGCATTCTGCCCATTATTTGCAATGGTAGTCTTTAAAGGTATACATCTTCTTTTGGGCTTTTTAAACATTAAGCTTGTAGAAAATGAGAATGAAAATCTTAATCTAGAGTGGTAGCTTTCAAATTATGCTGCCTCTGAACATTTGTGTTCTATCAGCCAAGCCAAGGTAGCCTTCTGCCAAAAGTAGCCTGTTCCAAATTCTTTAGAAAAATTAAGTTACTAAATACAGTTATCTCAATTTTAATTTCTGCTTGTATGTACCTGAGTCTAGTATGTATACTAAATACACACAAAAAATAGTATCCAGCACACAAGTATATATTTTTCTTTCATCGAATATCAAAATCCATGATGTGCCTCAGAGACCTCAGGGCTCCATACCTGGAAAATTTTGAGAGCCAGTATCCTAAATGTGACTGTTCTCTACTATTCTGAGCTGGCAGAGACCTGATTCCTTTGTTCCCATTGTCCTCTACATCGGCTGCTGGAATGAGCAGCTTTGGATGGTATTGATACTATTTAGTATTTATCTGTGAAGGTGTACCCCCATGTTGTTTTTGTTACTCTGCTATTCCTAAAAATGATTCTTATGTGAAAGATTCCTGGGAGTGTCTAGTTTTGTAATCTCAAATGAGGATATTAAGGCACAGATAAGTTAAAGGCATCTTTTGATAAAGAGCCTCTGAACTCTTTGCTGAGTTTCTTAAATCATATTGCCCGTTCATCCTGGTTCTTTTGGAGTTGGAACTGACTTTTTACAGCAGGGAGAGGCAAATCTGCATTTTTGTGTAGTTGATAGAAACACTGGAAAAAATTCACTGTTGCAAAGAACCTCTGCTGTATACAACAGCGGAGTAATGTTAGATGGAAATAATTAGGGGGACATCTAAAGGCAAAACTTATCTATGTCAGTGAATGCAAGATGCAAAGCAGTGATGCCATCTGACATTTGGCCTTTGAGAAGTCTTGCTAGAATTCCTATAGGGTACAGGTTGGTACCAGGACAGTCTCAGAAGACTATCAAAAGATAAATTCCTTCAGAAATAGATTATCATCAATGGCTCTAAGTTCCTTGAAGCATATTTCCTGTGTGGAAATATAACCTGGGGTTATACTTGAGGAACCTGAAATTCTGTAAGTTTTAGATTTGGGGAACAGTCCAGAAGAATGACATAGTTAGTATTATGTAATGAGTGAGTGTTTGTACCTAAAAACAAGAGTGAGAAAATAAGAAAATTATTGTACTTCATTTTTTTTAAAAAGAGTATCACTTTACTGCCCATTTCTAATATAGCATTGCTCAAAATATGTTCCTGGTTATTGACATTTGCCATGTAGGAAAGTTTTTAATAATTAATACCCAGTAAATTTCAAACTCTTGTCCCCCTCCCACCCCTTTTTTTTTCATTTCTTTTCTCTTGCAGCATTCCTTCCTAGTAGCTTCTGTATGTATACTACATTGATAGGCATGACTGGCTGGTATATGGACAAGACTTCCATTGCTGTGCTTGGAGTAGCAGCTGGGGCTATCTTAGGCTGGCCATTCAGTGTGGCTCTTGGGTAAGAAACTAACACAGTTCATCCTCCTTGTATTGCTGGGCATAATGTTAGGCTATCTCAATATTCTCTGGATAGAAATATAGTTAGAGGAATTATTTGGATCTACAAAGACAGAGAAATGGAAGAATATTTCTCTTAATGCTTATTGTTTTGATTAATTCTAATAAGAATGGTGACTGTTCAGCATCTGCTGTATGTTAGGTGCTGCTAAGCCCCTTATAAACTTTTTCCCTAAAAAAGTTTATAACAACTCTGCAAGAGAAATACAATTATCAGTGCTTTATAAAATAAAAAAAGAGTAGAGTCTAAGAGCTTGAGTAATTAATTGGCTTTCAGATTGTTTGCCTTTGGATCCAGGTGTTTCTGACTCTGCAGTTAATGTTTTCTTCACAGTGTACCACCCTATGCTATGCATTTTCCCAGTAACCAGGGCTTGAAATTTGAGTTTCCTGTCAATCCTTCTCTTTTCTTACCACCAGCATCTTTTTTTCCAAGTTCCACAGTATCTCTCATTCCTTTTGTACTTTTTGTTTTTACTACTTCTATTTTAGTTTGTGCTGCTTTGATTTATTCCCTCTACCACTAGTAATGTAGAAAAATATTTTCGTTTGATGTTATTTTAGTAGTAGTATATATTTTTTAAAAATACCAGATTGTATGAGGTAAGAATTCTTAATTCTCTTCTCCCCTACCAAATCTTCAAAGCTAGTCACTGCTAATAGTTTTGTATATATCTTTCAAGAAATTATCCTGTGTATATAAGTGCATACACATGTACACACACATATACATATGTATACATATATAAATTCTTTTAAAAAATAGAATTCTGTACATGTGTGTATCTTTTGGCTTACATACATAGATATATTTTTCTTTGTATCAGTTTCATAGCATTTCATTATATAGCTGTCCATAATTTATTTAGCCATTGCTTTATTGTTAGACATTTGATTTTTACTTTGTTGCTATTGCATGAAATGCTTCAGTGAACATTTTTATACATATATCTATATATTTGTGAAAATTTATAAATTTACAGAAAGGGAGTTACTAAGCCAGAGACTAGGCATTAAAATTTTAATTACCTTTTAAAGGCCGGTTTCCCCACCTCCAATCTTTTCTTTTATTCTGTTTGCATATCATCTTCAAATTATTATGTTCTTCAAGATTTTGTGTGATGTCTGCTTTTATACTTTCTGCATTCTCTCAATCATTTTGATTATTTCCATTTCTTTATATCCAGTCCAAAAATTTCTTAAGCTTCACTCATACATATTCCTAGCAGCTTATTAGATATCTCCATTAATAGCTAAACATTTACAAAACTGAACTCATTACCTTTCCTTCATATCTGTTTCTTTATTTATATTTCTATATAAGTAAATGGTACCATTATCTTTGCTGAGCCAGGAATTTGAAAATTATTTGTGACTCTTTACTCTTTCCCATATCCTATTAATTTATTATACTTCCTGAATATCTTTTGAATCTGACTATTTTTCTTCACCTCTCATTGTTCCTGGATTATTATTCAGCCTCTTGAATGATCTTCCTGTCTCTAGTATTGATCCTTGTAAATCTGCTCTCCACATTCAAACTGGAGTTATCTTCCCAAAATGCAAATATGATTGTATCACTACCTGTTTTATTTTAAATTCTATAATAGCTTCCCCATTGCCCTGTGTCAGAGGTTGGCAACCAATGGTCTATGGGCCAAATCCAGTTGGCCTGTTTTTTGTACAGACTAAGAACTCAAATTTTTGCATTTTTTAAAGGGTTGTAAAAAAACAATACACACAGAAGAATATGTAACAGAGACCATATGTGGCCTGCACAGGCTAAAATATATACTATTGGATCCTGTTGCCAACCCCTGCTTTATGGTATGCAAACTTGAAGATGACTCACAAAGCCTTTACTGATTCTGTTTCTCTCTCTGTCTCTCTCTCTCTCTGTCTCTCTCTCTCTTTTTTAAACCTTTCCAGCCTCCTTTTGTCATTTCCTCCATTCATTTTACTCTCTACTCCATCTACACTGAACTTCATGAGTTCCCCAAATACCTCTGGGTGGTATGTTTTGATTGGTCTGCCTTTAGCCAAAATAAATGATTTCAAGATCACAGTCAATCAGTTAGCAACCTGCCATCATTTATTGAATACCTTGTGCTAAATGTGGCTGATATTGTGATAAATAAAACAATTATGGTTCCTGTTCTTTGGAGCTTGAATTTTAGTAGGAAAGACAGACATTAAACAAGTAATTAAAAGTTAATGCACGTATGTGTTATGAACTGTAGAGTCAGCTTCAACTCCTGTGACTCTCTGAATGAGTGATGTCCATAACGTCCTGGCTTCAACAGCCCTACTCAGCTCCTGTAGGCTCATGCCTATGGCTTCTTGTATGGAGTCAATCTATCTCATGGTTGGGCTTTTGTCTTTTTCTGATGCCTTCCAATTTTTCCCAGCATTTTTGTCTTTTTTATTTTATTTTATTTTATTTTATTTTATTTATGCCTACAGCACCTGGTCTTCCTAGGTGGTCTCCCATCCAAGTACCAACCAGGCCCGACCCTGCTTAACTTCCGAGGTCAGACATCGGGCTTGTTCAGGGTGGCATGGCCATAGACTATGGACTGTGGCTCCTCTGGGGCGTGAATCCAGGACCTTCTGCATGTAAAGCAGACGTGCTGACTGTTACCCTATGGAACCACATCTGCATTTTTGTCTTTTCCAAAGCACCCTACCTCATCAAAGGAGAAATATAGGTGCTATGGAAAAGTAACTAGTTCAGGAGGGAAAAAAATGAAAACACAAAATATTAATGCATTGGGGTGGTTCCATAGAGTAGTGGTTAGCATGTCTGCTTTACACACAGAATGTCCTGGGTTTGTGCCCCAGTGGAGCCTCGGTCCATACCCTGAGTGCACCAGGTGTCCCTGGATACGTACTGGGAGCATGTGGGATGAGACGCCCTGCCCTGCGTTTAGAGATCCAGTTCTTAAGGGGAGAAGGCAACATCCGTAGGTTAGGGGTGGAAGTTG
This sequence comes from Macroglossus sobrinus, assembly GCA_004027375.1. NCBI lineage: Eukaryota > Metazoa > Chordata > Mammalia > Chiroptera > Pteropodidae > Macroglossus > Macroglossus sobrinus. The sequence continues at coordinate 264,861 of PVKZ01000988.1, read as the reverse complement.
GGTTGAGGTTGGGGGGAGGAAATTTTTAAAAATGTTAATGTACAGTTCAGATAATAGAATGTGAAAGTTCAAATCAGAAGACATCATGTGACAGCATGTGACATTGCCAAATAAGTGGTCTAGATGGTGGCACAATATAAATTCAGAGATGGGAGAAATTGGGTTTTGCAGAGATTTTATGGAGGATGTGGGAGTAGAGCCTGTAGTTCACATTTGGGTAGATTCTATGTAAACAGATTGGTGTGGAGAGGGAGTTTTTTGTGATTAGAGCATGGATAAAGGCTCAGACTAGCGTCCTAGATTTGAAAGTTATGGATATGAAGGTGATTGTTCATGGAACAAGAGTGGAAGCACCTACTGAGAAAATGAGTTTAGAGAAAGAAGCAGAAGCTTGTATTTGGGAGATATGACCATAGAGCACTACCATGGGGAGGGAAAAAGAGAAGTCTAGGAAGTCAGAAAAGAACAGGAGCTAGGGAATCTAAAGAGGAAGGAACAGATGTGACATAGTGGGTCTGGCTGAGAGGTGGTTCCTATTGACCTTAGACCAGTCTTAATAGCTTGGTGCTAGGCCTTAAGGAAGACATAGTAAAGATAACACATATATGCTACTTGGGAAGGCAACATGCATATACCACTAGCTTGAGAAATTTAAGTGCAAAGTAGAACAAATGGTGTTCTGTCAGAATCAAAGTCAAGTTTGTAATATGATTTTGCTAAAAATTAATATATTTGGAATGTGTGTTACATATAAATATGTATAAAATGGAGCTCATTCTTGAAGCTCATTATATTTCTTGTGCACTGTGGAATGGATAGCACTCTGATGATTCCTGTGAAGAGAATAGTATATTTTTAAGAGGACATCTTCTCATGTACCACCTTTCTTCCCTCACTATAACTGCAAGAAACATTTTATTCTCAGTTCAGCATGAGGTATGTGTGAATCTGATCCATTTGAGTCTACATGTCTATATTCTAAGTATTTAACTCTGTACTTTCTACTTCTCTGTTAAATAGTCTACCAATTGCCTTTGATTTGCTGGTCATGAAACACAGATGGAAGAGTTTCTTTCACTGGTCACTAGTGGCCCTAATACTCTTTCTGGTAAGTTTTCTCTTTTTCTCGTTTTGTTCTAAAGTTGTAATGAAATAAACTTCTTGTTTTTGTTTTTTAATTTAATATGACTTGTTGGAGTAACATTGGTTAATAACACATAGGTTTCAGGGGTACAATTTTATAATACATCATCTGTATACGCCATTATGTGAAAATGAATTCTGTTGTGAGAAAGAGAACATTACGAGTTGATTCTATTTTTCATTCTGAAAATTATCCTATTAGCATTATGAGAATGTTGCCAGAGTAAAATTCTACAATTGCTGTATATTTTCTGCTTTGTTACAGGTGCCTATGGTGGTCATTGACAGCTACTATTATGGGAAGTTGGTGATTGCACCACTCAACATTGTTTTGTATAATGTCTTTACTCCACATGGACCTGATCTTTATGGTAAGGGCATTATGAGATTGGGGAAGAGTTAGGAGATAGCTTAATTTGCCTGAGCTTTGAAATTTTAATTTACTTGCCTCATTTTATCAAATATAGCATTCCTTTGCTGGTAATATTTTTTCTTATTTAAAAATGGCATTTGAATTTAGCACAGTGATGATATGCTGTTATTCTCAATTTCAAAATAGCGAGGACTGTGTTGGATATGCCATGGCTTTTGATACTATTTTTTAATTAAAAGTTACTTTTTTCTCTTCTCATTGGAAAATCAGTGTGATAAACATAAGAAAATAAAAACAATTTCATAATCTCCAGATAGCTAACACCTTAGAATATATTCCTCCAGACATTTTTTATACATATATACATTTGGTATTACTTTTTTTCTTTTTAAATTTTATTTTATTATATTTTGTTTAGTTTACATATATTAGTCTCAGGTATACAACAATGATTAGACATTTATATAATTTACAAAGTGATCACCCCAATAAATCCAGTACCCATCTGACACCACACACAGTCATTACAGTACTACTGATTATATTCACTATGCTATACCCTACCTCCCCATGACTATTTTGTAACCAGCAGTTTGCACCTCCCAATTACCTGCTCTTCACTTATCTCCCCAAACCCCCATAAAAATGCTCTCTATATTTATAAACTTGTTTCTGTTGTTTGTTTATTCTTTTCTCTGGATTCTACATATAAGTGAAATTATATGACATTTATCTTTCTTTGACTTACTCCACTCAACACAATACCCTCTAGGTCCATCCATGTTGTTACAGATGGCCAGATTTCATTCATTTTTATTGCTTAGTAATATTCTATTGTATGTATGTATCACCTCTTCCTTATCCATTCATCCATAGATGGATACCCAATTACCTCTATATCTTGGCTATTGTAAATAATGCTTCAGTGAACATATGGATGCACGAAGTAGTGTTTTGGTTTTCTTTGGATAAATACCTAGAAGTGGGATTACTGGGTCTTTCTTTGTCTTTTGTTATAGTCTTTGTTTTAAAGTCTGTTTTGTCTGGTATTAATATTGCTACCACAGCTTTTTTTGCTTGTTTGTTTCCATTTTCATTAAATATTATTTTCCATCCCTTTATTTTCAGTCTGTTGTGTGTCTTTTGATCTGAAGGGAGTCTCTTATAGACAGCATATTGTGTAAGGGTTTTGTTTTCTTATTCAGTCACCTTATGTCTTTTGATTGGAGCATTTAATCCATTTAAATTTAAATTAATTGTTGCTAGATATTTACTTTTTGCCATTTTATTATTTAATTTTAGCTTTTTCTTGTCTTGGAAGCTCTTTGTTTTTCAATTCTAAATGATAGCTTTGCCTAATAAAATAATCGTGGTTGTAGGTCTTTGCTTTTCATCACATATTTCATGCCAGTTCCTTCTGGCCTGCAAAGGTTCTGTTGAAATAGCTGACAATCTTATGAAAGCTCCCTGGTAGGTAACCAACTGCTTTTCTCTTGCTGCTTTTAAGATTCTCTCTTTGTCTTTTAACCTTTGGCATTTTAATCATGTTTTGTTTTGGTGTGGGCCTCTTTGGGTTCATTTTGTTTGGGACCTTGCAGTATATTCTTCCAGATATTTAAAAACACACACACACACACACACACACACACACACACACACACACACACACATTTGGTATTACTTTTTCTTTTTTAATTCTCATTACTCCAGTATCAGGCATTAAGGGAGAAAGTTTAGAAAATCTGTAGACAAAGCTTAGCAAATGGGAGGATGGGTAGTGTTGATATAAGAAACCTGTAGCAAATTGTTATGAGTTTCTTTGAGCCAAATTGATGATGATATCTGCTGGGAAGCAAGTTCTCTGGAGAATAACAGTTTTGCACCTTCTTTTTTTTCATTTGAAATTAAAGAGGGAAAACAAGGAAGATTACATAAAGGTTGGGGAAAACAAGGTGGAGATTAGATTATAGGTTAAGGTTATGTGCTCTCTTGAGGGTGGTCAAGCTTCAAAAGGAGGAGTCTTAAAAGTAGTATTTTAAAGGCCTGATAACCTAGATGCACAGAAACAATGGACAGGGCTTGATTAAGGCAAAGATAAGCCCTTTACTAAAGAAGTTATATGGCTGGGGCGTGACTATCTACCAAGACCTGCCCAGTTAGGAATTTCTGATCAGATTACCCAGTGAGATTACTTTTCATAGAACCCCGTTTTTCATCCACAGTAGTTTGGCTAGTTAGGGTAAAGAGGGGAAAAACTGGAATGCTTTTTATCTGGGGATGCAATCTCCATTTTACCTCCATTCCTACTCCTCCCCAAACACTTGTGTATCAGTCAGCCATTTTTTTGCTTTTTTCCCCAGCCAGCCATTTGACCCCTGAGGACATTTAAGGTAGTGAAAGCTACAGAACTGGAGATCTTTCTGATCAGATCATCCAAGTCAGTAAAAGTTTTGTGAGACAGTTTTTCATTAAAATAAGTATAGTTTCTTCTACCTTAATCTTTTGAAGGTCTTAGAGCTTTCATATATGTGATTGTCCTGGGGCTCTGCAATGAAGCAAGTTATGTTTTCTCTATCCATGTCTCTTGTCAATATAAACCATGCCTACCATTTTTCTATGCCACTCTGCCAATAGAGCCAACAGATTGAATGAGATTTAAGTAAGCATATGAATGAAACTTAATTGGGCCTTCTGGGATTTGGGACACATTGTCATTTTAGATGGCAAGTAATGGATTAAAATAAAGTGTTTTGTTCAGTGAACTGACTTCAAAAACTGCATGGTTAGAGAATAATTGCTAAGTGAAGGAATTTTAATAGGCTCCTTTATGGCTCCCAAATCCCCAAAGATGTGAGAAAAAGCCCCAATTTTAAGCTTTTGCCCCTAGATGTCTCCCTTTAGCTAGGGTTTGCATGTTTTAAATTGTTCTTTGTTTTATTTAGTTTACTTGTAAAGTTTTATTTGATTCTACAAGATGAGGGAGACTCCTCTTAGACCCAGATTGCATATTAGAAATTGATTTACATGGAACGTATCGGAAGCATGATATTCATTATGTGTGAGTAAATAAATTATGTTTATTTGAATTTAATTTTGAAAAATTGGCTTCTCTACCTTTTAAATGGGTTATAACATATTGATATTCTGATATTGATATTCTGCTTATTTGTAAAACTTTAAGAGTATATGAAAGTTACCTATTTTTTGTAGTCTTCTAGATTGATAAGGTTTATAAATCTGGAAATAAGCAGATTTGTAGGAAGAATAAGAAAGAAAGAATAAATTCTGATTAAAGTTTATGTTTGTGTTTTAACAGTAGGCCAGTCAGGGACCCCTATGGTGCGTTTTTAAGATCCAGCAGAGCAGTGGCCAGTCTTTCCCTGGATTCTAGTGTCTGCTTTTCATTTTGGCCAACATTTTACTGGGAAGAGTCCTTGGAGCTCCATTCTGCCTGCATTGATGAATCTGGGATACCTTCAGTTCAGATTTTGCTATTTTGGATGTAATTTCCTAGTGATAGAAAAAGCTTTGTTGGGACAGTGGGAATTGTCATACTGGGCATCAGTGGGACTGATGTAAGGCTGTGGTCAGCCAGACTTTTAGAGAGTTGTTCATTCATTCATTCATTCATTCATTCATTCATTTGGAGGTAACATTGGTTAGTAACATTATGTAAATTTTAGGTGTACAACATTATTATTCGATATCTGTATACTCTGTTACATGATTACCACCAAAAGTTTAGTTTCCATCTGTTACTAGGAACTAGTTGTTCCTTGATGGTAAAAGTTTTGTGCCTTTACCTCATCTTTAAACTTGACAATTTTCGGAAGGAGTTCTGATATCCATTCTTTTAAAGAGTGTTTTCTCCTTTTTGCTTTAGGAGGTCGGCTGAGAGAATACTTCTTCCATCTTAGGAGCAGGCAGTCTTTGTGTATTCTAGGTCTTCAAGGAAGATTGGTCATGGATGGATGATGTATGGATGGATGGATGGACAGACAAATTATGGAGTACCTGTCAGATTACATTAGTGCCCTGAGCCCTGATCACTGTAGTGTCCTAAAACTATTTTGGTTAGACCTGTTGTGTACTAGGTTGAGATTTTCTTGATGCCAAATAAGAATAATAGAGGTAAAAGAACTTCTTAAACCACAAAATACTTTATGATTATCAGCAACTTTTATTATAATTGGTGAGTCCATTCAGGAAATATCAAAGACTTCTTTAGCTGTGGTAGGCATACTGTTTCTTATCTTAATATTAAAAATGCATTGTTCTGTTCATTTTTGCATACATCCTTTAATGCTATTTCTCATACATAAGAATATAGTAAGCCTCTAAATACTTCTTGTATGAATTGATAAATTGATTTGAGTTAAAGAACCCTTGAATAAATTTGTTTTGAGCATTTATCATGTGTCCTCATAGAACTTGCAGACACACGAATAGATAATTACAGGTCAGTGTATTGCGTGCTACAGCGAAAAGATAGGAAATCATAGGAGATAGTTCATCTGGTGGTGTCAAGAAAGACTTCTTAGAGTTGGTGGTCCTTGAGCTGAGGCTGGAAGGAAAAGTAGGAGTTGGCTGAGTAGACACAAGGGAGGTACATTTCAGACAAATAGAATGTCAAGTATAGGGACTGCTGAGACAAAAAGATAGAGTATTGAGTTTTTAAAAAACTTGAAGTAGTTCTACAGCATTAACTGAATTTTAGATAGAAACTACACAGACATGAGTAAGATAATTTTCATCTCTCTGTCGTGATTGTAATAATATAAATATTTACTCTTTCTATGGTTTCTTGTTTTCAAAGAGACCTTTCTGTGCTTTCTTGGCAAGATAGCATATATTAATAAAACATTCCAGACCTGAGCATGTCTTTTGAAGCCAGGGGCAAGAAAGTTTTTCACATCTATTAATTACAATAGCTTCTTTTTGCTATTGAATGCCTGCTGTATACCAGACATTTTACACATACAGTCTGCTTCTCCCTATAAGAACTCTGTTAGATAGGCATTATTTATCCTTACTCCCAGATGAGGAAACCAAGGTGGAGATGATGAGAAACTTGCCACGAAGTTAAATAAGTAAAATGGCAGAAATGGGATAAGAAGCCAGCATTGTCTGTCTCTGAAGTCACTGAAATCAACCTTAGCAAAACCCTGCAGTTTAGCTATTGAGATTCTACAAGAGAATAAGCTTTCAAAAACAGAGCAGAAGTTGTGGGTCCTAGAAGATGAACAGGGCAGGAAGTTGTACCTTTGAAAGTCTGGTACAGTTGGCTTGGAGGGTGATCAGGAACCCCTGGAGAGCTTCAATGGCAGTATAACATGCACACTGTCAGGCTGTTTCACACTGCACCAGACTGTTGTCGAATAAAAAAGAATGTTTGGATGAGGTAAAGAATACTTGGCATTTAGGAAATTTAGAGTAGTATAGATGTAAAATTGCAAAGTCTTAAGTAAAACATCTCTATGAGTCAAAGATCAAGAGGTGAAATTTAGTGTTCTAAAAAAGAAAGTGATCCTGGCTCTGAATTTGCTTCTTATCCTTGACCATTTCGAGTTCTCAGATGTTGAGGCTGATAAGTATTTTTGAGTAATGAGTGAAGAGTCGTGCTCCCTGATGAATACACATGTCTAGGGAAGGCAGGAAGACAGGTAAAAGAAGCACTCTTCCTTCAAAAATAACAATGGATCTGTTCAATGATGTCACTTTGCAGCTTAGAATATGATCCCTGCCTGTTTATGTGTTTTATCAACATCTATTAGATCACTGGACAGAAAACTTCAGATGGTAAAAGCGAACACCCTCTATTAAAAGGCCCACAGTTTCCCATTCATGCTGTGAAGGGGATGACCCCCTTTCTCTCTGGTCACTGCAGATGATGGAGCCCCTGTGGAGTCTTTTGAGGCCTGCTTGGAGTTGATGGCCATTTGGCGCTGTTCAACAGCTTTTACTCTTTTGTTCATCATTTTTGTTGATTGTCGGTGGCTTTTCCCTCTTGGTGGTACAAACTTGACATTTATAACGATGGTTTACTGTAATTTACTTCCTACAGTTCTATAAAATTATTAGCCTATAAAACAGTTCCCCATCATTCAATTTATGGAACAGTAAGCATCCCTTCTTCTAGCATCTTTCAAAGCTCCCTTTAGCTCGTTCAAATGAAAGGAATTGAGGCACTTTTCCTTAAGAGGGAGGTTGGTGAGTCACTCCTTGCAGAGACCCTGCTTCCAGCTTTCTTTTACCTTGCCTTTTGTACCAGTTCAGTGCTTAGCTTGTCATTCTGAAACAGTTTTTCTGCATGGTTCAACTTTCTGAACTATTTGATACTTTCTGAGCAGAAGCATTGAATATCTCCCTGGAGATAAAAGTTTTTACTCTTTTCTCTTTTAAGGCAGATGTCTCATCAGTTATGGGATTCACTATTTTTGTCCCTTTTTGCCCTTGGATTATCCCCCAGTTTTTGTCCCATCATTTAGGAAAGTTACAACCTAGCTGTGAACTTGGTCTATGAGCTCTTAACACATAAAAACAATTGAGTTTACCAACTTAATACTTTTGGTTCTTCAACTTAGAGTTCAGTATACCTAGGCAAACAGATAGCCCTAATAAGAAGGTAGTGTAAGTGGAGTAGAGACAAATATTTGCTGGAAACTAAAGAACTTCCCTGAAAAAACAAACAACAACAATAACAAAACATGTATTTGCAATAATCAAAGAGAAAGAGGCTTTTTTCTATGATTCTTAGCATCTGTAATAGATGAGGTAAAAGATGACCCCCTTTTTCTCTGGTCACTGCTTTTCTCAGGCTCAGATTTCTAGAATTTGTTAAGGAAAAAGGCGGGTCAAGATTGATAGCACTGCTTCCACACTGGCAGTCAGGAGAGAATTGTGCAAAAGCTTACCTCTCTGGAAACCAGACTCCGAAATGACTCAATTAGAAAACATGTCGTTAAACATTAATTAAAATTCAGAGAAGACATATTATTTGTTTTGAAAATAAAACAATCTGTTAGTTTTCTGTAACTCAGAAGGTTATTTCTAAAGAATACAAAATTTAAATGTCTCTTATGAATTTGACCTGGGACAAGACCTCTGTTCCTAAATCATTTCAATCATTGTGTTGAGACAGAAAGGAGTGAACTTTCCCAAAAAGTGACTCACAGTAGAACTTGAGTCCTTCCTCAGGGTACTCTCCTCCTCTCCCTCTTGTTTCTTCCTTAAATATTTCTAGCATTATGGATTTGGTTTCTAATCTTATTTTGCTGTGCAAGCTGCAAAAATGTCAGGTTTTTCTGACTGTTCCTCTGCCTTCTGATTACCCTTTTAAGCAATGCTGATTGCAGGAAATTGCTGTGGTGCAAGGCGGGTGTCACAGCACACAGTGATTAAAATCCGCATGTGTCATTCAGTGCCTGATTGAAGTAATCACACAAAAGGGACGAGCAGATGAAAAACCTGCTAAATGTGCAGAGGGGAGTTGTTTCTCATCATTCGGATTAAGGATTTTGAGTTAAAGAATCAAAGCTAGTGTGAGTAAGGTTTGTGTTTTCAGTCATTTTGTTTTATTTTGAATCTTCAAAACTTCTGAGCAGGGTCTGGGTCTCTGAACATTGTTTTCTTAAGGAAAACAAGTTTTGCTATTTATCAAACACAAGGGTCCTTATATACATGACTATTAAATAGTGGTTGAGCATATCAAGGGGAAAGATACTGAAATGTATATGGGATGAACAGGTGAGAACGAAATGGCAAAGGCCTTAGTAGCTCAGTCCTCCAGGACTGCCTCGTCCCACTTCAGATGCCAGTGGAAAATCCAGGTTAACGCCTGTGCTTCTAACCGACCAGCTGTAGATTGGAAGTTCCAACAGCCCCCTCCTAGGGTTCAATTAATTTGCAGAACGGCTCACAGAATTCAGAGAAACATGTACTTGCCTTTACCAGAATAATAATGGACACAAGTGAACAGCCAGATCAAAGAGATGCACAAGGCGAGTTATGTGGGAAGGGCTTGGAGCTCCTATGCTCTCTAAGCATGCCACTCTTCTAGCACTTCTGTGTTTACCAACCAGGATGCTTTCTGAACCCTGTCTTTTTGAGTTTTTATGGAGGCTTCGTTATATCAGCTTCATTGATTAAATCATTGATCATTGGTGATTGAACTTTATTGCCAGCCCCTCTCTCTTCCTCTGAAGTGAGAGTTCAGCGGGTAGGACTGAAATTTCTAACCCTCTATTTACAAGGTTGGTTCCCCTGGTAACCAGTCCCCTTCCTTATGTTCCCTAAAGTCTTCTTATTAACATAACAAAAAATACTTTATCACTTAAGAAATTTCAAATATTTTAGGAGTTTTGTGCCAGGAATGGGGATGAAGACCAAATATATATTTCTTATATTAAATCAGTGTCACCACTAAGCTATTTAAATTATTTCGTTGTTCTGAAAATGCATTATTCCTATTTGGGCATGGCTATTTGGGCTAGATATAGCAGCCAGTATAGAAAATACTGTTTAATATTGGAAACGTGGTTCTGTCATGACCAATCTCATTCTCTTCACATCTGCTCTTATGCTTCCTGAATGAGCTTGTGGACATTCCTTAAGTCAGGTCATTGGATCACCATTACTCCAAGGAAGAACATTATAGAGTCAAACAGTGTAATAGGTGTCGAAGGTGTCCACTAATGATTTCTTCTCTCTTTGTCTCCCTTAGGTACAGAACCGTGGTATTTCTATTTAATTAATGGATTTCTGAACTTTAATGTTGTCTTTGCTTTGGCTCTTCTGGTCTTACCACTGACTTCTCTTATGGAATATCTACTGCAGAGATTTCATGGTGAGTGGCACAAGGGATGATAGTTTTTTGGGGAAAATAGAGCAAGTAGCAATGTATATACCAAAAAGTGAAAAAGAATCTACTTGTTTATTCTCCGTATTCTTCCTATGACAGTGGTCAGCTTATTGAATATTCGATCTATATTTGTAGATTATTTATACTCCTATTAAGATGTGGTTAATAATCGCAAGTTAAACTGACAGGTAAGAGCTTGATATCCCTTAAAGTGAGGAGGTCAGTATCATTTACAGAGCCACCCAGGGAGGCAAAAACACATAAAATCTCAGAAGAAAGGCCTATTTGAGTCTCTTTTGTTTTTTACAGAAGGATGTGTTAACATTTCAGGTAGATTGCTTAAGATAATCAATACTAGAGACGAACATTCTTTGAGAAACTACTTTTTGCCCAAAACTTGCAAACTAAACTGTATAGGAATTCCCCCAAATTGGATACTGAAGTGAGAGAAGCTGTAGACTTCCTAAGAAGCATGATATTTCTCTTCGTTCCAGTTTGCTTCTGTGTTTGTCATATTGTGGAAGGTTTGGTTTGTCATTTATTTTGCTTTTTCTTATTCTGTATTACATAGCTAGTGTTTTCTCAAATTGTTATAACTGGATATCTAGTGCCTATAGTTTCTTTTATGGAAGATAGCTTTGAGCAGATAGCTATCTGTGATAGCTTTGTGCATATGAGATTTGGAAAGAGGTATTATTGCAGACTTTTCAGTCTCATTTGGATGCAACATAAACGATCCCTTCAGCCCACCCACCTCCATTTTGCTTTTCTATTATTAATGGTTTATAAAGAGTTCACTGTATTATAATAATAAGATATGAAAACAACCTTCAGAATCACTTTTGTTTGTTTGAGGACTTTTAACATAACTTTAATGCCATTATTCTAACAAAATTAACAGATATTCTTTAATGTCATCTAATAGCTAGTTGATATTCAGAGTTTCTACAGTGTCTAAAAAATATCTTTTTACAGTGAGTTTGTTTAAAGCAGGATCTAAACAAATGTCATATACTGAATTTTGTGTTGTTTCCTAAGCTTTTTAAGAGATTCCCCCCCCCATGTAACCTTTTTTCTCCTGGAAGATTTCTAAAGAAACCAGGTTATTCATCTTGTATAGTATCCCACATTCAAATTCAATCGTTTGTTCCATTGAGGTGGTAACTTATTCCTCCCTTTCTTGTATTTCTTAGGATCAATTTATAAATATATATATATTTTCTGACTATAAAAATAATTTACACCTCTGTAAAATTTGGAAATTCTTGTGATGTAAGTGTAAAAACAGCACATTAGGCTGTTCTCTACAGTATGAATCCAATTTTGGTTTAAAAATGTGTAATAGTGGGAAAATGAGTGCTTTATGTTTTTTCTGTATACTTTTTATGTATTTTATAATATGAGAAATACTTTTTTAAAAAGAAAAAACAAAAAAGTATAAAGAAGTAGGAAAGAAATTACCTGTTTATTCCATTATGTAGTACAACTGTGGTTACAATTTTGTATATTATATGGAGGACAGTTCAGAAATTATACCATATTTTTTAAATGTATTTGTTATTTTTTAAGAGAGAGAGGAGAAAAAGATTGTTTGCTTATAGAAGATTTACTTTCTAGGAAAATTCCAACCTAAAGTATTTCGTGAGGAGGTATAAATTTTAAATAATAGCCTAAAATCTCATGATTAAATCTTAGAGTTAAAAGTTTAAAAGATAAGCTTGTTATTGCAAGTCAAGAATTTTTATTTCTGAAGATTTTTTGTAAACATATAATTTAGGAACGCTAAACTAGGCATTGCTCTAGGGTGGGTATGGGTGACAGTCTGATCTTTTCAACTAAACTTGCTGTTTATAGATGTAATGGACACCAGGAGGCGCTCTCTATTTACCATTTGCTAGGGAGTCCTGTGCACTGATCATTATCAGTAAGTAATATGAGCACAGTAGAGGATGTCTTCACTGTGGGTTGCAGGCTTATCACTCAGTGTTCATGTACCTAACCACAGGAACTTTCAAGCAGGTGCTTGGGTCTTTGTGTTCTTTAAATTCTTTTAATTATTTCACATGCTTTAAGTACATTTTGGTTCCAGTTTGGGGATTCAGAGTGGATGGGTATTTGCAGAAGAGGAGAGAAAATTTGATCATTAAACTTCTTTAAGAATGCTTTTATATTTGCTTTAAAATAAACTCTGTCATTTGTGGCTTGACTAAAACCAGTGATGGGTTTGAGAATTGAACTCTCTTTCTTTCCTTTGATCTGTAGCTATTTGAACAGATCTATTGGTAAGAAGATTAATGTATTAAACAGAACATAGTAATTAAAACTCAAGAAATGAGTTTATGTTATGCTTTTGGTTAATCTTAAGAACCTTTAGTCTTAGTGGCAGGACTCATTAGAGAGAGATGGCATTTTTTCTTCATCCAGTATAGAAATTATTAAGCTCTGTAACCCATTTACCTGACCTTCATTTGTGTTCTAACCAAATCCAGTATTGTACCTCCCTTTAAATGTTGGATCTCTTTGGAGAGCTGAGATGTATATACCTCTTTCTACTTGACTCCTTTATTTCATCAGAGAAAGTGTTAAAATAAGAGTTGAAACATTTTATAAAGTGCCCTATGGCATACTTTCTAGTGTGAGGTCAAGAACATTGAAACTAAATTTGTTGTTTTGTTCTAATATGGTGAAAGGTGGATATTTTTCTGTGTTTTACAGTTCAGAATTTAGGCCATCCATATTGGCTTACCTTGGCTCCAATGTATATTTGGTTTATAATTTTCTTCATCCAACCTCACAAAGAAGAGAGATTTCTTTTCCCTGTATATCCACTTATATGTCTCTGTGGCGCTGTGGCCCTTTCTGCACTTCAGGTGAGTTTTTAAATTGTTCATAAAGCTTAAAGGCAAATTACAAAATGTTTTTCACCTTAGATATTTTATCCACGCATTAAACCTGATGCATTTCATGTTATTAAAGCTTTATTTAGTGATTGCTTAGCTGTTGATTGTATTCTTATTTGCTGATTGCATAGTTGCAGTGTTAATTTGAGTCTTGTCTGTTGCCCACAAGAATCCAATTACTATTAAAGAAGTTTTTGTAAGTCACTGTATGGGCCTATCACAGAATGGTGACACCATAGCAGAGCTAATGGAATGTTGCTCTTCAGCTACGAGATCAGAGTAGAATTGAACTGTTTGGGGTAACATCAGACTGTTAGCAGTAAGTGACACTTTGTAATCCTGGCTTAAAACCTGTCCAGGTCAATTCCCTATCAGAATTAATCTTTAATATCTCTGTATTTATGGTCTCAGAAGCCTCCAGACTCTTTTTGACCTCTGCTACCATTTGCAAATGGCAGTAAAGAATAATTAGAGCATAGGTTTTTTCCTTAACAGAGACATAACTCACAAACCATACAATTCACCCATTTTTAAGTGTACAATTCAGTAGTTTTTAGTATATTCACAGATATGTGTAACCATCATCACAGTCAATTTTAGAACATATTCGTCACCTCAGGAACTCTGTACCCTTTAACTGTCATCACCTCCCTTTCCCATAACTCCCCAGCCCTAGACAACCATAATCTACTCTATGTCTCTATGGATTTTCCCATTCTGGGTATTTCATATAAATGAAATCATAAAATACATAGTCTTTTGTGACTGGCTGCTTTCACGTAGTGTAATGTTTTTAAGGCTCATCCATGGTAGGATGAGAGTTTTAAGTAGTTTTAATTATAAATGTAATTGAACTTCATTGCAGATAATTTTTCTTTTACAACTTTCTAAATTAATTCTACTACCCTAACAAAACACTTTCTGGCATTTTCACCTACCATGTATCAGAGTTTATTATGGTTGTAATTGATAAGTCTACGTATAACATTATCTCCTTTTTAATATAATTATATCATAACATTCTTTATGTTGCCCCATCTGTACCCATCATTTAGTAGCAGTATATTTTTCTGAATTTGCTATATCATTATTATATAATATGTAATATATAACATTGAATTGGTTTTATATAATATGATTGGAAATAATATAATTTATGTTAGAGTTTAGGTTGCTCACTTATTTTGGTATTATAAGTAATGCTAGGATAAATGTCTTCATGTATTTAGATTGTTTCCTTGGGACAGAGTCCCAAAAATATGAAAGGAGTTCAGACATATTTATGGCACTTGTTGTATATTGCAAAATTGCTTTCCAAAAGTAGTTCTGGACTAGGAGGGAAGAGGGAAGGAAAGACATCTAATGGGATAGTACTCAAAGACTGCAGAATTTATGCATGTATATGTATATTGTAATAATATTAATCTAGTCTGTAACATAGTTTAGCAGATAATTAACAGCATTTTCCTAATGTTCTTTGAAATTCTTTTTTCTTGTTTAATCATGTGACATTTTGTTGGTACTAAAAACTTTGATGGAAACATCTCCACTAGGAAAGTAGAGATTAATATTTATATCAAAATAGATCGAAATACTTCATATATTGAAAAATGCTACCAAGAAGAATTTTTGTTTAAATTTTAAAAATAAATAAATAATTAGCACTCTCCACACTAGAGAAATATCCAAATAATTTTTCTATGAAGCTAGTGAGATTTAATCCTAAGCAAACCCTCTGGCTGGGCTGACCTGCAGCTTTTATCTTAGAACTTGGAGTGGGTACCTCACTGTTTGCAAATGCTCAGATCATTTTTCTGTCTGGGTGTTACTGTGATATTTTGTGATTATGTAAATTCTGCAAGGTGTATCTTTCTATTTCAATACAGTTTTCTTTCCTTCTAGAAATGTTACCACTTTGTGTTTCAGCGATACCGCCTGGAGCATTATACTGTGACATCAAATTGGCTGGCCTTAGGAACACTCTTCCTGTTTGGACTCTTATCCTTTTCTCGCTCTGTGGCACTGTTCAGAGGTAGATACGTAGAGAATGTCTCAACTCATACTTGCGAGGCCCTTCCTTCACCTTGGCTTTGTATAATGAATGATTGTTTAATACAATTCAGCTTAAGCTGGGAGGAGCATTTTTCTATAAGGAAAATCTGTGGATTTAACATTAAGACTGGGATATGACATCTATACCTTAAGATTGAAGAGAAGATTGAGAATTCTATTTAGTGTGATTAACTATAAATTTTTTTCTCTGTTTTTATTGACTTTTTTTCCTTAAAAGGATGCTTTTTCCTTTTAAAGGGTGAGTTAAGGAAGTTTTATACTTAGGATGCAAATTTGGGGTTCAATTCCTGTTATTTATATTCTTATTTATAATCATTATTTAGATCCAGAATATTAAAGTGTGCTCAAGAACTTGAAGTTTAAAGCATGGAAGGGTATAGAGAATGACAACAACAAAAAAATATTTTAGGTAAAATAGGACCTCTGCTGTAACCATCTTTCTAACTAAATAGAGACATTTTATACCAGTAGAGTGGGCTGGAGTTGCTCTGAACCTTCATACTCTTAAACATCACGTAGATTACAGTGGGACATTAGCATGCATTATATTAAATGTCAGAATCTCATCTTATCTTTGGCTTTCTCAAATCTTTCTCCCTTTCAGGGTATCATGGACCCCTTGATTTGTATCCAGAATTTTACCGAATTGCTACAGACCCAAGCATCCACACTGTCCCAGAAGGCCGACCTGTTAATGTCTGTGTAGGGAAAGAGTGGTATCGATTTCCTAGCAGCTTCTTTCTGCCTGATAAGTAAGTTGTTCTTTAATTCCTAGAGTTTTAAGTTAAGGAGTAAAATAGCAATTCTTTGGCACTCTCTTCTTAATTTTTGTTTCATTTTGGATTTTTCACAAAAAGTTTCTGAATAATTTACCATTTTGAGAGCTGAGGGGTCTGTACTGTGTGTGCATCCATCGTCTGTGTTCAGTTGACTGAGTACTGTGTCTGGTTATGCACCCTGCACTGCCCTTAACTACAGAGGTCTGGAGTCTTCTAAAGACACTTGGAGCCCTGGGCTTCTGCTGGTGGCATTTCCTAGATTTATATTTAAATTTCTATAATTGTCTGATATTAATTCGCTTCTAAAAGTGGTGTAGAAACTCCAGGAAGAAGAGTGTTTTTAGAGAATAAATGTTTATTATTCAGCAACAGTGAAAGTTCACCAATGTGTGGACATTGGGAAAAGCTGTGGTTAAGACATCTATACAGTGTTTCTTTAAGCTGTCTGTTGTTGGATGTGATAGTGTAAGTTCAGGAGTTCCTTATTTGCTTAATTTGGACAGAGAAGAGCCCTATTTAGGGAAAAGGAATGTTAGGTTACAGTGAGTTCTTACATTTCACTTTTCTCTCTATCCACCTGATGGATTTGCTTTAGTTTTCATAAGTCCCTCTGACGATGTGGTAATTAGCAATAAACTTTGATGCTTCTCTGGTTGTTTAATGGCATGACCATTTAGTTGCAAATTTCATTGCTGAAAGTTTGTGAAATAGGTTGAGAGACCTCTAGCTGAAAATTTCTCAACAAGTTTGGACATAATTGTGACCTCTGCCTCTCTGCTCCCTGGTTGAGGTTTTAGCAGAAATATGTTTTTTTTCTCCAAGTGAAATAAAATGTTTTTTACATGAATTGTTTTGGCTTGTTTATTTCAAGTACATTTAGCAATATGAGTCTCCTGTGTTTTTCTTATTCTACTCATTTGTGTTTCTGACAGTTGGCAGCTTCAATTCATTCCATCAGAGTTCAGGGGTCAGTTACCAAAACCTTTTGCAGAGGGACCACTGGCTACCCGGATTGTTCCTGCCAACATGAATGACCAGAACCTAGAGGAGCCATCCAGATATGTAAGGGCAACATTCTCTTGTTACTACTTTGAAAAGAGTCTACCCCTAAAATCTGCTGGCATACATATTAGAAAACTGATGAAACTTAGAAAGTGATTTCTTTAGGGTGAGGCGTATAACTTTTGAGAAAGAATGAATAGTATCACTTTTATTTTTAAATTACCTTCCTTATTTTCACATACTGAAAATCTGTAACATTCTTGGCCCATTAAAATACTTGGTGGAGAATTTTCAAGTTATCAGTAGACATTTGATTTAGTATATTATATTAATATATTCTGGTTTTAGCAAATAGACAGTCAGTAAGGCTATTTTCATAGTTAGTCCATGGAGCAATATCTGTCAGGACCTGTACCCTTCTACCCATTTGTCTTTATTCACTCTGAGATCCCACATAGATTTTATTTCAGTTGCTTTGAAAGATGACATTTTTGCCATTTAATACCAGTAACATTCTTAATAGTGGAAAAGATAAGAACAATAAAGTTAGTTCTCTGGGTTCCCAGAGACAATAAAAAATAATTTTTTAGAATTATCAGAAAATACATTTTTGAGCAGCTTGTCTATTAAAGAAGCTTTTAACAATTTTAATGTCACATACATTTGGTTTGGGTTTTCTTATGTCATATACTTAAAATGTGAAATACCAGGATTTCTCAGTTCTCTTCTGAAGCAAACCCGCAACCACATCTGGCCTTTTGTCTCCCAGATTGGGGATGGTTAGACTTCCCTGGAGACCCTCTGGGCTTATGAGTGAGACTCTTGTTGTGTGAGCTTTAGCTATAAGCTAAGAAAGTGGACATCATTAGATACAAACTTGACCTGGCCCCCTGAGAAGGTAAAATATGTATGTATTCAACTAAGTAGATTATATGAACGTTTTCTTCTAAGTTCAGTTATAAGAACGTTTTCTTCTGAGATTCTTATAACAATGGAAATACCCCCTCCCCGGCAGGGTAAACTGTTATTGGTCATCTTCAATTTAGCTGTAGGTACGCTCCTGAGAGCAGGCTTTGATGTATTAGGAATCACCAAGGGGTCACTGGGTAGTAAAAAGAATGAAATGCTGTCAGAGCTATATGTTTTAGAGAAAGGTAGCATAAGGCAGTAAAAATGAGTATGGATATTAGAGTCAAGTAGGCCTGAGTTAAAATCCCAAGTCTATTGCTTATTTTAGTGAGCTTTAACAAATTAGTTAACTTCTCTGTTTAACTAATTTAAGTTCTGTATCTGAAAAATGGGAATAATGATATTTACATTGGAAGATTTATATGAGATTAGATAGTATATCTGTCATATTTAGAAAATAGTTTTTGATATATAGATTTTCCCACAAATATTCTTAGTCAGAAATCGGTTTATCAATTGATTAGTGGTAAAGGAACCCTTAAGAGGATTTATAATCTGCCCAAATCTGTCTCCCTTTCCTTATTTTTACTGTTCCCCAACCTGATTTTTATTGTAGTCCATCCATACTCACCATTATTTTTTCTGCCCCAATAATTTTGCTTATCTTGGTGACTACTCTCATGCTATCTGAAGACTTTTCCCAACTAAATAAGTTTATAATAGTGAACAGTCTTTCCTTAAATGCCTTAAATATTTTTTATAGCTCATTTATCCATTTAATTTTGTTGTCTTTTATTATGTAAATATTTCTGTTATGTATGTCATGTCTTTCCCCATTGGATCAGGAATGACTACACCTTATTTTTTTGTGTTCACCGTAGCATCTAGGGTAGTGCTGTGTTCCTATAGTTAGCCTATATATTCTTTCTTACTTGGGAAATGAATATTCATCATTGCTGGGATAGTGATGTTGGGAGAAAGCCAACTGTAAAATCTACAGTGGCCTTTTGTCATTTCTTAGGCTTTTGTCACTGGTTGTCTCCGGTTATATTATAGTTGCATATTCTTTGTTTCTAGGAGCAGTTAAGTGACTCTATATTAGCCATACCCAAAAGGTGAAGATTTTTTGGAATACTGGCTGATAAAAGCAAGGACAAACAAGTCAACTATATTTGCTGAGTGTCTAGTGTCTATCATTGTGTTTATCACTTTTCTATGATTGAAAATTTTCATGCAGAGTTCTTTTTGGATTTTCCTACATGATGGGAAATGCCATTCAAATCCAGCCTACTCATCTTTGACCCTTTGGCAAGTAGAAGAGACCTATTTGATGGCCTACTGTGAATTTTATATGTACTGTGATCAGGGATTCATCTTTTTTAATTAACTGTTTCCTCTGATGATAAAAGTAATACATATTTATTGAATAAAATAAAGCTATTAATAAGAAAAATAATCATCCATAATCTCATTAACCAAACATTAAACCACTGTTACCATTTGGATGTTTTTTCTTTTATTTTTTTCTTTTGCATACATATGTGCATATGTGTGTGCATATGTAACAAAATTCTCAATTATTTTTTTAAAAATAATGTTTTAATTCTTTAAGAAATGGTGCCAGGATCAAGACTGTAATGGCCAAATAACTTCATAGGACATGTAAGAGTACATGCTGTACTCTATTAATGTTTGTTACTTTGGTTATCAGTCCTGGTTTTAAGTCTGGATTCATTCAAAAAGGCAAAATAATTGTGTTCCCTATCTTTCCTGAACATGCTAAATAGCAGCATTATTTTTATCTGCCCTTTGGCTCTGAGTGACAGGTTTTAGCCAACCCTTGGCTTTAATGCTAAATGATTTGAGTCTGTCTTCTATTTCTAGTCTGCATAGAAACTAGGAAACATGCATGACCTGCTTTATTTCACTAGCCAACTTTACCTCTGAGTTTATCTAGAATTAGAAGGGAATGTTTGTAAAGGTTCTATGGTTTCTACTGCATTGTTATAACTACATTGCAGAAGTATATTTTTTTTTGCTTCATATCTTTTTATGGTAGATAATGAATAGCTATTTAATAACCCATTATTAAGAAGGTGATATTTTTATACTGCATATGCCAAGAGTATCTTCTAGGATCAAGGTCTGAATTTAGAAGGTATATTTAGTTTACCTTGAAAAAGACCTCGAGTTTGCGTATGGAAGTGGCATTGGAAGGGTTGCAGCCTATGAATTAGAGGATTATCTGAAATATGACAGAAAGTTATAATGCCAAATATGGATGGATGTTGCTCATAACACACAGTAAACTGAAGAAGTTGGGAGATATTTGAGGGAATGCTTGTATGTGCTTTGTATGCTGAACAGTTCAACTGTGTGTAGTTTTCTGGATTCACCTGGTTTTTCTTGTTAATTTAAATGACAGATAAACAAATGCAAAAATGAAATTATGCTTAGATTGTTCCTTAATATATAGGTTGGCATTAGAACACATTTGCATTTTCAAAACGTGTTACAATAGAACTGACTATATATATTCAGTCAAAGCTTTCCATAGCTGCTTTATCCCTGCTTTTACTATTTAATCAGTGGAAAGAATTATGGATTTGCAAGGGAACGTCAGATATTATAAAGTCTGTGATCTCATTTTATAGGCACAGAAACTGAGGCTCAGAGAGTTTGTAACTTGACGAAGATTAGTCCTAGGATAAAAAGCTTAGTTTTAGAATTCCATGATTTGTTCATATTTCCTCTTCCTTCTAAAGCCACAATAGTTTATACCATAAGTTATATAACTTGAATATATGTTTTCATGCAATAGTTAATCATTCTTTGATGTAACAGGGTTGCATAGACATTAAGAGGTTGAACATTACTTTTTTAAAAGTTACTTTCCATTTCTATAGCTCTGTTATATATATGCCAGGTACTTTACCTAGTAATTATTGTGTGTATTTGTTAACAGAAATGATCAGGGTCTACTCCTTTTACTTTTTTTTCTCTCTCTTCTTTTTCTCTCTTAACCCTTTCTCCTACCCCATAGGAAGTTCCTATCCAATAGGAAGTTCTTATTGAAGGATAAAATAAATTGCCCTATAGATATTTTTACTAATTGTTATCAGCCTTGAGTATCAAAGTAAGCAGATTCATATTGCTATAATATATGCAGTAGAATAAAATTGGAATCTACTAAGGATTTAAGTAAAGGCTGTTCAAAATGCTTCTTTAAAATCAACTCCCTAGTATCCATTGTGTTGGCATTTAGAAATTAAATGTTTCCATGATCTTCCACCAAATGACCAAAAGTTTTTACCTGCGAGTTTACATTTTTATAGCACAGTAAATTTTTACTTGTGAATTTAAAGATTCAATTGATAAATATGTATTTAGCAAGGCTATATGGTAGACAATAAAACTATGAGACAGTCTGTGCTTCTGGGCGACAACTACTTTTTAAAATTTAATTGGACTATAAATAAAAGAAGAAATGAAAAGCCAGAAAAATACTTGAAATCTTTCCCAAACATTTGAATGTTTCTTTCTAGGCCCCAGCATTCCTATTTCAAAAAAAAGAAATATCATAGGACAATGTTGATGGCTGAAAAAATGATGTAGTGGCAAGAACACTGGGCTGAAAGTTAGGAGAAACTGTGATTCTTTTATGGAATAGATTGAAGTGTATTTTCTTATATGTCTTTGTGAGTTTCCAAGACTCTTGAAATAGCTTTCCTTTCTCTCCAATTTGTTGCAACTACACCTGAAATCCAGCTGCAGTGTTAAATTTCAGCTTATCACACTACCTATTTTCTCATCAAATATTTTATGGTGGCAAAACTTATCTTGAGACATGTCTCCTGGGCCATGGGACCTAATGACCAGAGATGAAACTCTATATGCTACTTTGCCCCTAAAGAGATGAGTATTTGTTAGGGACCCACCCACTGTGCAGTGCCACACTACCTGAGTGGGAAAATATTGTATGGAACTTGAGAAGATATCACTCTAGACCCTATCCCTGGCAGACTCTCCGTTACAGCTGATGAGGAAAAGCTGCAAGAATATTAATTATTGCCCAGCTCCCCTTGGCTCATGCCTATTCCAAAAAATTGGACACCTTTTTTTAATATCTTGACCTCTGTCTCAGGCTTTTTCTTTTAGAATATGTATTTTTGTTTACATCTGAGGTGGTATTAAACCGTCATCCTTAAACATACATACATTTATTGATAAGATGTAAACAATATGATGTTGGTTATCAATAAATTAGTTTGAATTCCCCACCACCACTTTTTTTTTCTTTTGTTTTAGAGGTGCGATTTGTTCTTCTCCAAAGCATCTAGTGGGTTGTTAGAAACTGAAAGAAGTCACATTTCTTTCAAAATGAGTCTTAAATGCTTGTATTTTACAAAATTTTAAACTAAGGCATATTTTTAGCTTCGACAGCTGGTTGATATGTAGCCTGTGACTAATGAAATGAAACACATTTTTGTTTCATGATCATGTGTTAATGTCACCCTACAATTTTGTTATTTTTGATGTAAGAAAGAATGATTAAATCTGAAGGAAAAAAATGAGCTCTTTGGTTACACTTTAAGGAAGATTTAAATCAAGTCTTTTGATTTTTGAATTGTAGATGATGTGGTTATGGAGTGTGGTCTCAGATTTTGCACCATGAGATATTGATAAAATTGAGAGAAGAAACTCTTCTTTTTGTTCTGACTTTTTGACATAAGGGGCAGTAGTCACTTGGTGTTACTAGAAATTCAGAATGACAAATGTCAAACTGAAAATAGTCTCAGTAAAATAGTATATATAGCACGATCAGATTTTGTGAGGAAAAATATCTGCGGAGAAGAAAGTCTGGGACATATACTAATAGGTTGATAGTGATTTTCTTTGGATGGTAAGATTATTGGTGATTTTTAAAATGTTTCAAAAAATATTTTTATAATAGTGTTTTCCTTTCATTATTAAGAAAAATAAATTACCATAATAGGGACTATAGATATCAAATCTTTGAAACTCTTGAGAAGATCTCTGGTATGCTTTATAAATAACACTCAGCATGCTGTTAGTTGACCTCTGTGTTTTCTGTCTTTGAGCACAAGAACCTTCAACTTAAAATTATGAGATAGATTTTCTATTCAGTAATTTTTACCTCTTTTTAGTTAAGTAAATTACTTAGATATAATCATTGAAATATATATATGACTTACTGTTGAAACTTTTTGGATTTCATTAACCAATGTCACCATAATAAAAAAGACAATGATCTGTAAGTCTTATCAGCACAATATCAATAATCTCCAATCTTTTGCATTTTTTTATTTTTAATCATTTTTAAATGTTTCTGATTCTGTTTCTTTATTGGTTCATTAATCAATCCATTCATTCAAAGTCAGGAACTTTTTATTGTGACTGTGTGCTGAAAAGACAAAAGTCCCTAACAAGAAAAAAATATATATATGGTGGAAAAAAAGGAGTTTGGAAAAACAGAGACATAGTATGAAGCAAAAAAAAAAATTAAATTTCTGTAACTTATGTTGTAGAATAAAAGAAAAGTTTTGGGACCATAACACAAAAACATATGCTTTGAAAAGGGAATAATCAGAAAATAAGAGCTTCTAGAAATTAAAAATAGGATAATTTAGAATTAAAAAATCAGTAGAATGATTAGAGGTTAAAACTGAGGAAATCTTCCACAGCATAACAGTACAAAAACAAAACAAAAAACCACAAGGTAGAAAATAGGGAAAAAAGAATAAAGATCGGAGGATCTAACATGTAGCTAATAGGAGGTCCAGAAAGAGAGAATAAATGAAATGGAGGAGGTAAAACTGCCAAGTAAAGTGAGACAATTCCTTAGAACTGAAGGTCATTGCTTTCAAATTGAAAGAACCCACAAAGTGTACCTAAAATGATGCATGAGAAAGAATTCATACCAAGATGTATCAAGTAGCAAAAGAAGTTAGTGTGTATTATCACTTCATAATCAAAAAATATAAAGCTACCAGGAGAAAAAGCTGAATTTGGAAGTGAGACCAAGGAATAAGGAGGATACTGCTGTTTTTCATAATAAGCTTCTTGTACTATGGAAATTCTGAACTGTGTACATACATTCTTCTGATAAACCTAAAGATGAATTTAGATAAAGACATAAATCTTGACTCAGAATCTAGTAGGATAAACAGTTCTAAAATATTCAGCAGTGTATTAAGCACCTTAATATGCTGTGGGAACACAGAGAAAATAAGAAGGAATTTTCCTACTCTGGGAAAGCTTCACCTAAGTGATGGCATAGGATCTGGTTCTTAGAGGAAGATTAAGAGTTATCTGGCAGAAGAGGAAGTTAACGTTCTAGTCAAAGGGAACAACATCTGAAAAGGCTTGAAGTATGAAAGAACATTGTTTAGGGGAAAACAAATGGTTTGAGGTTTCTAGATTTTAGTTAATTAGACAGAGTATTTTTAACCTCGTCCCTATTTCACTTATTCTCATATATTTATGCATGTGACTGTGTTCTCTGCTAAATTATACATTTAAGAACAAGGGTTCATGTCTTTTGAAAAAATGCCCAGGAATGTGATTGCTGAATCATGTAGGTATATATTTAGTTTTTAAAGAAACTGCCAAACTGTTTTCTAGATGGCTGTATCAGTTCAAGTGAAGTGTAGAGATCTTACCTCCCTTTTCCCTCTTCCTGCTTATAATTGTCTTAAATATTTCCTCTATATATATTGATAACAACCCAATAATGTTTTATACATTTTGCTTTAACCTTTAAATTTCATTTAGAAAATTCAGGGGAAAGAAAATTGATTGTTTTTATTCATGTCCTTTTCCTGTTGTTCTTTCTTCCTTCCTAATGTTCCACAGTTCCTTATCATTTCCTTTATTTCAAGAATCCCTGTGGCCATTCTTTCATGGTAGATCTTCTAACAGACTTTCTTGGTTTTCCTTCATCAGAGAATGTTTTGATTTTCCCTTGATTCCTAAAGAATTGTTTTCCTCTGGATATGGAATTCTAGGTTGGTAGTTTTTTCTTTCATTTCTTGAAAAATATTGTGTCCCTTCCTTTGTCCTCCATGGTTTCTGACGAGAAGTCTGCTATCATTTTAATTGTTTTATCCCTATCTGCAAGGTGTAATCTTTCTCTGGCTGCTTTCAAGATTTTTTCTTTGTCTTTAGTTTTCAGAAGTTGAATTATGAGGTGTTATAGAGTGAATTTTTTTAGTCCAGCCTTTTTGGGGTTCATTCAGCCTCTTGATTCCATAAGTTTAAATCTCCTGCTGAATTTGGGAAGCTTTCAGCCATTATTTCTTCTAGTAATTTTGTCAGCCCTGCCCTCTTTCCCCTCTCCTTTCGGGATTTAATAACATGAATGTTAGATCTTTTGTTTTAGATACAAATATCCCTGAAGCTCTCTTCGTTTTTTCCCCCAGTCCTTTTACTTTATGTTATTCAAAGTGTGTAATTCTATTCTGTTTTCTACTTCACTGATTCTTTCCTCTGATTCCTCCTCTCTGCTGTTGAGCACATCTGCTGAGCTTTTAATTTCAGTTATTGTCCTTTTTATTTCTAAAATTTTCATTTGGCCCTTCTGTATCTCTTCTCTGTCTTTGCTGAGACCTATTCTTTTGTTTCAAGCCTGTTTGTAATTACTCATTAAAGTGTTTTAAATTGTGGCTGCTTTAAAATCTTCATTAGAATAATTTTAATATCTCTATCATCTCTTTGTTGGCATCTGTTTGTTGTCATTTGTCATGCAAGTTGAGATCTTCCTTGCTCTTAGTATGATGTGTGAGTTCTTACTGAAACCTGGACATTTGGGCCATTATGTTATGAGATTCTGTATCTTATTAAGTCTTTCTGTTTTAGCCAGCCTCCTCTGATCCTATACTAGTGGAGAAAGGGAGTGTTGCCTTGTTATTGCCAACTGGGAATGAAAGTCCAGATTCCCTACTTGCTTTCATTGATACCCAGGGGCAGACAGAGGTGTTTGTTATGGTTGGGTAGCAGTGGGAGCTCAGGCTCACCACTAGGCCTCTACTGATATGATTTTGGCTGAAATGGGCAGGGGTGCCTTGTCACTGCTCACTAATATAGTCACTGATACCATGGAGGGTGGCCTTGTTACTGCTGGATAGGAGTGAAAGTGCTGACTCTACTAGGCCTTCTCTGACACCACCTCAGCATGTAAGAGGAAGGGTGCCTCTTCACTGCCAGATAGGGTACAAGTGCAGGCTTTCATATGTGCTTTCCACTGATGCTATCAGTGGTAGAGAAAGGATGCTTTTTACTACCCAGCAGGGTTGAAAGTCCTGGCTCCCTACTCAATCTTCTCTGACACCATCCATGCCAGGAGAGGGGGCCCTTCATTACAGCCTGGTGAAAGTGGAAGTCTGAGCTCTTCATTGGACAATTACTTTCAGAGGTTTGGATGGGATGACGGTTTTGGAGAGGAATCTGTTTGGCTGCTGTATTTTATAAGGGTTCTCCAAAGAAACTGACCGATAGAATGTGTGTATGTGTGTGTGCGCGCACGCGCGCGTATAAATGTATTTATATGTTTATATATATGAGAGAAAGAAAGTGAGAAAGAGGGAGGTTGAGATTGATTTAATTTGTGTTAAGGGTTTGACTTACATGATTGAGGGATCTAGTAAGTCTGAAGTATGCAGGATAAGTTGGCAGTCAAAGACCCAGGGAAGAACTGATGTTGCAACTGGAGTCCAAAGGCAGTTTGGATGCAGAATATTCTCTTCCTAAGGGACCTCACTCTTTTTCTCTTAAGGTTTCAACTGATTGAATGAGGCTCACCCTTATTATGAAAGGTGATCTGCTTTATTCAGAGTTTACTGATTTAAATGTTAATCTTATTTAAAAAATATCTTCATTCTGCAGCCATGCCACCCTGAACATTTCCAATCCCGTCTGATCTCAGCAGAGTTGGGCCTGGTTAGTACTTGGATGGGAGACCACTCAGGAAGACCAGGTGTTGTAGGCATAAAAAATAAAAAATAAGGGATTGTAAGCTTGAGGTCAACCAAGGGCTGCCTTGCCTAAAAAAAAAATCTTCAGAGCAACATCTGGTCTGATGTTTGACCAAATATCCAGGTATTGTGGCCTAGCTACGTTGACATATATTAACTATCACTGCTGGAGTAGAACGATTATTGTCTAAAAGTATCATTCCTTGGGTCCTGAGGTGCCAAGCTGGTCTGCCTTTTTTTCTCGACCTTTTGGAATCATTTTATATTTGTTTCATACATAATGTCTAAGGTTTTTAGCTAAACTCATCAGAATACGAAACAGTACCTGTTCTTGCTGTTTATTGTGTTCTTTTAACATATCAGATTAAATGCTTCATTGATATTTAAGGTTATAGGTTTTTATTTCTAAGCCTGTTCTCTGTTTTCTCCTAAAGAATTATTTAGTTTTTCCTTCCATGTGGTTTTTAAAAAAATATCACATCTTTTGTACTAGAGCGTCTCATTTTATGATTTTATCTAGGTGGGTTTTTTTCCTCCCCTTTCAGATTTTAGTTTAATATTTTCTTAATTTAGTTGGAAGTTTCTCTAAGCACATTCACTCTGGTCTTGATGAGATGCACAGAGCTCATTTGTCCATTAGACATTATTCAGAAAAGTGATCCTGTGATTTGACTCTATTATTTATATTTATTGTTCACTTCCCTTGTCTTTCTTTCCAAAGTCACAACCTTTAACTTGGAAGGAAATTGAAAATATCTTTTTGCTTAAAAGACATTCAGTATACTACCTATAACCTGAGAATCACTTGACATACAGTCTTGCTTTCTTCTGTCATTTGGTTCTCATGTAAACTGGCAGAGTTTAGTGTTTGGCAGATTTATGACTTAGCTCGTTCCTTATCAAGTGTGGTATATTGGCAGAAGATGGAATACTTTTCTATTTTCTTTTTTTCTGTGTTAGGTCTCTTTTCACACAGATGCTTCTGAATTTCTCAGTCAGGATCATTTGTAGAAACTAATTCAAAGCCTGGGAGCCACAGCCTGCCTTGTGTAACTAGCATCTTCCACTTAATCTGTCCATCTGGCTCACTTATACCTATGAGCATTTACAAAGGTAGTTTGCTGTTTCCATAATGCTACTCTTTTCCACTACCTTTCCTCCTATTAGTCTGCAGGCTGCAGATCTTGTTTCCTATGGGAGTTCCTTGCAGATTGAGCAAAGGAGAACCACTGATATTTCTTTTTATTTTGTTACTGTGACACAGTTTTTTCATGTTCAATCTCCAATAATTATGCCACTATTCATTTCCCCTTAAAAAAATCTACTTAATGTTTTAAAAAATCCAAACTCTTAATACATATATCATATGTATCATAACCAACCCTCAATTATCTGTTAATAGAAGAAATAGTACTTAAATAACCCCTACTCTTTAATACATTTTTTCTTTATTTTTTATTTTTATTTGTTTATTAAATTTATTGTGGTGACTTTATAAAAACCTAATAAAATTATGTAGGTTTCAAGTATGTAATTCAATAATGCATGATCGGTATATTGCATTGAGTGTTCACTACCCAATCAAATCTCTTTCCAGCACCATATATTTATACATTTTCTACTAACATTTCAATATGACAACATTCTAGGAATTCATAGAACTTCAGATAAGCTAAAAAAAGTTATCCATTGAAACTCAACATAAGAATCACCAGAAAATTGATCACATCTTTGGTCCATTTTCTCTACCTAGCTTTTCCTAATATTTCAAGTTGGGAACAAGTCGTATAATTTCATAGGTTGATATAAATGTTAACCAGGGTAAGAGCTTCATCTATTGAATTTCTACTCTTTTGAATGGGTGATGAACATAACTTTGAAAGGTTTGAGTTTAAAAAGTCATTCCCTCTTCTCAGATCACAAAATATATAACAGCAATTGATTCTAATTGACTGATTAACAGAGAAAATTATAATAGAAAAAGATTTTGTGAGCATATCTTGCTAACTCTGGATGATCAAAAATTAATTTTCTGTTACTTTGTGTTTATACTTTGGCATAATCACTTTATTCTGTTGACTGAATGCCACTTAAAGTTTATTTACCCAGGATTGTTCATCTTAGGTAGAAGTTCCTAAAGGGCAACATTCATCTATGTGTTTGTCTTCTTCTGGTCCTCTTTTAATTTATGACAATATAAAAACTTCAAAGAAAAAAGTTGAAAATTTGACAAAAATAGTAGATACTTTAAAGTAGAAATTCTCTGAAAGTTGTGATTTATTTTTCATCTATTTCCTAATTTTGCACTTAATAGGCTTTTCTTAATGATGGTAGTGATAATGACTTTATATCACATTTATTTATAAAAATAAATGAATTTTATTCTATATTGCAGATGCAGTCTTAAAATATTTTATATAAACTGATATTGTAAAAACCATTTGTAAAACAAATCCTGAATTTGTTGTTGTAAAACAAAAGAAATTAAGCAGCCTCCTGTGATTTCTCAGTTTTCTAAATATGCATTTTATATAAGTCAGTAGATTTGCTTATATTGAAATACGTTGTTGAGAACTGAGAGATGTAGATTGGGCTTCACTGAGTGGCATTACCACTGTACTGGGTATTCACACTCATGTACTGAGTTAACAAGGAAGATAAATAGTTTTCATTCATCTGGCATTGCTGATCAACTGAACTTGGCTTACTGGAGCCTTAGGTTGAAAAGCATGATGAGATTGGATCCTGGTTCAGTGAAAGAGTGCTACCATGATTAGCAGTGGCTAACATGAGTAGTGGGAAGGAAAACAGCTGAGCTTTCTGTCTGTGTCATCACCCAACCTCAGGTTAGATCTATGTGGTGATTCTAGGTTCTCTGAATAAGACATATGACCTATTCCCAAATCATACATTTTGTATTGATAATGCTCCTGGAACTGAAGAAACTCTGCAAAAATTTAACATTTTTCAGGCACTTAAGCCCACAAAATTTCCCTAACCCTTTCCATATTTAACAACATCAGAATAGCAAGAATACTATCTGGGCTTTAAATAGTTCCTTGACATCAGCAGATTTGGAGAACTGAATGATCTTATTTTGCCTTTGCCATTTCTGACAAATATGTATTTTCAATGCTACAAGTAGGGCAGGGTTTTTAATTGCTCAAGTCTTGGCAATATAAAAAGCAGATCCTATTATTTGTTACTTCCAGTGCAGGGATTCTTTCAGTATGAAAACATCTAATGATGAGCAGTAGCTCTAATGAGAGGAGAATCAGCAGTGTTAGGTATATGTACAATTGTGATAAAATTATTTCCTCTACAGTGATCCTTTCTTAGAGCTGAGAAAGATTTTTGTGGTTTGTAGTCCAGTTCCTTCAGAGAGTTGGTAAAACCTGAGACTCGGCTGAGTGACTTCCCTAAATCACAGAGTTGGAGCTAGAGCTAGAGGCAGATTAGAGGTCTCCTTTCTTGACGCAAATGGTAACATTAGATAGATTAAACAAGTAGAGCACTTAGTTAGAGGCAGAGCAAAGTTTAGAATATTATTTCGGTTTTCTGATAATGTCATTTTACAGAGTTAGCTCTTTCAAACATTTGTTTTGTAGATAGTTGCTTGCTGATATAATTCATATCCATACATAGTAGGATACATATACAATAGCATTTGTTTTTATATTTGTATTTTTTATAATAAAAGATTGTGGCTAAAATGGAGTTAAAAGATATCTTCTCAGAGAAA
Source organism: Macroglossus sobrinus (assembly GCA_004027375.1). Lineage (NCBI taxonomy): Eukaryota > Metazoa > Chordata > Mammalia > Chiroptera > Pteropodidae > Macroglossus > Macroglossus sobrinus. The sequence goes on along the minus strand of PVKZ01000988.1, from coordinate 234,087 downwards.
TTCTTTAGCGTGCAGAACTGGACTTAATTTTCTCCAACATCTTGTCTAAGAATTGGGAATAAACAAGAAATATCCATGTGGAATTTTGTTTTGTCATAAATGTGATTCTTCTGTTTTTTTTTTTTCTGTGCTCTTTGTGTTCTCCCTTTCTCAGTAATAGGAGTACACTCATAGATCTGAAAGAAGTTGTAAATTCTGATACAGCAGTGGGATTCAGGAATAATTGTTTAAATTGATTTCTCAAGGGAACTCAAAATTAGTAGTCAGTTTACTGAAACTTAAACTCATTTTGTAGTTAAGAAATTTTTTTAGTAGATTTATTATAATGTGATTTGGTCTTTATTGTATGATATTTTAGAGAAAATAGATTGTCCTCCCAGAGCTAGAAGCTAAGGGAAGAAATTCTTGGCACTTAGGGATAGCTTGTCTTCGTTTTTAACATTTGGTGTTTGAAGTTGTCTGGCATCCTGGTGCAGCTTGTGACCTTTCTTTCCTTCAGCAAATACTTTTTGACTGCCTGCTATGTGCCAGGTACTGTACCAGGTGCCAGGGATACAGTAGTGATTAAGACAGAGAATGCTCAGCTGTAAAAAAATGCTGAGCCTTGCTGTAGTTGCTCACAGAAAAATATGAGGACACATATGAATCAAAACTTATTACATATTTTGGAAAGAAAGTAGACATCCTAAGTACAGCTTAAAGGTTAAATGTTAAATTCAAACCATATGTTGGCCACTTTGCTGTTCAATAGCCTCATTTATGACCAGATTTTACTTATCTATGGGCAAAGTGTCTAACTTGCCTTGGAAGTTATAGGACAATTGATTTTGATTGATCTTTCACATTATCCCCTTAAACTCTTAAAGGATTCTTTATTGCATTTGTTTACCAAAGACTTTTCAGTGACATTTGAGAAATAAGACCTGTTATATATGAAGATGATTTCTCTGTGGTGTTCCCTGAACTTCATGTTGGCCCTTGACAGAGATCTTTATTTTTACAGCTATGTGCGTCATTGTCATTTCCAGCTGATATAGATGCCTGAATACAAGTTCACATCCTTCCTGTCTCAGGACTTGTGGGGCTTGGCTCAGGCAGCTGGATAGACAGCAGGGAAGGTCCCTGAGAAAAAGAGGTTGGACGGTTTGCTCTTTCCTTGTCCCCATATGGCATTCTAAACTGATAAATTTACTGTTTGGTACAACCATTGAATTCATTCCAGTTGTTACCTTTTCTCAGTCTTCAGCCTCCTCACTGCCGTTCTGTGGCTATTGAAATTTACTCTATCCTTGAATTTCAAAACTGTGTACTTTGATTCTTCTCCTGCATCCTCGCTAATGGTTCCTTCTGTCTCTTGATTCTTCTACTTCTTTGTTCTGCCCAGTACTGTAGGTATCCACCCAAATTTATCTGTGATCTTCTATTCCTCTTTGATCTTCTCTCTTTTCCTACACTTTCACCTTTTCCTCCCTCCTCTTATTTTCATGTTTTTTTCACGCATTCTTGTGTGCATTTGTTAAATATACATTTACTTAACACCTACTACTGTGTGCTTTGTACTATGCTAAGTTTTAGGAACACGTGAGTGAATGACAGACACAGCCCCAGCTTCCATAGAATTTACTTATTTTCCAATTAATTCATAAATTATTATTGTGAAATGTTTTAGTGGAGAAGTACTATGAAAGCATGTAAATTAGGAACTTGTCCTAGTTTAAGTGGACAGTGAAGTCTTTCCTCAAGAGATCTGTTTTAGCTGAAATCTGAAGGATGGGTAAGAATTTATAAGATGGAAGGAGGGCGTGTTCTATGCAGTAGGAACAGAAAACAGCTCTAACTCCCACTGTTCCAGTCGCATGGGCTTTCTTTCAGTTGCTTGGGTATACCATGCTTCTTCCCACTTCAGTAGGTGTAAAATGTGTTAGCAGCATCTCTCAGTGTCACCCAAACTGATACTTAACTGCAGCCCTCTTTATTCCCCAGTTAACTGGATCAGAAATCCTGATGTTATTGATTTCCTTTGGAATAGACCTGAGATTTATTCTTCTTTCTTCATTCCCACTGCCATAGAACTTTATAGTGTCATCACTTCACAGCTGGATACTGTGTTAGTGACCAGGAGGCCTTGCTTCCAGCCTTTTCCTCCCATACTTCCTTGCCCCACCCTCCCCAGCATAACCACTATGGACCTCTCTTTCCGAGACCCATTTTTAAATCATATTACTCCTTGGCTGAAAAATCTAGAGTAGATTCCTAATGGACAAAATAGAGATTCTCTTAATTTGGGTCCTCCATTATCATTTCTCAGACTCTTTCTAATTTTGTTTCTCAACACATACCTCTTGGAACAAGCAGATATTCCTCTATTTCTGCTGTGAAATATGTTCATTTCTGCCCTTTTCCCTCTGTTCTCTCTTTTACCACCATCCTAGGACATCTTTTCAACTATATAGGCCCCAGTGATTTCTTTTTCTCTGAACTCTGATCGCTCTTATAATACTTTCTATATTTCATATGTGTTAATGTTATTTTCTGATGTAAATTATAAGTTTAATTACAGAGATGTGTCTTACAGGAATTTTTTATACTCTAGTTTAGAATTCACCAAATAGACTTTGCTGAAACCCAGAAGATTCATTTTAATATAATTTACTGAATGCTGCTAGTTGAGGACTGTGAGTAGTAAATGTTGTAACCTTTCTGTCCTACATGTTGGGCATAATGTGAATTGACAGTAACTACCAATCTAGATTGAAAACAAGAATAATTCATTTTGATTAGCTCTAGTGCTCCAGGGTTCTTTTCTGTCAGTCAGCTTCTCACATTTCACGGTTAGTCACCAATTCCTTCTAATGTTACAGCTATTTGTGTAGTCCTTTATAGTTTTATTTAAATGAATCACCTCATTCAATCCTCATTACGATACTTTGAGGTAAATGGTATTATCTTTTACAGAAGAAGAAATTGAGATATAAAAACTTAAATGAATATGGATCACCTAACTAGTTTGTGGTAGAACCCAGACCTGAATCTAGATCTCTGACTTTGAACTCCTCTTCCAATTTTTTAAATAAATTTTAATTTTTTTCTAGCTTGAGATATAATTGATATAACATTGTATAAATTTAAGGTATAAAGTACGATAATTTGATATATGTATATATTGTGAAACAATTACCACAATAAGGTTAGTTAACACATTCATCACCTCATATAGTTACTATTTTTTTGTGGTGAGAACATTTAAGAGCTATTCTCTTAGAAGATTTGAAGCATACAACATGATATTGTTAACTATAGTCACCATGCTGTACATAGTCTTGTATTAATTAGTTACTAAGCTCATCGCTGGTAGACCATATACCCAATACCAGATCTAGATAATGAGAGCTGAGATGTGCCTGGCCAAAAAACGACCAGGCTGAGGTCAAGTATTGAAAAGTCATACTGAGAGCACCCTCACCAAAGAGATTTAGGTGTGCGACCATGAGAGTCTCACCTCTACTGGTTCTATTTGATTATAGAGGCATGGTACTTGCAAAATTTTTTAAAACTTGTTCCATGTTTTTAAAATCTTTGGGAGCTACAGAGTGGGTGTTCAGACCAAAAGGCTGCTTCCTGAGTGTTTATGCAAAGGATCATTTTTAGAGAATTTTTTGGAGTGAAATTGGGACTGACGTCAATTCTCAGTGTGCTTTCTCTCCCCTGGAGGAATAATACATATGTAGAGCCAGATGTGAGACTGAAGTCTTTTTTACATATAAATAATGCTGGGAGAGAATGAGACTATTACTCCGAGTTAGAGGTTGAGTAAGAACAGAGTTTACTGTAAGCCAGAGATGACCATGTTGTTCCTACACAAAATCTTTGTGTATGACCTATAAGCCTAAATATGCACAAAACACAAGTAAATTGATAATAATATAATAATAATAGAACAAATACTGTATAACCATCACCCAGGTCAAATACTAGAACATTGCTAGCACCCAGAAGCTCCCCCAGCAATTCCTTTTGATAACTACCCACTCCCAGCTTCAGATGGAGTTTCATGACCTTTGTACTAATTTCCTTGCTTTTCTCTTAACATTTACTACTTTATATGCGTTACTAAATAATGTAAGTTAGCTTTGCCTGTTTTTGAACTTCATATACATGGAAAGAATCATATTGCATTTTTTTATGTCTTAATCCTTTTACTCAACTTTTTTTGTAATAATCACACATGTTGCATGTAGCTATAGTTTGTTCTCTTTTATTATTGTATTGTATTTCATTGTATCACTGTATCACAATTTGTCATTTTACTGTTGATGGGTGTTTGGTTGTTTCCAATCTGAGCCAACTGCAAATAATGGCACTTTGAGCATTCTTGAACTTACCTTGTTGCACGCATTTCTTTTGGATATACTTAGCTTGAACCATGTAAAACTACCATTTTTGTGCATCAAACAGTCAAATATTAATGATTTCATATGGTTCAATCTAATACTCAGGAATAGAATTGTTGGATCATGTAAAATGCATATATTCAATTTTAGTAGAATCTGCCAAATAGTTTTCTAAAAATCTTGTACTAACTTAATCTCCTGCCAACAATGTATGTAAGAGTTACTTCACATTCTGGCCAACACTTGGTATTATAATTTTTTATTATCATTTTGATTCCTTGATTACTGATGAAGTTGAACACTTTTTTATTTGTTTTTGACCATTTAGATTTCTTTTGTGAAGTACCTATTCAAGTCATTTACTCATTTTTCTGTTAGAAGGCCTGTTTTTTTCTTATTGACTAGAAGGTGTTCTTTATATATTCTGGATATGAGTGTTTGGTGTCTCGCATATATCTTCTCCCATTTCGAGGCTCATCTCTTCACTCTCTTAATGGTGTCTTTGATGAACAAATATTTTCCCAATTTTAATGTAGTTAAATTTATTTATTTTATAGTTAATGACTCTTGTGTCTTGTCTAAAAAGATTTTTACTATAAGATCTTAAAGATATTCTTTCATATTATCTTTGTTTTGCTTTCCACATTTAGTTCTGTAATCCATGTGAAGTTGATTTTTGTGTACAGAGTGAGGTTAATTTCATTTTTTTCCCTAATGGCTATCCAGTTGGATCTTAACACCAATTAATGAAGAGAGCATCCTTTCCCCACAGCTCCGAGGTGTCACTTCTGCCAAAAATCAGTGTCCATATGTGCCTGCATCCATCCTAGCTCTGTTCATTGGTCTTTTGATCTATTCCTGCACTAATACCTCATTGTCTTATTACCAAATTTAGTAAGTAATAAGACAATGAGGTATTAGTGCAGGAATAGTAAGTAAGCTCCCTACCTTGATCTTCTTTACTAAAAGTGCCTTGGCTATCGATGTCCTGCATTTTCATATGTGTTTTAGAATCAGCTTAAGTTTCACAAAAAAAGTCTGTTGGGATTTTTATTAAGATTGCATTTAATCTATCAATTTATTTAGAATTTATATCTTTACAATAGTCTTTTAATCTAGGAATAAGGTTTATCTCTTCATTTAGGAAGGTCTACTTAATTGCCTATCAAAATTTTTTTGAGATAAAATTTATCACTTCAATTTTATATTGTGATAAAATTTACCATTTTAATCATTTTTAGGTATACAGTTTAGGGCATTAAGTACATTCACACTGTTATGCAACCATCACCATTCTCTATCTCCACAACTTTTTCATCATCCCACACTGAAACTCAATACCCCTTAAATAAAATATTTGTTTATCTATTCATCCTCTGATGGACATTTAGGTTGTTTCCACCTTTGTCTTGTGAACATTTGTGAACAGTGCTACTGTGAACATTGGGATATAGTTATCTGTTTTGAGTCCTTGCTTTCAGTTCTTTTCAATTCATATATGTATGTTTGTGTGTATGTATGTATATACATATACATACATACATACATATATATACGTATATATGTATGTATGTATGTATATGTATATACATACATACACATATATATATATATAAAATCTTAGAAATGGAGTTGTTGGATCTTCTGGTAATGAGTGATTTTAGAGTACCACACATTGGCTTTTAGTACATTCATAATGTGCAGCCATCATCACTAAGTTTAGAACATTTTATTCACTCCCTCAATTCTTAGCAATGATTAGTCTGCTTTTTGTCTCAATGGATTTGTCTGTTGTGGACATTGTAGGTGAATGAGATCATACAATATATAGTCTTTCGTGTCAGGTTTTTTCACGTATCAATGTTTTTGAGGTTCATCTATGTTGTAACATGTATCCTTTTTAAGACTGATATTTCATTGCATATATATATCACATTTTTATTATATGAGTATGCTACATTATAGACATTTGTCAATAAAATTCTGTTAGATTAATTCCAAGGCACATGTTTCAAATACTTGTAAATTATATTTTTGTAATGTAATTTGAAACTACATAATTTTTAAAACCATAATTATATGTATTGTTTACATAATTTTATATAGGAATATATAACATCAGTTTTATAGGCTGTAAGTATAAAGTTTGATAAACTCTTAATTCTAAAAATTTATCTGTCAGTTCTTTGGAGTTTTATATATAGCAATTATATCATTGTGATGAATGAATTTTGTTTCTTTATTTCTATTTCTTATGCCATTTGTTTTTTTCTCTTTTCTTATTCTGCTGACTAGAACTTCTAGTACAGTGTTAAATAGAGTAGTAATAACCAGCCTTGACTTATTGCTGATCCCAAAGAAAAGCCTTTGCCATTAAATATGAGATTTGCTATAGGTCTATTCATGTTTCAAATGGTTTTTTATCTTAGCTGAAACTTGACTTTCTAGGAGGACTCTTTTTTGGTTTTAATTTTTAAGAAACATTTAGATGAGCTCCTGAGAGTATTTTGCCTCTGATTCAGTTATTTTTGGCAGTCTTTTTTTTTTCTTTTTTAGAGAATTTTTATATGATTTTATTTGAGCCAGCTGAGGAGATATGGTGGGGACTTTTGGCGGTCTTGTATGATTTTTGAAGTCACTCTGACCTGGGTCCAAATATGGCTCTGCTGTATATTCGTGCAATTTTAGTTAGTACTATAAATTCTTTTAGGGGAAGAACTATGTCTCATTTATTTGATTCTGTATCATCAGCTTTAACTTAAGGCCTAGTACATTGTAGGGCTTAATATATGTATCTTGAAAAAAATGAAGTGTTTTAATTTGTGTCTTAGCTTCATTTATAAAATAGGGATTAGTAATCCCTTATAGGGCTTGTTGTGATGATTTTAAAAATAATATGGCAGGTCCTCGAATAACATCATTTTCTTCAACGTTGTTTTGTTATAATATTGATGAGATGCTACAGGAACTTAATTCATGTTTATTATATCAATTAGCCTATAGTAAAATCAGTTTTGTGATATGCCATTTTGCTTAAAGTCACAGAACCTATTGACGACATCAAGGACCTATTGTATATATAGCATAGTTAGCATGTAAAAAAAAAAGTGAAAAATGATAATTTCCTTTCCTTGAGATCTACTGTTCTTTAGCTGACAGCATTAGGGATTAAGAGAGTTCTGGGACCCAATTTCCAATGTGTGTGGGGGTTTTCTTACAGTAACAATTTTCGGACACCAGCTAGGTATCCTAAAACCCAACTCAATTCTGACTATCAGCATGGAGATAGCAGCAGATTCCATAGGTTGAGGGCTCAGGCCTATGAGACTGCCCCCTCCCCCTACCTCCCTACACACACACACACTTCAGACATCAGTCTCAAGTCCAGGTTGTTACCTGTACTTCTGACCTACTGGCTATAAATCAGAAGTTCTCATGATCCCCTCCTTAGATTTGATTAATTTGTTAGAGTAGTTCACAGAACTCAGAGAAACATTTTATTTCACTTAGTAAATTACCAGTTTAGTATTGTAAAAGGACATAACTCAGGAATGGCCAGATGGAAGAGATGTATAGGGCAAGGTTTGGGAAAAGGGTGCAGGTCTTCCATGCCCTCTTCCAGCATGCCACTCTCCCTGAATCTCTAGGTGTTCACCAACCCGGAAGCTCTCTGAATCAGTCCTTTGAGTTTTAATGTAGGCTTTATTATATAGGCATGATGAACTCATTGGCCATTGATCATTCAACTCAATCTCCAACCTCTCATCTCCAGAGTTCAGGAGTGGGACTGAAAGTTCCAACCTTCTAATCACATGAATTGTTCACTCCTTCATCCTTAGGTGCTTTCCAAAAGTCACCCTAATAACATAAACTCAGTTGTGGTTGAAAAGGGGCTTGTTGTGAATAACAAGACACCCCTTTCACTTTTATGGCTTTGAAGGAATTTCAGGAACTGAAGACAAGAGACCGAGTATTATAACAAAAGATGTTCCCATCGCTATTATGGATTAGGAAGTAATGCTTTTGGGAGCTGTGTGTGTGAATCAGGTACTGTGGACAAAGACCAAACTATATATTTATTATAAATTACAATATTGCAGTGATATTTTTCGTCTTTGAGTTTTTATTTAACATCATAGAAATTTGTATATTGTCTTTAGTTTTTATTTTAAAAAAGTTAAAACTTTTTTTTTAATTAAAAAGGCTTAAGAATTTTTTCTGTAACTGTTAAATATTCTGATGGCTTTGAGATGAAAGAATGTAATTGTCATTTGAAATGAAGTATTCAACTGTAGAAGTATCCTACAGATCTTGTAGCATGTTCCATTGAATTAATCAATTTTGTGAGAAGCACAGTACCAACTTGATATTAAATGAAATGTATTAATATTCTCTTATGAGCACCTGTGATACTCTGTTGTATCCATATTGTGAGCAACTAAATGACTATAGTTTTCCTTGTCGTTAACTATATATTTTTCATAATCTCCACTATTGCAGTTCTGATATCTCAGTTTTGTCGATCTTTTGCTGCAGTAGCAGGTTCCCATATCACCGTTGATTCTGTTGAATTTTTGAAGGAGATGATATGCATGATATTTGTGTACAATTTGCAATGTGTAAGGTTACCTCACATGGCTCTGTCAGCAGACAGACTTCCTTACATATTAGCATGTGTGTCTAGTCATGCCCCTTTAATTTCTGGAGTCAAGCCATAGATTGGAAGGAAGCAATAGTGTGTAGAAGACGAAAGCAATAGTGAGTAGAAGACGACAGTTTTTTGAATAGGTTGTGGGTTCACACTGGCTTCAGAAATGTCTGTAAGGTTCGAGGTACTTAATACTCAAACTGGAGTCAAAAATTCCAAAGCTTAACATACATATTTGGCTGGGTAAGTGCATGTCTTCCTCTTACCCCCAGGAACCTAAATAAATACCCGAGCACCCAATATTCTTATCTGAGTGGAGAGAGCACAGATAATATCTTCCGAGGACTTGGATTTTTGTGCTTCTAAAACCCTGTGGGAATGCTTAAGGTTGCAACTGACGTTCCTTACTTTGAAAGGACCTTTGCAATTACTGATGATAAAGAGTTGGCCTTTCTCCATTGCAGATTGATATCAGTAAATGCCACTATTTAGTGGATTTGGACACCATGAGAGAAACACCCCGGGAGCCAAAATATTCATCCAGTAGAGAAGAATGGATCAGCTTGGTCTACAGACCATTCCTTGATGCTTCTAGGTATGTGGCTATAATCCTAAGAAAATGTCCTAGGCTTAGTAAGGGTCAAAATCAGAATCTAGGATTGAATAACTTCCAGTCCTGGGCTGACTCTAGTAGCCATCATTTTATTGTATTTTTATTTAGGCTCAAACACATCTTTTATCCTTCTTCAGTCTGAGAAATCTAAAAGAGGGCTCTCTTTCTCTAGGCACTAGAATGCAAAGTATCTTCGGGTATCATCCAAATAAAAGAATCTAAGTAAAGCAGATAGATCCACTGAAGAAAATGCAAATAAGTTTTTGACATTAATTATTTTTGGCAACCAACTTCAGCTATCTTAGCTAAGAGTATTCTAACATTGCTAAGAAGATGGACTATGTACTTTAAAGGTCTATCTGTTCATAGCCATAGTTTTTGGGCTCAAGGCTGAGTCAGGGATGGGATAGGCCGTACTAGATTTTAAGTAGAGAGACCAAATAGACCAGGTCTTGAGAGGCAGGTCTGGGACTCAGAAACAGAAGAAAATGTTTTCATGAGGAGGGGGTAATAGGAAGCTGCTGATCAATCAAGTAAGATGACGAATAACAACTGTTCATTGGATTTGGCAGCTGATAAAAGCAATTTTTTGGAGTGGTGAGGACATAGGTACTTGAGAGATTAGAAAGGTTAAAGCAAAAACAAAAGGACAAGAATTGGAGAAGGCAAATATAGATAAGTCTTTTGAAGAGTTTAACAATAAAGAGAAACAGAAATAGGGCTATAACTGGGGGGCAGGGAAAGTGATGACTAGAATAGATATTTGCCCTTAAAAATTTTTTTATTGTAGCATATATATATGCTATATATATATCATAAAATTCCGTGATATTACATTTACACTGTTGTACACCATTACCATTATCTTTTTTTAAATTGATATATAATTGACATATAACATCATGTAAGTTTAAGGAGTACATGTTGGTGTGATACATTTATATATTGAAATATGATTACTACAGTAGCATGAGCTAACATGTCTCATATTTATCATTTCTTTTTTGTCTTGAGAATACCATTACCTAGTTCTAAAACTTTTCCATCACCCCAAACTGTTTTTTCTCTCATTTTTTTTCTCTTATTTTTTTTAAGATGAGTAAAATAACAGTCATGTTTATATACTGACGGAAATGATCTCTTATAGAGCTGAAAACTGATCATGTAGGAGAAAGGAAAGAATTGCTGGGGCAATGCTCTTGAGTTAGATGAGAGGAGATGGCACAAGTAGATAAAGGATACATTTTAGACATCTCTGAACAGCGCTGTGCAATAGAGCTTCCTGCAGTGGTGGAGATATTCTATATCTACATTGTTCAATATAGGTGCCGTAAACCACTTGTAGCTATTAAGCATTTAAAATGTGACTAGTAAGACTGAGAAACTGAACTTTTAATTTTATTTAATCTCAATTTAAATATCCACACACAGCTACTAGACAGCATTAATATAATAGGCAGCAGATAGATATGGTGATAAGAATCTGGAAGTTCTCTTCTGATGGCCTCAGTTTTCTCAGTGAAGTAGAAAGTAGGATTATCAGACAATAAGGGAGAATAAGGGATGAGGTGTTAGAGATTTGAGGAGACAGAAAGTGTGAAATAATTGAAGAGAGTAGAAGACAAAAGAAGATTGAGAAATATAGTATGATTGAAGGACAGGATCAAGAACTCACTTGAGTTTTAAGTGGGGCCAGCGTGGTTGCTTTCTCTTTCTTCAGCTGTTTATTGCTGCACTAGCGAATAACAAGTGAATTAAAAAAAATTTTCATTGACGTATAATTTAGATAGCATAAAATTTATCCATTTATGTATACAATCCAGTAATTATTAGTAAATTTACCAAGTTGTGCAACTATCACCACAATTCAATTTTAGAACATTTTCCCTAATTCCCACTCCCAGCTCCAGGGAACCACTCATTTACTTTCTCTTTCTACAGATTTGCCTTCTTTGAACCTTTCATATAAATGGAATCATATAATATGTGGGGTTCTGTGTCTGGCTTTTTTCACTTAGCATAGTATTGAGGTTCATTCATATTATAGCATATCAGTGGTTGTCCATTTTTATTGCTGAATACCATTCCATTGTATGCATGTACCCATTTTGTTTATCCCTTCACCAGTTGGTAGATATTTTTGGTTATTCTGAATAATGCTGCTTTGAATTTTTGGATTTGTGTTTTAGGGTTGGATTTTAGCCAAAAAAATTCAAGAAAGCATGAAAAGGCAAGGACATTTAGGGTTTATGCAGGAAAGTGGCATAATGATTGATGCCCGTAAGTAAGAAAGGAGGAGGAGTTCTTGAAAGGTGATAGAGTCATGGATGGATTGATATTCAGAACATTGTCAGAACTGGAGTACTAAGAGGAAAGAGCTGGAAAGAGAAGCAGCAGCGAGGGTGTGAAGTTCTCTGCATCACACATGTTCTTTGGTACCTGGCTTGTTATTTGATGTAGTACTTGGGGTCGGTCTCTTTTGTGCCTTCTATTTTGAGTTGAGAACACTGTGACAGCATCAGATTTGGGCCTGGAAAGATGTCCAGCTTTGAGGAGATAGCAGATCCAAAACAACCTTCCTGTGAACAAAAGGAAACGTAGTGGTTCTTAAATACTACTGGTATTTATGGCTTAGTACATTAGTCACAGACTAAACTCTGTTTATAGTAAACAGGGCATGGGAGTAAACTTTTTTTTTTTATGATGACATTTGTATAAGGGAGTGTTTTTGAGGTGACTAATTTTTTCTTTTGGTTTTGAAGGGTTGAAATGAGAAAGGTTTCTCATCTTCCCATTTTCATTTTAGTAGCACATTAGCACGGCAGCTGGTACACATAAACTGAGAGCCCTTGGGACAAGGAGAAGAAACTTGATGCTTGTGTACTTCTCACTGGAATATTCAAAATCTTTTGAGGGAAGAGCAGAAGGTGTTGGTCACCTTCCCACCTGCCTTATGGTGAATAGAGTGGCTGGAGGTGCACATACAGTCATAGAAGTAATGTGGTTGTGTATTGCTCCTGCAGGCCCCTCTGTGTTCAGTGTTCTCTTCAGTGAGTGGGAGCAGGTGACACATTGGGAGACCATGAAATATGAGTGCCTTTGCCCAGAGAACATTACCCATTGAACATCCTGCTTCCTTTGATTTTAAGGGCAGAGATAAAGAATAACTAGATCAATTTGATAAACATTTATTGAATATCATTTACATCTAAGACTTTAGGCTGTGTGCAAACCAGACTGCTGCCTTGAGGAGTTTACAGTGTACGTGGGGAGATGTACCATAGTTCAGAGAAGTGCTGTTAGAGCATAGGAAGGAGGGGTTAATTCCAAAAAGCTAGAGTGGGAGGAACCAAGGAAGATTTCAAGAGGAAATGCCATCTGAAGACTGCATTGGTGATAGTGTGGGAGGTTGACTGGAAGGAGGGAAAGTTGGAGGTGTAGAAACAAGTTAGGAGGCTATTCTGGTTGACTAGATGAAGGGTAATGAAGGAGTGACCGCAACTGAAAGAAAAGGGATAGACTCAGGAGTCATTGTTTCAGAGAAAGATCAGGCCTAATTTTAGATTCTAGAAGCCCACTACTTTCCCCAGTGGTGCGTGTCAAGCTTTTAAGATTTTCCTTTGTGTTAGAAGTACAGTACTTGTCATTATTATGAATTACTTTCTCCAGCTAGGCTGGTCTCTGACTAGAAACCTTTTTGCAAGTTGAGCAGAACTTCCTAGAGACCAGACTCTAAGTTTTTTACTTCATTGTGTGTCCTGTCTCTCCTGTTGGTCCCTCTGCTGCTCCATTTCCCATTAGCCCACCAAGCACACCTCCAGTGTAGGCGGAGGGAAGGAGAAGGTTGTCGGGGAGTGCCTTCAGAGGTTTCTCATTTCCCCTAAATTGGCATTCTTTTCGTGATCATATGCTGAGAATGAAAGAAACCCGTTGGTTTAAAACAGAAAATGTGCAGTTCGCTTGAAGATGTGCAAAGTGTAGTGAAAAGAGTGTAAAGTCAGAATACATATGCATTTAATCTCGTCTACTTGCTGGTTGTTCCTGATTCTCAAATTTCCATATCAGTAAAACAGATAATAAGTATTTTATCTACTATATTGGTATGTTGTAAGGATTAAATGAGAACAGAAATATGGAAGTGTTTTTCAATTCTAAAGCACTATGTAAATAAATGTCACACCTTTCAATTAATTAGCAGGCTGCCTTGGTTTTCAATATTATGCTGATTTTCTTTACATTTCTCTTCTTCAGTATTTCATAGTATATATTGATCTAACTACAAAAATCGCGTGATCCTACAGCCGATTTGCCACAGCAGTTTATAACTGTCAGCACCGTGACATCTCATATTGCTGACTTTGGGCCAATTAAGTTACACTGCTGTCAGAGGCTGTGCACCTCAGTGCTGTCACTTTGAAATGCTCTTGGGAGCTTGGTCCTTAAATGCCTCTGAGCCCATTCACTAGGGCTGTTACATTCCCTCTGTCTTCTTGAAACAAGGTTTTTATATTTTAGCAATTTATATAAAAAAGAAAAAATGGTATCCTCCATATGTAATGGTCACTTGTTTTAGATCCTAGATTGGATGGGAATGCAGGCCTAGCTAAACTAGCTCTCTCTGAGGAGGTTTTAATAAGCTTATGACATACCGCCTCATGACCTTTTTAGAAATGTAAGTAGGTTAATTTCTCATATGTGTAAGTCTCTCAAATTTAAATCTGCTTTCTTTATAGTTCACATTGAACTCATTTTTTCTTGTTCCCATTATCCATCTGTCTGTCTATCTGACATCCATTTAGTGGCTATTTTTTTAACACTGCCAGGCACTGTGATAGATCTTAGGTATATAGAGATGAATAGTACACAGAAACTTTCTGTCCTCTTGGACCTTTCAATATAACGAGGAGGCTGATATTAAACAAAAACAAAGAATTAAACATTAAAATATGTTAAATAAAATAATGTTAATAAAAATATTAAATAATGTTTATTAATAACGTTAATAAAAATATTAAACAAAAAAATCAATATGGAATTAGAACTGTTTTAAGTACTTTAAAAGAAAAATACTGGGTGCTGTGAGAAAAGGAGTCAGCAGCGGGAGGTACCTGGAGTCGTCTTGTTATGTCCACAAGCCAGCTGGTTAGGCTGGTTTGGAAATAGGAAAATATTTATTGAATAGCTATTATGTCCTTGTCACAGAGCTAGAATATGGGAGGGGTATAAAAGAAGTAATTAGATACAGATTTTGCCCTTGATAACTTAAAACTTTGGTAGTTACACATACGAAAACAACTTGAAAAGAGTAGTAAAACCTTAGAGGTACCAAATTATGTGCTGGAAGGTCAAAGAAAGGAGAGATCTGGAGGTTAGAGTATACTGAGAAGGCTTCCTGAAGGAGGTGGTGCTTGAGATGAGGCTTAAAAGAAAAGGTGGTAAAGACAATAAAATCTCCTTAATTCAAGGAGGAGAAATCAAGAGCACAAGTTGAAAGATAAAAATAAATCTATTTAATCAGGGACCTGAAGGTCAAGAAAGAAAAGTTTGATTTACCTCTTTGGCTGATCTAAATTTGCCTTTAGGTAAAGTGATCTATAGTTATCATCTAAACTAGAAAGCTTTCTAAAGTTAAATGGCCTTGCCCTAGAGAAATCAAGATATGGAGTCATCCTGCTTTAATACAATCAGAATACAGGGGCTTGTCCCAAAAAGCAGGACAGGAAAATGGAGCATGTAAATAGAGTTCCTTTGACCCACAGTCCATGTTTACCATGTGGATTTGCTCATTGTTTACTTATTTGATTTTATTTGCTGGCATTCCTTGGTCATTTTTTCATTACAGATTCATTCCTGAGATTGGATGTCTGTTATCTAAAAGGGAAGCAATCAGGATAGTTTGATGACAGTACTGGCACTTAAAAAATAATACTCTGAGTGTGTATGTCAGTGGAGACTCAACTCAAGAGGGAAGATTATTAGAACATTATTGTGATTGATGCAAATAGAGGAATTCTGAATATCTATGAATATGTAAAAAGGTGCTTTTCTGTTGAAATTGTTGGAAGGTAAGCAAGGTCTTTGCTGGTGGACCACTGGAGAAGGATTCACTAAATAGGGCTAAATGTTGTTAGCCTATCTGGAAGAGTGACAGCCCAGATGTTCACTCATTCTTTTCTTAGTAGGCTTCTTCTCTGCTTTATCAGAGTACTAGAGGCTCCAGACCCCATTAGTTTGAGAGAGTGTACAGGCATAGAAATCTTAATAACCATTTTCTAGTCATGCCTTGCACATACCTGGTACCACAGCTGCAACCCCTACTCCCTGAGTTTGACATGTCTGTGTCAGACTAATTTTACAAAGGTTTATCAAATTCCCAGGATATGGGGTCTATACTAGTTAACAATATTACTTTTTAAACCAAACACGTTTGTCACCCTATGGCCATCTCAGATTATATACTTTCTAAAATAAGAAAAAAAATTCTTTCTTTCTTTGAAGGATGATATAATTGCTACTTGTATAAAATAGTTTGAAAAGTGGGTGGATTAAATGCCTACTCTTAGAGCCCCTAGAGAGGAATGAAGGAGAGAGTTGCAATAAATTACTAGCTCAATGGTGAGTTCCTTTCTAAGTGTGGATAGAATGTTTGGCTGTGGGAGTCTGGTGGGAAATGCCTCTCCAGGTTGTTGAGTTGGCCTCCTGAGCAACAGGGCCCGTTTGTAGCTTTGGAAACAAGTTGGGAGGCACTGTCACTGCTTTACACAGCCGCTTTCCACCCACTCTGTCCTCCTTCATTATAGGTCCTTTTTGTCTTGCTCGCTTTGCTTTCACCTTTGGTTTTTGGATTTTGAGATTTTATTCTTCCCTATTTTGGAGCAGATGATCCTCATCTAACTGAATTTTATGCTTGCCTGATTAGGGGCTTGAGATAATTTGGGCAGATTTAAATAGGGCATGATTTCAAAGTCCTGAAAATTTATAAGAGTAGATACAAATAACTTAGAAGTTAACACCTTTTGCTGGTATGATTGGATAAGGACTTTTTCTAGTCAGAGGACAGAAGCAAGCTGGGGACTGAGCTGATGGCATCAACTGCTCGTGTTCTTTCAGAACCTAGCACAGGATCCTCAGTGGCCACTGAGCTTTAGCTGCTGTGGAAATTTTTTTACTGAGACTGTGACTCTACTTTTAGCTTCCACAGAAGCGAATCTAGCAGCTATGAGGCCTAAAGAGTCTTTGGCACCTGTATCCATTTTGGTCCTTTGTGGTAGTCTGGCTGATAGCAGTCTTTGTGTCCCCAGCCCTTAACCCAGCATAAGCAGAACTATTTATTTCTGGAAGATGATAAGAAGACCATTGGAGTAATCACTGTAAAGGGCCAATTAGTTGGAAGCTCTTATTCTAATTATTACTGTATAACAAATCATCCCAAAGTTAGTGATATAAAACAATCATTTATTATTTTCTCTCATGGTTCTGGGGGTTGACTGGCATTAGATAGGTAGTTCTTCAACTACTCAGGTTTCTTAAGTATTGGCCATCAGATGGTGGATGGGATTGGAGGTCTCAAAGGCTTTTCACATGTCTATCTGTTCACTAGATCTCAGCTGGGGCTGTCAGGCAAAACACCTGCATGTGGTTTCTCCATGTGGTCTGAGTTTCCTCACAGCATGATGGCTGGCTTCCAGGAGCTAGTATCTCAAGAGCTATATATATTTTATGACCTAGCCTTGGGTTCACACAGTTCTTGCCTCGCTAGCCACTCAAATAGCCCCCGTTCAAGGGGAGAAGAATTAGACTTTTCCTGGTGTTGGGAAGAGCATCAGAGAATTTATGGACATGTTTTAAAACCATCACAGCTCTTTTGATGCCATTCTTTATTCAAATTGGATAATTTTTGAAATTTTTCTTTTTAATGATTTCTCGTGAAAGACATATGGCACACAAAATAGTCCAGCAGGCTATTTCCATCTGTAGATGCTTATTACCCAGGTGGAAAGGGAGACTACACCCCATGGCAGAATTTGGTTGCAGGCCAATTGTTTGACATGCTTCAGATGGTATTCAACTTCTTTGGTAGAATTAGTTCACCCTCCTAACTAGTAATTGAAGTGCTCTTGTCTTTCACTACACATCAATCACGGTGGTGTCTCCAGTTCCTTTACCTGTGCCAAGAATACTGATTGTATTCAATAAGAAAGAAGAAATCAGAGTTTCTCTACTTTTTAATTCTTTATTAGTTCATTATTCTCATATACTTTTTGTTTCTTTATCAGTTTTTGGCCTTTTCTTTTTTTCTTTTTTTGCCAAATACTTTCCTGGGACCCTTCATCAGGCAGAGCTACCCCAGGCTAGATTCAGCTTCAAAATGCATTGATGTTTGTTTTGCTCATTGTATTCTTCCACTGCTTAATCATTGATATCTGCTGACATGTTAAGAATAATAAACTTTTTTTGTTTTTCTGAAGCTCAGAGAGTCTGTTTCCCATTTGTAAAATCAGTTCTGTAGAAAGAGACTATGTACAGACCATCTGTGCTCCAAGTCCACACTACAGAGACTCTCAGTTTTGAAGAATTTATACAGTGCTTTAGGTTTGCCACTGCTTTTAGCTTGCTTAGACCAAGCAGCTGGCATCATCACAGGTCTTTGTTTTTAGTTCCATGAGACTTAGAACTGCATCTCTTGTTGATTCTCTACAACTCCTAGCACGTAGTCAAGTCTCAAAAAATATTTATTGATTATCTGATGTATTTCACATCCTCAAAACTGAATTTATGCCAGGGTAAAAGGAAAAAGAAAAAATAAGGTAAAATAAGGATTTCTTCAGAAACCTCTGATGCCCTTATTTAGTAAAATATTGTTGAGTTACTTTGAAGTTATACTCATTATTTATTTCACCTCTATAGAGCTTACCAGAATCATCTACCAGAGGTGGCCACCCATGCTACCTATAATTTGTCACATAGAGGCATAGCCCAAGTGAGGGCCCAAAGAATAGAGGCAAACACCTTGAACACTGTTTAGTGTCTTCTCCACAGGAATGGTGGCAGAGCTTATTATACCTTCATGTCCAAGTAGCTATCAGATGGAGAAAATAAAAACACGTGAAGAGCATTTCCCAAGCAGCCTTGGAGGGACTAAAGGTCAGAAAACAGCCAGTTGCCTAATAGTAGTTCTTTCTCAATTCCCTCATGAATTTTGGCTGAAGGTGGCTGGTCAAGAGGTTATGATGTTGTCAGGTGATTGATCCAGGGCCATGAATCAGTAAAGTGATTCAGTCCATAAACCAGTTGTGCAGTGCTATGATTCCACATGGTGCCTCAGCGAACTTCCCAATCATTAAACAGTGTGTATCTTTGGATGTTGCTACCAAATAGTCAGAACTGTGTCAATCAAATGTCAAGGGTCTGTTGAGCATGCCTGCCAAAAATAAAGTGTCATTTTGGTCACATGGGTAATGATGATTGAGCAAATTCTGTGTAAACTAAAACCTGGAGGTTGCTTGACCTTTTGCATTAATATTTTCTTTGCTAATAGGGATGCCCTCCACATGTCACTTATGATCTAACATCTCATAGTCCACTGCAGCTTCACTTTCCCCTTAGCATATGCTGTAGACTCCTACTTTGCTCTGATAGTTTTAGGACTGAATTTGGGGAGTGTAGGGGGAAGAAGAGGAAAAAGAGCTTCATGTTATTTTTGATATTTCCTTTTCCTTGTGGATGATGAATATCACCAGGAGTGAGGGAGGTAGACTAATACTCTGATTTAAGAGTTAAAGCATAGTCAGACTGTTTCTTGAGCAATTTTCGTGTCACTGCTCTAAAAGTTGGAGATATAGCAGTTAGACAGGTAAAACTCTGTCTTTAGGGGACTGACATTCCATTAGAGTATAACATATAGCATGTAACTCCTTTGTCAATTTCTCTTTTGTGTTATGAATGTGACCTGTGTATTACTTATTGACCGTTGGAGTAGCATCCCCCACCCCTCTTCTGGCTAAAGAATACTAAAGGACAGTCACATTTTTGCTACATACCAACTTTTTGAGCTGTTCTTAAATTGCTTGATATGGCACTATAGTTTGACTATGGCTAAGATTAAATCTTGAGGGAATTCTGATATTCTCTGCAGAACTTAAGATTGCCTTGAAAGTCCAATTTTGTGCTGAAAGTTGTAGAAAGTCTGTCAGCTGAAATGTGAACTAAGTGCGAGAGAGAGCGAGAGAGAGACAGAGAGGGAACTAGTTTAAAAAAGAGAGAACTGGCAATCAGCTTAGACTACAGGTTCACAGGAATATTAATGTTTGAATGGATGGATGGATGAATGGACGAATGGATGGACTGATGGATAAAAACAAAAGAAAAGCTGAGTACTTGGACGTTTTCCTTTTAAAATGAAAAATTGACCCAGCATTTCCATTTGTGCCTGCTGAACTGGCGACATCAGGGACTGCAGCCTGCCTTCCATTGACGTCAGCAAGAGCAGATTTAAATCTCCACAGCAGAATGCTCCCTAACCCTGATAAATAGGGCTGGTAATTGAATTAGAAAACATTCTGAGCAGTCAGCTAATTATGCTGTTCAGGCAATTGCTTTGTCCAGTTCTGTTTCATCCTTGAATCGCTTCAGTGACTTGCTCACTGGGAGGGGAAGTATTTCATTTTCCATGATAGAGTCACATATTTCAAGTCCCCCTAAATTACATTGCCTGTGCTTCCCTAGGGCAATACTTTGGCATTTCAAGTTATTGCAGACATTGTTGTATGAGTTTTGATAGACATTAGTTTTGTTCTAATTTGTGATTCAGTCTGATCTTTGTTTCCATGTATATAAATGTGTGCATACACATGTTATTCCAATGCTTAACTGCTCTTTTCAAAGGCAGATAACCAATTTGATTTTCCTTTTTCCAGCAATAATACAATATTACATTTTAAAAGGCCCTAGACGTATTTAACATAATAAAGCTATTGATGGTAAAGAAATTAACCTAGAATAGCAGCTGTAGTGTTAGAAATGAAGAATTCAACCCAACTTGTTTTATTGGTTAAAAAAAAAAAATCAGACCCTCCCCATCCCAGCTCAGTGGTGTGTATATTGACTTTCCTCATTTCATCTTCTAGAAGAAATTAGTAGCTTTAGATATTAAAGATGGATAGTGCTATTCAAGATCTCAAGCAAATCTCTAGGAGAAGAGGAGGTTCATCTTTTAATAAGGATTTTTCCAGTACCAAGCTCTGATGATAAATAATAGGGTCTTCTTAGCTTCTTAGCTTACATTTAGTCCCCACATTTTATATAGTTTTGTGTTCAGGGTTAACTGGGAATGCCTCCTTGCTTCCTTAACACATTATCTGATGAATTTGATGCTGAATTTCTTATGATTATACACTGAGGAAGCATGACAGAATCAGGATGCTTCTTGTATCTTTCGATGTATCCAAGTCAGACCCATGTTTTTCCTTACCACGGTGGTTATTCCACATTCAGTTGGACTTTGAATTCCTTATTGAGAGTAGGACCCCCACTCTGTCTATTATTGTATATCTGGCACTTAACATTGCTTGACAAGGTGTTCAGTCACCTGTGGTTGAACTGAATTGAATTAAACTCAGATATCATTTGTATAAAATTACTCCCTTGCTCTCTTCATCAGTTTTTCCTTCCTTCCCTCCTTCCTTCCCTCCTTCCTTCCCTTCCTTTCTTCCTTCCTTCCTTTCTTATACCACCCCACCATTCCTCCCTCCCTCCCTTCTAACCATTCATTCATTTCTATCTACCCAGTATTTGTTTTTCAGCACTTACTATGTGCCAGACACTATGCTATTGGTAAATAAAACAGAAATCTGGAAATTGGGGGGGTGGGCAGACAATCAGTAAGTTAACCAACAAATAAATATATAATTACCAATTATGAAGTATAATGAAAAAACAGAAAATATACTGAGTTTGGTAGAAATGGAAATCTGGGGTTTTTAAGGATAGTTGGAAGACCTCTCAAGGATAATTTTTAGGATAAGGAATAAAAAACAGGATGGATTTAGGAATAAAAAATGAGATGGAAGAGTGTTCCAGACAGGGAAAACATGCAAAGGACCTGGGGTAGAAAAGAACTTGTAACTTTGAGGAACTGAAAGGAGGCTGGTATGGCAAGAGTGTAGTGGACAAGGAGGAAAATGGGGGTGGGACAAGTAAGCAAGGGCTAAATCTCCTAGAGCCTTGTAGGCCATGAGAAAGAATTTGGATTTTTTTCTCGTGGTTCTCTAGTTGCTGCTGAGTGAACAGAGAGCATTTAACCTAAGATGCCTGTAGATTTGATTATAAATGAACAAGTTGCTCTTCTTGCTTAGTGTACCTTGGAATGTCGGATAGATAAAATAAAACAATAGTAAATACTTCTTTCACACCTATGCAATCCTCAGTGTCCTCTGTTTTGAATGTGTACATTATCACTTTGAACTTCTGTATCAGCTGTTTAGTATTTGGTATTAAGTTATGGTTACATATTATTCATATTCTGTTTCTCCCAACTGGATTATTAGCTCTTTGTGAACAGAGACATTTGTGTCTTCAGGGCGGGCATACAAAGCCCTGCACATAGTAAATACATGGGGTTTTTTGTTTGTTTATTTTAAGGATTTGAGATTTCCTTCACTTAAAAATTTGTCTAGTGGTTTTAAAAAATAATTATAATAATTATTTCACCTACTTTTGTGTATGTTTGGAATTTTTTATTGTAACAAATGGAAGTAAAGTAGGTTGTAAAAAAAATAAGTAGTATGGTGTAAAGTACAAAATAAAAATCCTCTGCTATATCATAGGAACTGCATAGTTTTTAATTGATACTGCTAAAATTGCCTGTTTCTGTGCAGTTTTCCACTTTCAGTGGCAATATTTGTTCCCTAATTTCTCACCAGTATTTGATACTATCAGACCTTTTAACTTTTTCAAACCTGAGTATTTGAAAAATTTTGTCTCAAGGTACTTTTCCTGATTATTTGTAATAGTGGATATTATTTTATATGTTTATTGGCCATTTACATTCCTTTTCTCTGTTCATATCCTTTGTCATTATTTTTCTTTTGAGTTGTTTTCTTATTGATTACAGGAACACGTTATATAGTCCAGATATTAATCCTGTGTTATATATATTGTAAATATTTTGTCCCAGTCTCCTTTATCTTTTTACCTTTTTTCAGCTTGCCTTTTTCATTCAGCAATAATGTATAGTAGCCCTTCTTCTATTTCAGGGCAGTCAATATTTTTGCTGATGCTATGTACCATGAAGTAGCCCAAGATGGTGTTCTGAAATGATCTTTTAGAACTTTTTGGCATGATCTATCAGCATACTGGGAAGAATAGTCATCACTGTATACTGACTTGGCCCAATAGACACTTTTTGTTTTTTATATTTTTAAAATATTTTATAAAATAATGATAAAAAGATAGTATAAAAAATCACTTCATTTGAAATTTTAATAATAATTTAGATGTAATAACCCCAAATCTTTATTTCGTGTTCTTCTGGTTTTGCAATGGATACCTCTGAGTGCAGTGAACTATTCATCAGCTGTTATGCATGGACCTGGAATGTACCCATTTTGAAAATATCGATTCCTTACTTCAGATTGATCTGTAATAGGTTTAACTTATTACTGCTAGTTCTTATTGCACTTATGTTATCAAAGTGCAAAATTTAAAGACTTTTTTGAAAACTTTAATGGTTCATAAGTTTGTCAAAGAGAGGACAGCTATCTTTTTTGCTCTGTAATTTGAACGTTTTTTTATCTTTAGTTTTATAAACACCAATTAAAGTGATCAATCTATTGAATTTTTTTTCTTTGTCATTTATATCCTTCCAGTCACTTTTGTATATGGAACCTGTCTTTAGCATTTGTCCACTTATGAACTGTTTCTAATAAATTTTGAAAGACATACATAAAAGGTGAAAGAATATGATTATATTCCCTTTTAGCATAACAGGATGGTGTAGGTTCTTGTTGCAAAATATGGCATGATGAATTCTTTTCTTTTAAATGACTAACTGAATGAGAAAGCCTTATTTCCTTTTTGTTCTTAGAAACATATTGTTCACTCATCAATTCTTGAATTTGGGGAAAATCATCTAATATACTGTCATCTGAAGACACACAGTCTGAAATTTTGCTTAAATGATCAATTTTATTATCATCATTAGAGTCTCAAGTTCTGCCATTTGTCTCTTTGCATTCATCTATTTTGTCTAATAATTGTGAACTGTCTTTCAATTTTCTTCTCATTGCCATTATGGAGAGCAAACGTAAAAATTCTGAATTCTCAACTGTGTTCAATGAAAGCTAAAAGCAGCCTACAAAGATAATCTCCAGTCTTTTATATCTTATTTAAAGATGATGTAATACTTTGGGAAATGCTGTAAGAAAATTGAAGGACAATTGAAGAAAATATAATGGTGATTATTTCACTTTTGCATTCTTTTTTGATTTCATCATTTTTCTTTTTCTTTCCCTCATTATTTCTTTTCCATATCATTTTAGTCTTTTTTTTAATATATAAAAGTATAGTTGTAAATAACCCGAGATAAAGAAAAAAATAAGACCACTAAGAACCTATAATATAGCTTAAATTTATAAAAGATTACAATGGATCCATGTGGTAATTACAAGATAGAATGCATTTTATTCTATTTTTTTAAATAAACATAATTTCTCTTTGTTTTTTAGACTCAAAAAGAATAAGCTTATGACATAACAACCCTTCCAAAAAGTAAGGAATTGTTCCAAAAAGAAAGTTAAAAACTAAATTTGGGCCCAGTTGACATAATGTTATACCAACGACTGAACTGATTGGAAGTATATGCTGACTATATTAATGAAGCCCTATTGCAGAGTCAACTGGAATGGAAATGACCATTAGTTTTAGCATTTCTTTACCACATTTAAGCTTGCAGGAGTTTGCTCTGGCTTACAGCTTTCTCTTCTGACCTTCCCCTTATCTGTACAGCATAGACAGAAAGAATATATTAACTTCTTTTCGACTGAGGCGGGTGCTTCTTCTTCCTGTTCATTTTGTTTGCGAGAACTCTGCTTTATCTTGTGTGTCTCTTTTCTAAGCCTCTGTTCTCTATCAAAGCCCTTAAGCTGTTAGCTTTTTAAGTGAAGTGCATCTATTGAGCACAGAGCGCTGCCAGTGTCCCAATTGGGAAGAATCTCTAAGAGGTGTGTATGCCAAGCACGATATCATTGTGTGCAGGCATTGCAGGAGTCTGCCAAACCCAGGGGGAGGCTGCCAGTACAAATGCCACGTTGATATGACATTTACAAGTTTAGAATCTGAAAAGGGACTGGCAATGAACACCCTTCAGCTACCTCATTTAGGGTGACAGTAACTAGGCCAACTTTTGATTTTTAGATTCAGAAATCACAGTCAAGCAGTAATATTTGATATAGAATTTGAAACCACCACTGCCACTTTTTTTAGGAAGTGATGAAGCCTGTTAGTCTGTTCCTGGGATACAGCATAAACCATAGTAGTTGAGTACAGAATCTAGACTCAAATCTGGATTTAAATGAGGGCTCTATCACCTATTGTGTGACCCTGAGCAAGTTACTTAATCTTTGTAAGCCTCAGTTTTCCATCTATAAAGTAGGGATAATAACATCACTTCCCTCCCGGGGTTATTGGATGAATTGAATAATATCTTTAAAAGTATAAGCACTTTTCCCGGTGCTTGTCCAATGCTAAGTATTCAATAAATGCGAAGTATTTTGCATATTCTTCAGAAACTCATAATAAGAAATCAGGTTTCCAGATGTTCCTATATATATATTCTTTAATTTTATTTTATTAGTTTCAAGTATACAGTACATTGGTTAGACATTTATATAGTTTATAAAACAATCCCCCAATTGCTTTTTCTCTCCTCCGGCTCTTCACCAAGCCAACATTTATGCTAACTGCATTCCCTGTTCCCATCCCCATGACCATCTATCAACTACTAATTTGTACTTCTTTAACCCTTCACACCATTCTCCCAGCCTCCCCAACCTCCCTCCCCTCTGTCACTCACCAAATTGTCCTCTGTACTTGTCTGTTTTTTATTACGTTGTTCTTTTTGTTCCTTAGATTCCACATATAAGTAAAATCATATGGTATTGATCTTTGTCTGACTTATTTCACTCAGCATAATAACTTCTAGGTCCATCCATATTGTTGGGAAGAGTAGGATTTCATTTTTTTTCATGGCTGAGTGATATTCCATTATATATATATATATGAACCATAACTTCTTTATTCAGTCTATTGGTGAGCTTTTAGGTTGTTTCCATATCCTGGCTATTGTAAATTGTGCTGCCATAAATATTGGGGTGCATAGATCTTTAAAAATTATTGTTTTGGTTTTCTTTGGATAAATACCCAGAAGTGCAATTGTTGGGTTAAAAGGTAGATACATTTTTAATTTTTTGAGAAACCTTTAGACTGTTTTCCATAGTGGCTGTATCAATTTGCAGTCCCATCAACAATGTATGAGGGTTCCTTTTCCTCTGCATCCTTGCCAACACTTGTTCTTTTATTTATTGATGATAGCCATTCTGACAGGTGTGAGGTGATAGCTCATTGTGGTTTTAATTTGCATTTCTTTGATGATTTGTGGCCTTGAGCATCTTTTCATATGTCTGTTCGTCATCTGTATTTTTCTTTTGGAGAAGTATCTGTCCAGGTCTTCTGCCCATTTTTTAACTGGATTGTTTGTTTTTATTAATTAGCTGAAAGAGTTCTTTATATATTTTGGATATCAGCTGTTCCTATATTTTAATAACATACATATTATATGAAATATAATATATTTCATATTATATATAATATGCATTTTAATATATGCATTATAATATATTACATTATATATATATATATATATATATATATAAAATAACCTTCAGGGACATTCATGACATGTGCTTGTATGTAAGACTCTCTTTGATTTACAAATTGCTGAAACACTACTCACAGGAAGCCTAAGGCATAACTTTCTTATAGAAGAATTTAGAGTTGGATTCAGGATCATTTCAGCATTTGGCATCTCTAGTTTCTTAGATGCAGAAACCATTGGATATTAAGAATTTATTTCAGTAATAGCAGTCTTTTGATTGGCCTGGAACTTTTTTATAGTATATTCTAATGCAAAGTAAAGACCTAGAGCTATTTTGAAATATATTATGGCACGATAGGGAGACTGTCTTTTTGGTGTGGGTAACAAGGTGTTTGGTTTTGATTAAGTCTTTTATAATGACCTAGTAGCTAAATTACAGACTTTACTGTGCTGGTTATATAAAATATAATCCTCATTGTAGCACTTAGCTTATTTCCTTTAATCATTTTCAGCACTGTTAGTAAATTCTCTCAAATGATAAAATTCTGTCTTTTTTTCCATCCCTTTTCAGATCTTCAAAGCTGCTGCGGGCATTTTATGTGCCCTTCCTGTCTGATCAGTATACAGTGTATGCAAACTATACCATCCTTAAACCCCGGAAAGCAAAGCAAATCAGGAAGAAAAGTGGAGGTTAGCAAAACAACCCTATGGACCTAAAGGACAACCATTCTGCTAACCAGAGATTCCACTGACAGGCCCCTTCCATGTCATCTCTTGCAACATTTCTAATAAAGGCCATCTGACAAAAATGCTGGAATGTGGGTGCTTTGGGGTAGTCAAAATAAATCACATTCACTTCTTGCCCATGTCTCTGTTCTGCATGTAAACTTTCTGCAGCTAAGCTATTATTGAAGTAGAGTGCATCTTTTGAGCACAGAGCACTGCCAGCATCTCTAAAGTCCCAGTAGATATAATGCTCCACATCTCACTGTTTTTCTTTTGTTCAGTCATTTACTAGACCAGAGGAGAGCAGAACCAATTCACAGGAAGAATTGAAAATCCCTGAACTGGATGGCTGAGTTAAGCTTTCTCCACACTCTGGCTTGGCATCAAGAACTAGCAAGCCTCTTATAGGCCATATGGGCTTCTCCACCAAAGCTGTTTGGCAGCTCCTAGCAGACCTTCCTTTTCAAATCATAGTTCTGAAAATGAGCACAGCCTAGTCGCCAACCTCCCTGTCCTTTTCATGTCTAGCAAGACAGCTTCTTTAAAGTACTTTACAGGACTAGGGCTCTTTCCTGCATATATCTCAGGCAAAAGGCAACTATTTGAGGAACTGTGACAATTTCAC
The DNA here is from genome assembly GCA_004027375.1 of Macroglossus sobrinus. Taxonomy (NCBI): domain Eukaryota; kingdom Metazoa; phylum Chordata; class Mammalia; order Chiroptera; family Pteropodidae; genus Macroglossus; species Macroglossus sobrinus. Next base: position 206,214 of record PVKZ01000988.1, on the reverse strand, counting down.
TGCATAAGATGCCTCTTATCTTCATTTTATTTCCTTTACAACGAATTGTAACTATATGGTTTGTTGTTGTTGATGATGTTGTTTTTGCATGCTGTTTCTTGAATTCAAGACTTCTCTGTATAAAAGTATCAACAGATCAGACTATAATTATATACAAGACATATTAGGAGAATATTAATTTTATCAGTTGGTAGATTTGGATGCCATCACACTTTTAAATAGTATATTCTGAAGAAATTGAGAATTTCTCTTTTTTAAACAATCCTAGTGAAAAAGACCAGTGTATATTTACAGCACCCATTTTTGAGTCTGTATATTACAAAACACATTCTGCATGGGGCACTTCTCATCAAATAAGCAATTATAAAGACCTAATTAAAATTAATAAGTACTATTACTTTACCTTTACATATAGTATTTCATAGTTTACAAAGCATATTCATGTAATCTCATTTGATCCTCAAGTCACAATGTGAGGTAGACAAAACAAGTGGTTTTATTCCCATTTTACAGATGAAGAAACTGAGACTATAGGGGGGAGGTAAAGTGATTTGCCCAAGGTCACATCTCCAGTAAGTAATAGCACTAGAACTAGAACCAGGTTGCCTAACTTCTCACTAGTGCTCTTCTGTATTTTCTCACATGACTATGAAAACATTACTTGAAAGAATGATGAGGTCAGCCAGAGACCTGATTGATAATGTAACATTCTATTTTCAGGAAGAATTTTATCTGCATTTCCTTGAGTTCTTTGGGACCTCTGGCCTGTTGGTTAGGCCATCACAGCAGTGCTCTGGTACAGCGTGGCTGGTGGCAGGAAAGTAGAGCTCATGTTTGAAAGTGATGCTTCTTTGTGGCCACACAGGATCCAACGTCAGTTCCATTTCTATAGTCAATCTGAGGTCTCTTTACAAGTGCCTTATTTCCCTAAGGGTATTGTGTCTAGTATCTGCAAGTAGGTTGAAGATACAGAATTTTTCAGTTTCCACATTTTATTTTTCAAATAGAAGGGCTTTTTAATAGGAAATGATCCCAAGAAAGGAGAAAATAAATGATAAGGGAAGAAATGGCTAGTCACCATATAAAAGTCTCCTTTTTGGGATCCCTCTAAAGGAATATGTGGGTTGGGATTGAAGCACTGGAGATGCAATAGGTCTAGACAGCAGAGAATGATAATGGGAATGAAGGTAAACTAGGATACTACTTGCTGCTTTAAAGATTTCTGGCATTTAATTCTCAATATTTGATATTGGTACATTTCATCTGACTACAGGATAGACAGTTTTCAGTGAAATATCTTGTCATACCAGCATTAATAGTGTACAGTCCATTACTGTGGTTAAAACCCTGTACTATCCCTTTTGAAACCTGGTTTTGGTTTTGTCTGTTCTATGCATTATCTTTAGTGAGAGCACAATCAGTTGCACCATGCCAAATGTTACAGGTAAGGGATAGAAAAATGAATGTTTTTTGTTGTGAAGGTGTTTTTTGTGGGATATTATGCAATGTGTTTAAAAATCTCCATCTCAACAATCCAGGGGAGTTAGTTTTGCCTAGGAAAAAGATTTTCAAAACATTTCCAGAGAATCAATGATCATCATGAGCTGACTGCTTACTGTGAGGATAAAGTATCCGAGGTATTTATCTCTCCATAGGTTGTTGAGTATCAAGAAATGAAGGACTACAGATCAGTCGTAATACCGTTCGATTGTGGAGCTGAGTGAAGGAGTGAGTGTACTTGGCAATACCAGGGCTCTCTCATCTCTAGATCTTAAACAGACTTAACTGAACCCCAGACACCGAATCCCATTACTAAACCAGACTGTCCAGTGAACATCTATTATCAGAGTTCACCTGTCACCTGGTAGGTGTCATCTGATAAGAAAAAAGACTGGTCATTTTAATTTCTTGGGATAATCACAGAGAACTGAAGCCCATAGTCTTTATCACCAAATTTAAGTTTAGAAACGTTGTTTTAAACAAGGTTGTTCTTGATCTCACCCATTTATTTGGGTCATTTTTTCTAGCTTGGAATTTTGGGCGACAACCTTGAATACCCCATGTAATTCTGCAGCATTAGATCCAGAGTGACCATACAGGCAGAGCACTGGTGGCAATCTTGTCTTGTGTTTTGCATTTCATGGGATTTTTTGAAATAAGAACTCACTGTGATTGTGCCATCTTCTGGCTCAGTGTCAAGCAGCTCTGCTTTTAATTTGGTTAATTTTATTTTCTCTGAACAGAAAGAAGAGGCACAATTTAATCTTTGCTTCCACTGGCATATTAAAGCTCATGTGTTAATTCATTCTTACGCTCCTACATTAAATTAAATGCCTTGGGTAAATGGATAAATGGACATGTGCTCAGTTTTAATTGTTTTTGCAAGGGAAGATCAGACATCCGTATGGCATTGTTGGATTTCAGAGGCTCTCTGTTGTTTCAGTAAATCTAAATGATTCTTGCCTTCAAATTTTCCAATATATATAACCATGTGATTCATGCTGCAAATGAAATCAGGAAGTACAGTGCTGAAGCAAGAGTATTGTCCAATTCATTTGTCTTCCTGACTCTCGTGCTTTATTTCACTTGTCCAGTGTTTACATTGCATACTTGTATTTTCTGTGAAAGAAAAAAGTTAAATAAATCTTGGCAGTTTGATTTCCCTTTTCTTAAGGTGATATTTTCTTTTGCTTTTAGCTTTTAAATCTTTTGTGGAGATTAGAAACTGAAGGAGCTCAACTCCTTCCATCTACCCCATCTCCACCATTTAGTATATCGACCTTCCTTCTTTCTATAGGCCTGGTACCTCAAACTATTTATTCTCACAAATCTAGGAAGAAGCCTTTGGGGAACCTAGTGCAGGTTAATTTTATTTTATGGAAAAACCAAGCATAGTAAGATTACTCAGTGTGTCAGTGTTGTACCTAAAGGATAGTTTCTGGGTTTATCTTAGGGTTTGGGGTTAAGAATCTCCATCATGTGAGCATCTTAATATTCATAGAAATGTAGATCTAGGAATATCTAACATTTAGGTAATTTCCCCCTTTATCAGGAGTTGTTAGGAGCTATCAAACTTTTGTAAATGAATTCTTAATATCATTCTTATACCTTGCACCTTAGAGCAAATAACTTCTGGTAGCCATCGGGTTTTATACCACTGGTTGTCAGTTTTTTTCCTTTAGAACCCAAAAGCCCATGAAACTTAGTTTGATTTTTTTTCTCTCAAGTTGTTTCAGAGAAGGATGCTTTATTAATAGTATTGTTTTCCCCTGTCTAGAAGAGTCAGCCTCTGTGTTTGTTACTTATAGGGCCAACTTGAGTCTCTCTTCTAAGAAGCCTTTCTAGACTTCACATCTCTGTGATCACTTCTTCTCCTTAACCCCTTGGGTACCTAGTATCAGTACTAATGGCATAGAACCTTAACATGTAAACTTTGTAAACCTGTCTCTTAAGAGTATTGCTGGCACATCTAAGGGCAAAGACTATGACATACTTCCGTGTATTCCCAGTGTTCAACACAGTTCCCTAAGCATGTTGGTTCTGAACACATTTATTGAAAATGAAGAAAGAAAAGTAAAAAGAAACCTACGACTAATATACAGCTGCTGCTTTCAGTTTGGCAGATTTCTAAACAACAGAAAATACAGGAAGTCATGATATAATACTCAAAGGATGATTTGGAAGATGTGAGTGAGATTTGATATTGTATGTGTATATTCTAGGAATTCTGCATTATTCAGGTTTTCACACAAAGGCAGATTCTTCAGAATCTTAAAAGAAAGACTGGGCACCTTTACTGAAAGTTTCTATTATTACTTGATTTCAGAGGGCCAGACTTACCTCCAGGAGACCTTCTGAATGATTTGGGCCAGAAAGCCTCTCCTCCAGGTGTGAGGAGATTCTCTGATCCTACCAACCACATGCCCTGCCAGGAAGAAGAAATCTAATTGCAGGATGAATTTGTAGTGATACATTCAAATTCAATAATATCAAGTGGCAAGTGATTTTTTAAAAACTGAAAGCTGCTTTTTCTCTTCAGCTATGGAGTTCAACATAGACTTGACATTGAAACAAATTGTAACCAACAGATTTGATAAATGAAATGAAAAATTCAGATAGGGATGTGAGATTACATAATTGTAGTGACAGACAGACTGGGAACTCCTATTGTAACTTCTTAGAATAAATAATTGTGATTAAATTAACAATTGAGTTAAATAGCATTTTACTTGTGAGCATTTTTTTTTTTTAAGTTAAACAGATTTTAAGATAGCTTCAGAAAACACTTCAAGATGGTAGGATTTTTTTATTTTGATTTTACTTCTAGCTTCTGGGCTGCATGTTCTGTTCTTACATGCCTGGAAATAAAAGTATAAACCAGGCAACTCCTAACAGTAAAGGGATTCTATAAGTTAAACTTTTTCTGACAACAGTGTTTTACAGACCTACAACCACAGATTTCAGCCATTACCTGCCTTACAAGCAAGCATTCTCTTTGACCTTTATCTGCCTGCAGAACCAATATTTGGCAACTGGTGCCATTGACCTATAATTTGCCATTTTAGCTCTTGAGTCCCAAATTGCCCAATGAGAAGGGTATGCTTTTTGGTCTATTGCTACCTACCTCGGTGGCATTGTACTCTGGGGATAAGTGACCTATGGAGCAGGAATTCTCAACCAGGGCTGCATGAGAGAATCATCTGGGGACTCTTTAAAATATTGCCACTATTTGCTTGACATCCTCTCCCCACTACCGCCCCCAAGGAATTCTGAGTTAGTGGCCTGGGATGGGTTTAGACCTCTATTTTAAAAAAACTCCCTAGATGATTTTTATAATAACTGAGCTATTGATATTAAGGAATGGAAGGCAAATATTAAAGATCAAAGATAAGTAGGCAAAATGTTCGGTGTCCTTTTCCAATTACAACTCTTGGCTACCCAGGCCACCATCTAGGCCTCTTCCCCTCCCCTTTGCTTTACTTTTTTGCAGCCTGTGAAACCTTTCCTGCCCTGTCTCCCGTTCAATGAACTAATGAACTAATATGGTACTGAAGTACACTAATGGATATTAATAACTTACTGTAGTCCTCTTCCCATTAATCCTCTCATCTCAGTACATCTGAATGATAACTCATCTGGAAAAAAAGAAGTTGCTAATTTTGGCAATTTTCAGACCCATTCAAGTACCATTTTTATTTATCAGGTGGTAGGGGAAAGTTTGAGCAGGCAGATCTAACCTTCAGGAAGACTGCCGGGCCTTTATGTTCAAACTCTATTGACAGGCACTGCTTGGCCTACTCAGATAAGGACCTGTGGCTGTCTTGAGTAAGAAAATGAAAAATAAAATCTGTGAAGGCATTAGGCCCTCCTGCTTAGGATATGCTGGGGGAGCCCGCTTTGTAGATGTTACATTCTTCGCTCTGTTTATTTGAGACAAGTACAGTGAAGACTCCTCCTTTGTTATTTTTGCCACTGGTCCTATGCAGAGCTTCTCTGGAGCTGCTGCTATGTGCCTCAGACATGAGAGCAAAGGTTAATTTCATTTTGAGAGAAATGACCTGAAATGTGTTCACTCAGCCAACAAGAAAACACCATGTATCATTCAGGAGTTGGTCTTGCTTCTTTCTTGTTGCCGGATTAACAATACATCTCTAAGCCTCCCTAGTATTTCCTATAATATGTTCTCTTTTTTCTTACAGTGAAATATTTGTAGAGTTATGTAGAAAAGGAGCTAGATTTATAGTGCTGCAATATAAAAGAATCTTATGAATTTCTTTTTTTTAACTCATTCCTGTCTTTCCCTTGGCCTTTTTCTTTACTTGTGTCCTCACTTTTTACTAGAGATATTCTGAAAAATAGCACCAAAGTTTAAGTTTGTCGCCATGTTGTTTTGGTTTTGTTTTTGTTTTACTTCCAAGCCTTACTCTTTCAGAAAACTTCTTGAGGCCCTGTCTAAAGTGCCATCATAGAGACTTCCCTAATGACCAGCAGAGGGCAGCCAATTCTCCCTGAAAATTTCAGACCTTTTACTCCAGGATCCAATTAAGTTTCAGTATTTACTGTATTTTTGGTTTCGAAATTCCAGTGTAAATTGAAATATCTGAGTTGCATTTCTCTAGAATCTTTATCTCTACATTTCGCTCTATATTGCGACAATTGCAAAAATTTCCTGGAGAAAACCATGCCTATAATTTATGGGAAATTGATCATCCATCACAATGGTGATAAATGATCCACAGGTTAATTCCCTGTTAATTTCAGTTTTATTTGACATGAACTTGAAGGTATTCATAGGTAATAAAAGATATGTGTTTGGTTGAAAGGAAAGCAGCTATGTTTAGGTGTAATTACCAGACGTATGCACATTTTCAAGGTCTCAAACATGAGCAAACCATGTCATACACAAACCGTGTTAACTTTGCCTCTGCTAATTTATTTATATCATTAAAGGCACCCCAAATGATATATAAATGTTCAGGGTTCTCCCCTCCACCCGATGCCAACACATCTGTACATCTGCTAGCTCAAAATAAGGTAATAGCATTTAGCAGGGACTGAGCCCCTGTAAAGTAAAAGGCGTTGGAATACCTTTGATTGTTATACTTAGATCATGGGGTGAAAGCAAATATTTGCAGAAGGAAGTAGAATTTGCCTTTAAAAGTGTAGGGTACCCACCTAGGCAGATTTAGGCCTTGAGGAATACATAAGATCAGCTCTTTGATATAGGAGATTCCCTTTTTTATGGCTATGACATCTGAAAGACACACCTCCTTTAAACTTAATCTTAGGGGAATGTATTGTGATTTGGGAATGTTGTTATTTTGGGGTGTGTTTCTGATTTTGTTTTTACACCCTCTAGATTGTCAAATTTGCCTGTGGGAAAATAATATGAATAATAGCTACATTTATTAAGCATTTACTACATGTTATAAATGTTTCAAGTTGCTTTTTTTCCCCACAAAATCCTTCCAACAACTGTATGAGGTCGATAACTATTATTATTCTCCTTTTAAAGATGGGGATACTGATGCTCAGGGATATTTAATATCTTGCCCAAGATCACCTAGGTAGAAAGTTGCAGACCTGGGATTTTAACTCAAGCGGTCTCTCTGACTCCAGACCCTCTCTTCTTAACCATGATTTTATACTCCCTATTTCATGACCTCTTTCAAGTCCACATTCCTTGACTTCCTTTTTTGGATATTATGTTGAAGTATCTGGAACGATCAGATGGGCAGAGATAAGAATAGGATCTAGTCAAAGTTGTTTCACTTTTTTTTTTAAATCACCTTAATCTGCTTCCAGTAAACACAGCCTATCTGGGTAAAGCAGAGTGCTCATTTAATATATTCAGTCTTTGTAGGGATTTTTCTAGAACACTATGGGCCCCCAGCTAATTTTAATCACAGATTAGAAAGGGTGCTGATTTCCTGAACTCCTAGAAGTTAGTGTAAATTCCAGTTTCTGATTATAGTCCCAGCTGAATTTCTTCTGAGATGTGAGGGGCGTGTCCATGGGGCCTTCACACTGGTTCTTTCTTACTCCTATATTCTTATTCCTAACAGTTCTGCTAGGCAGATCAGAAAAGGAAGTGGGAAAGAATACCATCTTCAGGGGACAGCACAGGGAAAAGCTTTCAGGGGACAAGAAGTATTTTAAGTAATCCCTGCCTTCACTAAATCAAACCTCTATCTAGTTGGAGTCTGGGGATAGTGTGCCCAGACGCTGAAAGCTACTTCTTATCAAGACATGATGATAAGAGCTTACAAAAATAAAGGAGAAGAAGGAAATCTGGACTCTACACTGTGGACATAGCAGGGCTAGACAAGTGATAGCTAGCAGGAGGGGGCTACTATACACATCTAGGGATGCCACTGGGAAGACCAGCCAGCGGAGGCAGTGTCCAGTCTACAGTGTGGTAACCAAGAGCCTAAAGGTTGTTTGAACATATAATCATTTTCATGGTTCAGAATTCAAAAAGCCTAAATGCAGTGTAATGTCTTGGATTGGGTCCTGAAACAGAAAAAAGATGTTAGTGAAATTTGAGATCTTGAGTTTAGTAAATAGTAAAGAACAGACAAAAGGACAAATGGATATACTGTGCATTGAAAAATCTCCCTTCTATTTCTGTTTCCCAGGTACCCAGTTTCCTTCCTGTAATCAACACTATAATTAGTCACGTGTGTCCTTCTAGAGAATTTTTTTAATGCTTATGGAAGCACAGTTGTGTGCATTCTATCTTTAAAAAATGGTAAGATACAACATATAGTTTTCTGGCACTGGCTTGTTAAAAAAAATCTTAAGGTCTTTTAATATTACCTGTTTAGAGCAATCTATTATTTTCAAACATTTTTAGTTTAAATTACACTCCACGACTTCAATAAGTGTGCACTTTGCTTTATCACTTATCACTGTAACAAAGGGTTTTTGTTGAGCTGTGTATAGCATCTTGCAACGTAACCAGGGTTCTGACCTAAAAACATTTAGCCCATAAACAGATCTCAAAGACCTAAAACTTTTGAGAAAGGTCACCATTACCTGTTCGATCTCCAGGTTTGTTTGGCTTAAATCTACCCTAGTGGTTAGAGAGAGAACTTACTTTGCTCTTGGGGAATTGGGGGCCTGTATACCTTGAACATAGGTCTCCAGATGTTCTCATTCTGTGTTTGATTTGGGCACCAGATTCAGTGAGCCCTTGGTAGTCAATAATATAAGCTCTAACTTTTATGTGGTGCTTTCTACTTATAAAGAACTTTACATTATTGGATCTTATTCCTCACAACAACCCCAAGAGAGAACTAAGGTAAGATTTGCCCTTATTTTACCAATGACAAAACCTTCTGGAAGGCCTGGAGACAGGTCTTCTGACTCTAAATCATGTACTTCTTTTCTTGTTTCACACTGATCTTCTTTGTCACCAAAGCTCAATTGATTGGAATGTTTCCTTAACCTGTTTCTACTTCCTCAGTAGATAGTAACTATTGCTGGTGAATATTTGAGGGCTTACTCTTGTCAGCCAATAATCTAAGCATTATATATGCATTACTTAATCTTAGCAACTATGTGAGGTAAGCTTGACAGCCTTGCTGTACAGATGCAGAAACCAAGATTCAGAAAGAATAAGTTATTTGCCAAAAGTCACAGGAATAGTAACTGGTAGAGTTGGGATGTCAACCTATGTCTTCTTCGCTCCAGTGTATACTCTCTTGACCATTGTATATACCGCTCTGAATCACAACTGACTGCCTAATTTCTTTGATTTGCTCTTACCAAGAATTCAAGCAAGTTTTGCTCTGGAAATCTAATACTTTTCTATATATAGTGATAAACTGGAGTATGGAGTTAGGGGATGAAGAAGGCAGTAGTGATAATCCCTGATGATGAGTTCCACAGCTTCTTCTGATTCCATTGTGTGACTCCAGGTAAAGTCCTTTCCTATCAAGTATTCCCAGACATAAAAATGGGATTAAAATGTGGCCATAAAGCAGAGAAAAGAAAATGTGAAATATTGAGGTGAAGCTGAGGGGTAAGTATTTGAGTCCCACAGGATGAAGACATTCTTTGTATAAATAGAAATTTGAAATTAACTATCATTAATGTTATGATAGTTAGTGCTTTGTAATTAATTAAATTCAGGTCTGAAAATCAGTTTTCCAGAATCATCTTGCTAAATGAACGTAGTTGGAAAATGCCTGCATGTGCCTCAGGTCTTCTGAGCATGAGCTGGGCCATTCACTTCTTTGATGGCCTTTTCAATGGGACGACACTTCTGGATCTGCCCTGAATCACCTACATACAGTTTTTTCTCATATGCTGTTGAGAAAGAGACAAGCTTAGTAAGTGTGAGGCAAGAGGTCTGAGAGTGCAACAGTGATGTCATTCAGACTTGCTCAGACTGACTCTTTTCGATTATGGCACCAAGAGCTGTTAGAAGCACAAAAATTGATGGCTGTTGATCCTGCTTGTGCTTCTCCATATTCTAGATGCTTCACCTGACGAACTGGGCAAATCTAACCTTGTCTTAATGACTGAACTGTATATGGGTGTCAGAACTCAGTGCTTTTGTGCTAAGAACAGTCACATTGTTTCCTGAGGGGTGCCTTAAATCCTCAGCCTAATCTCAGCTATTGCCTCTGATGCTCCCTGGTCATTAGTTTCTTCTGGTATGTGTGGGATGTGGAGAGGCGACCCAGGGAACAATGGAGAGGAGAGGAGGATATGGAAACAGCTCAGTGCCACAGTTCTATACTTGCAGAGCTTAGCTGACTTAGGAATTCAGCAAAAGATAGAGCATTTTAATCTGGCAAAAACCTCAGCTAACAGAGACAGAACTGTTTATTGATAAGCAGTTGTAGCTGTCATTTGCTTTCCTGGTTAGAGGTGGCCTCCCAAGATGCTTTTCAGACTCTATCTGAGCAGATGTCTTGTTGTTGACATGGCAATCATTTTTCTAGATGAACTTTTTAAATCAGTGACTTTTGAATATCAGTGTACATTAGAATCACCAGGGGTGCATGGTAAAATGTCCCACCTCATTCTCCAGGAATCTGATTCAGGAGGTCTGGGGTGGAGGCCAGGAATTTGCATTTTCAAACAAGCACCTTAGATGATTCAAATAGTCAGTGTACCACACTCTCCAAAGACTGTCTCAGATTTTGTTTTAGTTTTCATATGGCCCAGCTTTTGAAACAACCTCTTTCTGCTGGACTGTTTTAATCACTTTCTTTATTGAAGGATTTATTAGCATCTCCATGTTTACTACTTGTTTTGTTCTCACATTACCACAGTAACTAGAAAGGAAACCAGAGGTGGGAGGTGGGATTGAGGCATAGGGAGAGGTAAGTCATAATGAGTCAGAGACAGAGGTGATACTTAAAGTCCAGAATTGATGACTCTCAAACCAGGCAATTTTCTGGGGCCTGTTTTCTCAGCTTGTGATTTCATATTTAATCATAGTTATGCTTTAAATGCCCAAATCATTGTGCTTGGGTAAGCAAAGAACATGTGAGTTCTAAACAAAAGAGTTTAGCATCGATCAGTGCGCTAATTTCTGTTTTCCATATCGAGGCTCCTCTAAGCTTCAGCTAATATCTAGATGATGTGTGGAACTGACAATGTGCTTCTCTCTGCACTTGCTTCCTTAATCATTTCTGAAGCCTTTTTTTACGAGTATAAAAGAATATTTTCTGTTCCCCATGCTAATAGGAACCCTTTCTGGCCTTCTAAGTGGTAAAGTATTAAATCAAAACACCTCCTAGCCCTCTGTTTCTCAAACTTGAGTAGTGTTTGGACCCATTTCTAAAGACAAAATATCTTGAAAACTCTCAAAATTAATTTTTATTAGAACGTTACTTAGATTTACAAATATAAAGAAGAAATATGTTCTTTTATTTATAGTTCTTATTCAACTAAAACACCAAAATAGATTTACAAATGGAAATACAAATGAAACCGGAAAACTAATAGTATTCATATTAATGTCATAATAATTTAACATGACAAATGATGTAGTTTGCTGAGACTATACTTTCCCTTGTATTGTGACTATGGTATTGCCTGTGAAAGCTCATCTTCTTATGAGTTCAACAAGCCACCAAGTGACCTATCTCAATTTTCTCACTACTTTTCTGTTAGAACTACTGTGACTGTGCCAATATCATTTGGCTTTCATTTTGTTCATGAAAACAGTATTTTCTTTGAAAATCGACCCCTGTTTTTTTCTCATTATCCCAGCACAATAAAAGCAACACTGAAACACACATGCAAATGTAGTTGCTGAAATCGTGTGGCAACCCAGGTTATAAAGTGGTCATTCAAAAAATCCAAAATATGCTTAAGCGAATCTAAAAAAATGAAAACAAAATTAAAACCCTAGAGAATACATCCACAGGCCTAATTTAAAAAACAGTGTTCAGGTTCACTGGTTCCCAAACTTTCACTACTATCAAATGCCCTATCTATTGTGTTTACTTCCAGGAACCGTATATTTGAAAAAAAAAGGTCTCCTAAATTGCATTTATTAATAATTTTAATTTTTATCAATCAGACACACAGAATTACCATTTCAGAGCTTGTGATAATTATATGTAATTATTACTCTGAGCTGCTTATAGTCCAAAACAAACAGAAAAGGACATTTTAGTTATTCTGTGCTCCCCTAACAGGGGTAAATAAAAATTTTCCTTTGAGTTTTTAAAGAAAGAATTCCATACCCTCACCTCCTCCCACTGCTCCTTGAGGACTCTTGTTGCTCCAGGGAGGCCAGTTTAGCTTTTTTTGTACAAGCAAAGTAGCCACTCCACCCAAGTAGAAAGGATTCAAGCTTGTCCTACTTTTGCTTGACTGTTGTACTTCTAGCACGCTAAAGACCTAAAAAATGGGAGGAAAAAAATACAACAGAAGGCACCATTCCAGTCCCAAACTGAAAAGAAACATAAAAACAAGAGAGCAGCATGTTTTTAACAGCTTGCATGAGGAAAGCGGAAAAAATATTGACTGGGGAGTTTGGACAGCACTGTTCATTTTCTCTCACCGCCCGCGTTATTTGCCTTCCGAAGCACGAGCCAGATACACAATTCTGGCGCACAGGCCAAGGAAGAGGTGGAGGGGTTCTGTGGAGGCTTGAGTCTAGTGGGTAAATGAGGGCTGGAGACACAGTGGCTCAGGGCCAGGATGAAGTCAGGGGAGGCGCTAAGTCATTTTTCCTCCTTGCCTTGGGCATCCTCTTTGGTCCTCCTGAGTCCTAAGAGGTTACAGCACAGATCACACAGGTAGAGCCCTGACCCCTTCAGACTACCACGAGCAAGATGAATCCCTGCCTCTGTTTGTTTCGGCTGGGGAAAGGACGCGGGGGGTCTCACTCACTTTTCCAACCCACTTGCCTTCTGGAGTTCAGACCCACACTCTTCGCAACGCGGGCCAGGCGGAGGCTTCCACCAACCCAATGGCAAGTTGGATTTTCCACATCCGCGGAGCCGGAGCGCAGGGCTCAGCCCGGCCTGCGCACGGGGCGGGGCCCGGGCGCGGGGCGGGGCCCGGGCGCGGGGCGGGGCCCGGGCGCGGGGCGGGGCCCGGGCGCGGGGCGGGGCCCGGGCGCGGGGCGGGTGGCGGTGGCCAGGCGGAGGAGAAAGAACATGGCGGGCGCGGCGGGCCCCGGGACCGGCCCGGGCGCAGCGGGTGGAGATGGAGACGATTCGCTATACCCGATCGCTGTTTTAATTGACGAGCTCCGCAATGAAGACGTGCAGGTACTGGAATCCGGCGGGAGAGCGGGGGCGGGCCGGGAGTGTGACAGGGACGGGGGAAGGCCGGTGCCAACGTGGGGGAGGCCCGGGGATTGAAAGAGCTGGACTCGGAGCAGAAATCGGAGGGTAGAAGTTGAAAGACCCGTGAGGGGCTCCATGCGACCCTCCCGTGGACCTCTTCAACACCTCTCCTCCGGATCTCCTGAGGCGTCGGTCCGGCGCCCCACACGGGCGGTTGTGGGGGAACCGGCTTCCCGCCCTGGCGCCCCTTTCGGGCAGTGCCGAGGGAACGAGGCTGGGCGGGTGGTCCCTGTTGATGCGCGAGCAAGAGGAGGGTGGCGCAGGGCTGCGAGGTGCCTGGAGCCCGCTTCAGGGATGCCAGAGGGCCCTTTGAAGTGCCGGTGGCTGAATGCTTCCCTCTCGTCTTGGAAACTGGCCCGGCTTGTTGGGTAGAACGAGTGGGATAGCCAGTTAACCTAGAGGAGCCGGTGTATCAGCTCTGATGGAACGAACTCTTTGAAAAGGTAGGAGTTGTAATCAACCGTTTCACCTGCTTCACCACTGCCAAAGTTCTCCTTTTAAAATTGCCTCACTTCCTGGATATTGTATTCTCTTTCATTCATTGCTCCAATGGGCCCTTCATAGTGTTTCTCTTAGGAGATCTTCCTTTGGCTAAAGAAGCCGTGTTACACTGCTCCTGAGGTTCCTCATAGGATAAAACCTAAATTGAAGGTTTTCCTCATTTTTACCATGTCATTATGTCACCTGTTTGCAACTTTTGTTTTTGGTCTAAATCACAACTGTTTCTTTACTTCATTATTTCTACCTTTTTTTTTTTTTTTAAAGCTCCGTCTCAACAGTATTAAGAAATTATCAACAATTGCTCTTGCACTTGGGGTAGAAAGGACGAGAACTGAACTGCTGCCATTCCTTACAGGTATGCAAATCTTTGTTTAAAGAAAAGCATGGGCATTAACGTATTCCAGTGGCTTTTAAAACTTTGTTTCTTAGAATTTATTACTCACAGTGTTAAGTACTAAACTGAACATGATGCTTTCTGTGCAGAAGAAACAGGATGATGGAACATATTGTAAGGTGGCCAGATGTATTCTAACCTTAAATATTTAACTAATAGGAAAGTAATTGACATGGGACTATAAATTTCTAATTTATTGTATAAAATAAATCCAGGAAGACTCCTGATTGAGAAGGAAGAAAACATTTAGGATAGTGACAGGACCATTTAGTTATACAATGAGTCTATTCCTAGTTTTGTGTGAGTGTCCAGCTCTGGGCTAGTTATCCTTATTGATGAGTACTTGGTTGTTGTCAATTCCAGATACAATTTATGATGAAGATGAGGTACTGTTAGCTCTTGCTGAGCAGCTCGGAAATTTCACTGGCCTGGTGGGAGGTCCTGACTTTGCCCACTGTTTGTTGGTGAGTATATTCTACCTACCCTCCTTCTAGAACTTTTGCAATATAAATGATACATTGTTTGGTGATAGGCACACTGCAGCATTTTTTATGCAGATCTTTTTTTATGGATAGTCCCAGTATTAGTTATGGAGAGAACAAACAATGTAGACACTTTGGATTCAACTCTTTATTTTTTTTCTGAGTACAGATATAAGAACTTCTTCCTCTCTCCCTGTCTTCCTCTGCAGGCTTGTTTGTTTAGAGGTTGGGAGAAAAAGATTTGATTGTTTCTGTTTATGCTTTTTTTCCCTCCTGAAATTAGAAATCTTAATTCTCATCAACAATGTCATGACTTTGGAACATTTATTAGCTTCTTGTTTTAGATCGTAAGTATAGCTTTTACTTCTGACTTTGTGAATTTGATGAGTTCAGTTAAATTTAGTTGACAATTGTTGGTAGCCTACTATGTCAGGTACTGAAGTCCTGTCCTAAAGTGTTAACAGATAATTACTGTACAGGGTTAGATGGAAAAATAGAAGCCCTTTCAAGGAACCCAAGTAATAGGAGAAAGGGATTATTAACCCAGGGTGATCAGGGAAAACCTCTTGGGAGATGATGTCTGAACTAGGTTTTGAAGGATGACTAGGAATTTGACAGTTAGACAAGATATGGATATATGGTTAAAGGCTTAAATACTGACTGTATGATGCTGACTCTTATGCTTTTTGTGTCTACCTCCAGTCTTTCCATGGAACTCTAGATAGAGATATAGAAAGATAGATATAAATATTTATCTCTCTGTTTCTTTCTACATCTGCCTATGATTTTTTTCTACTTGGATGTCAAACAGGCATTTCAAATTTAATATGCCTAAACAGAACTCAGTCATCTCCCCAAAATATACCTCTCATGTTTTCCTGTCTCAGTAAATGGCATTACCATCTCCCCAGCTGCACAAGCGAAAACCGAGAAGACATTCTTAAATCTTCTTTCCCTCATTTTCCACATCTAATCCATTAGTAAATCCTGTAGATTATCTATATATAATTCCAAAGCAGCCCACTCTCCTTCATCCCTACTACTACCTAGCTCAACTTTCCTCTAGATTACTGCAGTAACTTTCTAACTAGTTGCCTTCCACCTACCCCTATAGTTCACTTTTTATCCCACAACCCACAGATGGCTCTTGGAAAGTTCAGATTTCTACCTTAGTTTGTGTCTTAGCTTATAAAACCTGCCTCTATGGGCTTATCTAATCCCCTACTCTCTCTTGATAACCTCATTCCATTCACAATGGTCTTCTTTCTGTTCTTTGAAAAAAACAAGCTTATTATTGTTTTAAGACTGTTGCCCTAGGTATTCTCTCTAATAAAATGGACGTTTGAGCTTCCTGTGACTGACTTCCTGTCATTCAGATACCAGCTTTAATGTGTCCTGTCAGAGAGGCCTTCTCTGATTACACAACCTGAAATTGCCTGCCAGTCACCCCTTATCACATCCTGTTCTATTTCTTTACAGAGTACTCATCACTATCTAATTGTAGTCTTCATTAGTTATCTTCCTCCATTAGAACATAAACTTCACTAGACCAAGGAATCTGTCTGCCTGTTTCTTCTCTAGCCTCAGTGCTAGAATATAATAATAATCCTTTACTGAAAGGTTTGAGTTTTGAAGCTTAGGTACAGGTTGTGTTGCTGGATGGAGTATAAAGTGTTGGGCAGGTGTAGGCAGGAGTGGTGGTCAGGGGGCATTAGGAAAAGAGCGTGGAGAAATAGGCAGAGTTCAAATCAAAAGACAGCTCGTATGCAATTTTCAAGAGCTTGTTCTTATCCTGTAGTAGTGATAGAGATTATCCAATGATAGTGCATCAGAGAAGGTCAGAAAGTAGGGGCAGATCATGTAAGAAAGCATATCTTTTCAAAGGGCTTCTGAAATACCTCTTAGAAAGCTGAGTACTTTCTACATCTGTATATCAAATAGTTTTTGAAATGGATTATTAAGTAGACATGCTTCTTTCATTTTACTTATTTTAATTCTGTTTTACTCTCTTGGTCAGTTTTAAATGTGGCTTTTGTGTTTAACATTTGCAGCCCACGGCATGACTAAATGCAAACCCAGAAAGGACGAGGTTCAGAGAACCAGCCCACTTTCACTTTCACTGGGTGATGTCACTGATCCTAGTCCAGACCAACCCCTTTGGTCTCTTTTTTTTCTAAAGCTACAAGCAAGGATTCTTACCATCTCTGTACTCTTCACTTAATTGTTTGTCAGAAACTCCTGCTATATGTTTGGCTCATGGAAAGATTTTGGATGTATTCTGAAAGAAATTAATTTAAATCCAGCCTTTTAAATTTGGATAAGTTGATTGTGTGGAGCTAGTAGACAAGGGTTCCTTGCAACTCCAAGAATGGTAGAATAATACTCTAAAAGCTGTGGACTCAGTGGCCTGATATCATTATGTATTTGTGGTGCTCAGTGTTGCTCATGTTTTTGCATTTACTGTTGATGAAATATACATGATCCTATTTGGATTTGGCTACATATCTTTTAAACCTAGTGATTCAGCTCACAATAATATTAATATTGTGTCAAGTCTCTTTCACTGTGTCATTTGTAGACACCATCTGGGAATTGCCATCTGGGACATGAGATCTTGGCTGTCCTACAGAAGTCGTGTCTTCAGGTTGGACACACCATATGTTATCACTGTGTGAACTGAAAGTAACCATTTGGTGTGATGTAGCTAACATTCTGGTTACATGTACCACCTCCCTTCAGACACTTTAAAAGGTGATAATCTGTATCTAACCTGATTCAATACCTCTTCTCTGGTTTTCCTTTTTTGGTTTATTCAGCCTCCTTTGGAAAGTCTGGCAACTGTGGAAGAGACAGTGGTTCGAGACAAGGCTGTGGAATCCCTGAGGCAGATCTCCCAGGAGCATACTCCTATTGCTCTGGAAGCTCACTTTGTACCTCTGGTGAAGCGCTTAGCGAGTGGGGATTGGTTTACTTCTCGCACATCTGCATGTGGTTTGTTCAGCGTTTGCTATCCCAGGGCTTCAAATGCTATCAAAGCAGAAATTAGACAGTAAGATATGGATTTTTTTCTTTATTTTTAGTTATTTGGGGTTGTTGGGAACTTATAGCTGACAATTTACACAGTATCCTGTTATCAGGATAGTAGGATTTGATGACATCACTTTTTATTGTCCAGTTGAATACATTAGTGGTTTTATCTTTATTACTTCTATGAGGTGAAGTCTAATCACTGATATTTATAAGAGAAAACCTCTAAAATGTCTTGCTCTGTGTGTGCATGTGTGTGTTTTGGGTGTTTAAGAAATGGTATTTGACAGGAAGTATCTTCATTATTTTATTTGCTCCAGGCACTTCCGTTCCTTGTGCTCGGATGACACACCAATGGTACGTCGTGCTGCTGCTTCCAAATTGGGCGAATTTGCAAAAGTTTTAGAATTAGACAGTGTGAAAAGCGAAATTGTTCCATTGTTCACTAATCTAGCTTCAGATGAACAGGTAAGTATTTAAGGTACATAGATATGCTCCTCTTCGCTAACATTTTCAGAATTTCTTTGGGGAGTTTGATTCTCATGTTAAGATCTTTTTTGTAAAATTAATACTTAATTCTGGCCTGGATAAAGGTGAATAAAACTCACTTCAGTGTCTTTATAATTCTTTCTTAATCAGACCATGATTTTCTCTTATGCTAGCAGCTGTTAAAAGAATGGGAAGTCAGAGGAAATAGGAACCAAAATTAGAAAGGAAGATCAAAACTGCATTAAGGGTTAACATAGGTTTGTGCTCTGCATGCTGGATTGTCATATGGGAGGGTAATGTTTCCTGGAGTTTTTGACTGTCAGATAAACAAGCACAGCATGTATTAGGAAAGCTATTTGACCTTTTGCATCCTCTGTACGAGTGTTTAGAATGACTTTGAATAATAGCAATTTTAAATCCAAGGCCCTAGATCTCTTTGGTGTAGAAATAACAATAATAAAATAGTGATTATCTAAATAAAATACTTAATCTTAGCCTGTTTAAAGTGGTTTACATATATGAAGTAATTCATTTCTCACAACAGATACCCCCTTTTACATTTTACGAGATAGAGGCACAGAAAATTGAAGTAACTTGCTCAAGGTGGAATACTTAGCAGTGGTGGAGTTAGGATTGGAATTTAGGTAGTTTGGCTCCAGAGTTCACAGCCTTCACAGCAAGGTTACACTGCTTCTTTGTATAGCGCTTCAGAGGATCAGCCCTCAGAGTTTCTGGACTCTAGAAGAGTCCTTTTGGATTTTTAATTTGCGTATAGTTTGCCCTAGAATCATTTTTAAGTGTATAGGACCAAGAGCACCAGGCACATACTGATAAATCTCATTTTTAGATTCTAAATCTAAGATGGTAAATCTTACTTTAAAAATAAAGAAAAAAATTTTAAGTAGCATATAGAAAAAACAGCACAAAATGTACAACTTAATAAATTGTTAGAATTCATTCCCCACTACCCACCCACTTAATCAAGATTAACACTTTATCTTGACTTTTATGGTAACCGCCTCCTTACTTCTCTTTGTACTTTTATTACTCAGATGTTATAGTTTAAGACAGCACTGTCCAACAGAACTATAATGTAGGCTACCTATTTTAAGTTTTCTAGTAACCACATTTTTAAAAGTAAAAACAAGTGAAAGTAATTATAATACATTTTATTTAACCCAATATACCCAAAATAATTATCATTCTAACATGGGGCACTGGCCACTTTTCCAGTACTCAGAAGCCACATGTAGATGGTGGTTACCACATTGGGCAGCTCAGGTTTAGAATCCTCGTTTGGGATTTTGTTGATTGTATTTCCCGTGGTATAATTTAACATTTTATTTTGTCCTCTGTATCTCCTGCAAAATGGTGGTTGAATCTACAGCAGGGCTTTTACAAACTTTTTCAGTAAAGGACCAAATAGTAAATATTTTAGTCTTTGTTGTTTAGATAGTCTGCCGTAAACTACTCAGCTCTGCTGTTGTAGCTGGAAAGCACCATAATATGTAAACTAATGGGCGTGATGGTGTTCCAGTAACACTTGATTTACAGAAACTGACTGTGTCCTGGATTTCACCAGTTTTTCCCCCACCCCTGATCTAGAGGCTCAGTGAGATTTAGTTCAATATTTTGGGGGTGATAAAATCACTTCATAGTAGGGTATACTTTTCATCAAGAGGCATATAATGTCTAGGTGTGGTATTAGCAATTGATGCTCAAAAAACATTAAGTGCTCAATTGTAAAATATGTGTATATGTATATTCTCTCCAACCACTGATAGAATTGCTGCTCCTAGCTTATTTGTTCATTAAAAAAAATATTTATTGAGCACCTACAACATATCAGGCACTGTTCTGGTGCTGGGATACAGTGTTAAACAAGGCATATAAGGACACTGCTGTCATGGAGTTTACATTTTAATGAAGGAAAACAGATGAATAAGCAAAATATCAGGGGTAAATGCTATGAGGAAAATAGGGTGACATAATTGGGAGTGATTTCTCCAGACTGGCTAGTCAGAGAAGGGCTGTGAAGAGGTGACATAAACTGAGACAAGAAAGAAGAATGCCAGCCATGCCCTTTCCTGGAGTGTCAGAGCTCCCGGAAAAGAGAATTCCAGGAAGAGAGGACACTTAGTGTGAAGACCCTAAGGTTAGAATATAGTGAGTGAAAGGGACTCTGGTAAACAGATGAGGTTGGAGAAGTTAAGCAGGGGCCCGATCTTGGAGAGCCTTTAAGAGTTTGGGTTTTCTTTTCTAGGTGCAATGAGAGTACACCTAGATTTTAAGCAGGGGTGTAACTTGATATAATTTACATTTTTAAAAGATTGTTCTGGCTTCAAGATGGAAACTAAATTATAAGGTGGGGGTTGAGAGTAGAAACAGGAAGGAAACTTGTGTAATAATCTAGGTAAGACACAATGGTGAACCAGGGAGGTAGAGTAAAGATGGAGAGAATCTGGAGATAGGTTCGGATGGAGTTAAACTGTGATTGGATTGAATGAGGGGAAGAGGCATCAGGAGATTGTGATTTTTGGCTTGAGCAATTGGATGGGTGGATAGTGTCATTGCTGACTGAGATGGAGACGATTCTAGGAGGAGTAGCAGCTCTCAGGAGAAAATTAGGAGTTCTACAAGAAATGTGATTGGTTTAACAAATATTTTTTGATATCTATTTCCATAGGTGATGTTAGTCCCTGGATTTAGCATTGTTTTTCAGATCCAAAAATATGTATAGCCTAGTTTTGTACTTTTTAGGTTGTTCTTTTGGATAGAGAAGTGAGCTTCTTGGGCATATAGTAAGTTATTATTGATCTCCAATTTTTAGAATTTATAATATTTTGAAAAGGTAGAGTCACTGTTATCTCGTGTGTATGTACATATTTCCACATATGTATGTTATATTTAATTATATGTCTATATACACATATACTATTAAAATTTTGTCCTGTTTCTTTGTGCTTTTATGTTTGCATATTTTTAGTTTCTACTAGTATATTTATGATTCTCAAATCTGTAGTCTCAATTCCTAATTTTTCATTGATTTATCTAAGGACATATAGGTATCACATTGACACTTGGCAGTTTACATTTAGGAAGCTCAGTTCATTAATCCCATATCTTTCTAATTATTTCTGCTGCATTTTTCTAGGCTTAGCTACCTCAAAATTATTCTGTCCTCGATTCTCAACATTCAAAATCAAAGAATATTATTATGATTATGATTATGATTATACTGTTTTAATTTGTTTTTTTTGTGTGTATTTCTTTTCATGTCATTATCTCATGCTTAAACTCCTGCCACCCCAAACTGAGTACAGGTTTTTCCCTGCTCTGAAAATAGAGCATTCTTATGAAACCTTTCGTAAGCTGAAATGGCATAAAATGAAGAAGCAGTTACCTTAGGATACATCTTGCTAACAAATGCACAATATAAATTGAGATAAAGCTCAAATGCTGACAGACACAGCTCAAAGCAATAGCGCTTGACGCTGACATGCTGAGTGAGGTTCCCAGGAAGATTGGTGGGGTCACTCTTGCTGCCCGGGGTGCGTGCTGCCTCTATAAAGGCTTGTACAAAACAAATGCTGAGTGCTGTTTTTGCTTTCCATCTTTTTCTGTGAAAGCAGAAATCTTTTTTAGATTTCTTTTGGGTAGCAAAAACAGATATTACTAATGTAGGTCTTCTGTCAAACCAAAGTGACGTAAAGTAGAACTTTGGAAAAGCAGAGGTACCTGTGTTTTGAAAACTTGAGCTTCCTGAGTGATTCCCTTTCTCTTTTCTGATGTGTTATAAGCAACTTGTACAAGCATAGTTTTCATTTTTATCTCTCAACCTCTAACACGAGTCTTTGAAAACATAAAAAGGTTCTTCTTTTTTCAATTAATCTTTATGATTTCATTTTGTTTTCCTTAACAAAAAGTCTGTCCTCTGACAAACGTAAATATTTTGCTTCTTTATGGCTTCTTTGCCTTTATGGCTTCGGTAAAGGGAGCAGCTATTTCAAGACATAAAGATATGAAGCTGCATGTAACGTGGTTTTTGGGTTTTTTTTTAAATGATACCATAGCACTGCTACACACCATGCATTCTGGCTGTCAGTAAATATTGTTTTAATAGAAAGAAATTTTGTTCCTTTAGGATTCAGTGCGCCTCTTAGCTGTAGAAGCTTGTGTCAGTATTGCTCAGCTACTGTCTCAGGATGACCTTGAGGTTCTGGTGATGCCTACACTTCGACAAGCAGCGGAAGATAAATCTTGGCGAGTTCGCTATATGGTAGCTGACAAATTTTCAGAGGTAAAAATATTACACTGACATATATTAAGTACTGAAGAAAAAAAACCCAAACTCACAAATTTGCTATTGCACCAAAAGTTTCTGAATTAATTCTTCTGAATGAGAAGAGTTTGTGGCAAAAATACATACTTGAAGATTACACTGTTTTGTTCATGTTTTTTTTGTTAGTATGCATTAAAACCTGTACAAATTCTTTTATAGCTTCAGAAAGCTGTGGGTCCTAAAATCACCCTAAATGACCTCATCCCCGCCTTTCAGAACCTACTTAAAGACTGTGAAGCTGAAGTCCGAGCAGCTGCTGCCCACAAAGTAAAAGGTTGAGTTCAGTTTATGTTGCACTATGTGTCAATTTGTTTTGGTGCATTGTATTATGTCAGTGGATTTTGTATGATTTTTTGTTCTAGAATATGTTTTTAAGAACATAGAGATGATTTTAATGTGTGGCAATGTTACAGTGTCATATAAAGCTACTCCCATTATATTTAAAACCAGCCATTTTATCTTGTTTCTGTAAAAAAAAACCAACAACAACAACAACAAAAAAACCAGGTTGGATTGGTGTGACACACAGTACCGTATAGATTGATGAAAAAGTGCATTTAAATGAGTACCATTTTTCCTTCTTGGAGCTTATTTGCTTAAACATATGACTTGATTTAACTTGTAAATGTTGATAAGCTTGGTTAAATTTCTTCATTTGGCTCCTTTTAAATATCTCTATGTAAGCATTACTTCTATTTTTCAGTTTTCTATTTTTCCATCTCTTTTAGAACTTTGTGAGAACTTGTCCATTGAAGGTAGAGAGACTATAATTATGAATCAAATTCTGCCCTGTATTAAGGTAAACCTAACCTTATTTTTTGTTTTACTCTTTCCTATATGAAGGTAGACCTTTCCTCAATTTTCTTGTTTTGCTTTAAAGCTCTTTGAGTTTGAAGGTGGACAAGGGATGAATGGGACAGATATGTTAATGTGTGATATTGTTATTTATCACTGCATTGTAATTGTAAAATGCTCTTTGGTGCATAGATCTGACAGATGGTCTAAAGAAATATTATCAACTAATCAATATTGAAATACTGTTGTCTTTTTAAATCTTTTGGAAAACGATATGAAAGTTTCTGTTGTCTTGCCAAAAAAAAGGCTTTTAATTTTTTTTATTTTAGGAATTAGTATCTGATACAAATCAGCATGTCAAATCAGCTCTAGCTTCTGTAATCATGGGATTGTCTACCATTTTGGGCAAAGAGAATACCATTGAACATCTTCTACCTCTTTTTTTAGCTCAGTTAAAGGATGAGGTAAGTCTGGCTATAAATGCTTTTTTTGTTTTTTTGTTTTTTTTTGTTTTTAGGCAGCAACCCTTGGTGGACCTCACAGATTGCAAGACCTTGTCAGCTTACAATCCCTTATTTATTTTTTAACGCTTGCATTAGCTGGTCTTCCTAGGTGGTCTCCCTTCTAAGTACTAACCAGGCCCGACCCTGCTTAGCTTCTAAGATCAGACAGGATTGGGCTTGTTCAAGGTAGCATGACCGTAGACTGGCTATAAATTCTGTTGCTTGATAGTTGGCGATTTGGTTTGGGGTTTCACTAAAGTAGAACCCAAAACACAGGGATGAAGGGATTTTAAAAAGTAACTTATTTTAAACCAGTGATAATACCTGTTTTTGAATATGGAGTTGCAAGTTCCCCAGAAAATGAGCACATGGAGCCATTGATACAGACTTTAAAATGTCTGTCCAATTCCTGGTGATATGCACTGGCTTCTTTTTTTAAACTTAATGTATCTTTTAAAAAAGGTTTCATTAAATTTAAATATAATATCAATATTATAGTGATACTATATTGAGTAATACTATATACCAGGTATATTCATGTATTACTTTTCATGTATTACATGTCATCCTCACGACAATCTTATGAGGCAGTTCTTATCTCCATTTACGATGAGGAAGCTGGGTGCAATGGCTGAGAACCCAGTTTTCAGCAATGGCAGATCTGGAGTTTGAATACATGTAATTTGATTCCAGAGCCTTTGCTCTTTACCATCCTGTAGACTTTTCATTGAAAGTTCTGGTTAAGATCATTTACATTTATTTGCTTTGAATTATTTGTATACTTAGTATTAAGTATTTCTTCTAAGATTATACTTTTTTCCACCTGCGTCAATATTTTCTTATTTTAGAACTTTATTGAGCAGTTTTTATCTCATTGTGACAGTAGGAAAATACTAGGCAGAGAACTTGATTTTTATATGTTTTTTTTTTTGGTGCTTATGTACTTGTAGTGTCCTGAAGTTCGTCTGAATATCATCTCCAATTTGGATTGTGTAAATGAAGTAATTGGAATCCGTCAGCTCTCTCAGTCTCTTCTTCCTGCCATAGTGGAGCTGGCTGAAGATGCCAAGTGGAGGGTCCGGTTGGCCATCATTGAGTATATGCCACTGCTGGCAGGTCAGCTGGTGAGTATGTGTGCTCCTTGAAATGAAGGATAGCATCAGCTAGTGGAACAGATTTATCATGGCAAGTAGGAGGCCCCAGCAACTTGTATGATTATGTTCATTTACACCATTCATTTAGTTTTATTTTCTTTAGAAGCATTTATTTCTAACAAAAAGGAATTTTAGAAACACATTTCACCTCACCACCACCTAAAAGCAAAGCCATAGAAGATTGTAATCAGTTTCTTGGTATATGTGATGTAGATTTTGTGGTATTTAAAGTCTCTGTGACTTAAGAAATATTTAACTGAGAGGAAAAGGGAATATGGTTTCAAGATAAGTCTGCTTTGATTTATTTTCAGCTTCCCTGTTTCTCTATATCTTGAGCAAAATGTCTCTGGTTACTGCTTTTCCTACATTCTGTTTAAAGGGAGTTGAGGAATAAGACTAGAAAAAGAGTATTGAAGTTTGTAATGCAAGTATTGTGGCCGAAATCCACCTTGTCAAATTGTCTGTTACCATTTGAGTTTCATGATTATTTTACTCTGATATTATCAGTTAAAATTTCAACACTTGTTTTTAAAGCCACATCCTTTCCTTTCTTTTTCAGAATAGGTGCCTTATACAGTTTTAAGTTTGATACACTCTTACCCTGTTGGTAGCATTTATTACAGTGTATTGTAACTGTTAAAATCTAGTTGGGGAGATAGACAAGTGATCTTTTAGGGACTGTGTTCAGTGTTTTATTTTTAGTGCCTACCATAGTGTCTGGCATTAATCAGGCACTTAACATTTATTCAGTGTTAAATAAATGATGACCTGAGTGTTTTTTGAGAAAGCTCATAATGTCATGTCATTTAACAGCAAACATTGCAGTTTGTTTCCCCTCTCAACCGCACTTCCATTCCTTTCAGATCATAGCATATAGGATTTATTTTTCCTTTCTTGGACAACTGAATTTGTATTGCTAATTTTTGTATATTTATTTTATGAAATGCATCTTGTACATGTCTGGCATCACATGTTAAATAAAATTTGAAGTATTCCATTCTTTAAAATGAATGCCAAAGATATTATATAGCTAAAACGGTCAGGCAAAGTCTTCTTATCACCTTTTGTTTGTCACTCCCAAGTACTGAGGGGGTCATCTTCTGTTCTTCACTGGTGACTTATGGATCACCTCTCCAGAGTGGAAAGCAGCAGTGGCTAACTGGTTTGCTAAACAGCTGTTTAGAAGGAAGGGTTAATTTAAGTACTCATTTTTTTTTAACTTCTGCTTCTCTTAAACCTGGGAAGTCAGCAAAGGTTGGTAGCTCTATGGAAGAGTATGGAAGCAAGGCAGATGGTCAGACTTTGGCTGACTCATACCTGTCTGGCAGGGGTGAAATACATTGGTCATGAACATTTTGCTATACAATTTCAATTTCTTGTTAGTTTTATATACTTTACTATTTTTTATCTGTAAAGTTTTATATAAAGTAGTCAATTTATAAAATTCTTTCATTACTTTTTGTGTGGCCTGGCTTGTGGACCATCATGGATAAATGTAAAGGTGAAACACAAAAATTAGGAAATGAAAGCTAATTAAGACAAAAACCCGTAAGCTGGAATGAGAAGGAAAGCTTTGAGAGCTGACATGGTAACCTAAGTATATGCTAAAACTTGTTCATAATCCATTATAAAACTATAATATGCTATTAAATCACTTTTCAAAGTGCTGAAACTTTTTATTACATCTTTTTATTTAAAATATGTAGTCACCAGTCAGGAAATTCTTAGGACCCAAAGAAATGTTTAGACCCAAAAGGAGGCGTTAGGAAAACATGTATCACAGCATTCTCTCACATGATACAGAAGTTCCATAGTGACAAGTCTATGTGAATCAGCTCCAGGACCTTGTCTCCAGTGCTGGAGAGGCTACCCATTCACAGAAAGAGCAACACCAGGAGAGCCGGGATGCTTCCACCTGTGACTATGCTGGAACCGTGTCACCTATAGTCTTGTGCCTGCTTTATTCTCCCTCTGCTTTCTTTAATCATCTCAGAAATACTATGTATAATTGGGAATATCTCTCTTTCTTGATGCCAGTTTTTTCATCCTTAATGATTTATTATATTAACTAAAAAGAGAAATTTTGAGAATTATTAATATTATTGACAGGTATTTACTGGGTAAATCAGTTTTACAAATTATGTAGAGGTTGCTTGGCAGACCATCCACACTGCATTCTCTCTACTCATCTGCAGTATTGTATCTGGCAACCAGTTCTCTCCTACTTAGCAGGGCTTGGGCCATCTCACTTATCTTTTCTTTGTTTATGATTTCTATCTAATAAAGTAGACTTACAATAAGTAAATAAAAATCCCATATTATTCCTTTTCTGGTTGATTTCATTAATTCATCTAGTTTGGAAACAAATTTTTTGTTGTTTAACTCTCAGGTCATGTTGGTGTAATCTGAATAGATCATCCTGATTTCTAAACTTTGGAGATGTGTATTAATGGAATTTTCTATATCCATAGGGTGTGGAATTCTTTGATGAAAAGCTGAATTCTTTATGTATGGCCTGGCTCGTGGACCATGGTAAGCAAATAAGTTAAAAACAGGTTATTATGGAAGACTCCTGGTTTTGCATATATCCCATTTTGTTTATTTCTTTTTTAGATAAGACCCCTGGTCTGACCAGATATTTTGCCTTTCCAGTGTAGGGATGAAGAAGGACTGATTAAAGTCCCATTAGCTTCCTCTGAACACATGTTACATTTCTATTTTCTAGAAACTTTATTTTCTCCATTAAACAATCTCTTCGCCCTGTTTCTTACTCATTCTATTACATTATTTTCTGACTCTCTCTTTTATACATATATTCAACTTTTTATTATCCTCAGGTCTTCTGCTTCACCATACAGGCAGTCTTTTGTGCCTTCAGCCACTCTAGACTGGGTTGGACAGGGATTGGCCAGTCAGATGATAGTCCTATGAGGAAGAAAAGGCTATTTGGCTTCTTTGAGGTATCAGAGAAGGAGGTGTACAGGGTCACAGTAAAGGAGTCTAGGAGTGGGAGATGTCAGCTATGACTTAAGACAAAGAGGGCCCAGATTTCTGCTTTTGGTGAAAGGCAAGTTTACTGCCTATGCCCTTAGCTGCTGCTGCCATAATGCTGAGAGAAGGTGAGCTGTGAGCTCAGGGCAGGGTCAGATGGGACAGCATTTAGAAAACAGGTTTTTTAATATTTTATCTTCTCTTTGCATTTATAACATAATTCATTTCAGCAGTCACAGAATCCTTTACTTCAAATGCCACAAACTATTATACAAATGGAAACTGGTACTGCTGCTTATCATAATATACAAGACTATTGATGTTATATATAAAACCATTTTATATGTTAATTTGTTAGCAGTTGACTTTTTGACAAGGTCTCAGGTGTATGTGTCTTCTCTTGTCAGCTAGGCAGCAGTGGGTAGGAAGGGTGCCCTCTGTACTGGTGAGATCCAGTGCAAAGCCCCAGGTCCAGATCAGCAGCTTTCGTGTCTGAGACCTGTCAGGTCTCATAACATAGTGTCCTGTGAGCTTCAGTTACATATTTTGGTAGATATGATAGGCATCCTGTTTCATTTCCACAGCATCTTATGTACACTTCATGCATTCAGTGTATCTTTGTTCTTCCGTAGTTCTTAAACCTGGATATTTGGGAGAAGTGGAGTATTTGTGTCTGCTTTGATACGTATGCAAAGGGCATATTTGGATCATGTGGGCAGTCATATGGTTAAGAGAATGAAGATGAGGGATATGAAAAGGGCAAATCTCAGAAAGGCACCTATACATTGATAATTTCAGTATTTTCAGACTAGATTTTGAAGACTATTTTTTCTTCTCCAACATTACCTTTTTATGGCCTCATTTTATTTTCTTTTCAAATGAAACTTAAGTTTGGCAAATCATAGGAAGAATTTCCTCTCTTTTTAGAAAAACATGTTTATATTATTTCTGATACATATTTAACGTTAGTGAGACTGACATGTCCCCAGAAGATCATTCTGTACTTTCTTAGAAAGCTGGCATTTTAGATTTATTTTGAGGAACTTCTAAATCTTCACATTCTATGTAGGATTGCTCTATGTAAGTTGATTTACCCCTTTCTTTTTCCTCTGATTTTTCTTCCACTTTGGGAGCAGGAGAGACCTTTGTTTGTTTGTTTGTTTGTTTGTTTGTTTTTGTAGCGGTTTACTAAAGTGGGCAGTACAAGCATTTTTTGTGTTTTTATTTTACTTTTATTTTTTAAATTTATTTTTTTATGGTGACATTGGTTAATTAAATGCAATAATTTCAGCTATACACTTTAACTGTAAGGCATATATATATTTACACTGTGTGTTTACCTACCATAGTTAGATTTCTGTCACCATACAAGCATTCTTTGAACCGATGAAATGTCAGCTCTGATATCGTTCTATATTTAATTAATCACATAGGTTTTTTGTTGTCTTTACATTTTAGATAACTGCTATATATTAATTGATCACTGATCAATTTATTTTTTTGGAATATTTTTTTGATTATAAAACTACTAAAAGAATATTATGAAAAATCCATAGATGTGTAAGGAAGAATGTGTCACTTACCTCTGTTCTCATGGTTGAATGGACAATATTGATCAGGGGGAGGAATTTAGAAGGAGAATTTATTTTTTATAGGAGAAAGGAAAAACTATCAAAGTCAATGAGCATGTAGAATATATTAGACATTGAGAGGAACCTTGCAAGTCAGGCAGACCTTGAGGGGAGTAGGATAGAGGGAGGAACAGAGACAAAACAAGGAGAGAAAACAGGCAGAACTATGGAATAGTTTGCATTCTTTTGGCAACAAAATTGAGAGGAGCCAAGAACATAGTAGACATCTGGCCAAGTAGAGTTGAGTGCAGTTAAGGTATGGGTCAAGGCCAAGTTCATGTGCTCTCTGTCTCTGGTTTCTCTGGTAGTGAGATCCCTTCCTATGATAATGGCATTAGGATGAGAAAAATCTCAAACAAATTGAAAAACAATTGGAGGAGAAGACGTATATTCTAGCTAGCTCCTTCTCAGTAGGCAGAGGGGCTGGGCTGAAGACAGACTGTGAACGTGAAGAGAGAGAATTTGTATTGTGGATAAAACAGTTGACTTGAGCTTATTCTTAGAGAGTGCTTGTAGATACTACTGACGGATTGATTCTCCCATAGAGTTTGGTCAGGTTGCGTGTTGATAATATATAGTTCCTTGGCTATGCCATCTTGCCTGTTCTCATCAGTGGCATAACCTATAAGGCTCTGTGGACTGGGAATAGTTGGATACTTCCTGCCCAGAAGTGTTGTATAAATTGTCTGGGATTGGGACTGTGGCTTATATAGCTATTCCTGTCCATTATATCACCAGCAGGGTTGGGCCTACCTGGAGAGAGAAGGATAAGGAATCAGTATCCTCCCACCCTAGATTTGTTATCTAAGTCCCAATGTTGATTTGTATCGGACCTGTGAAATGAAGTAGCACCTGTCTTTCTTTAGTGCTGCATATAGCAACCAGTTGTTGAGAAGATAGTAGTTTAGACCCTGTTTAGATTTAGTGTTTTTGGTAAATGATCTTACAGGGAATTATTAGATGTTAAAGTAGGTACCTTTATTCACAGAAGGCATTTGACATGTCACAAAAATTTTTAAGGGAAAATAGGCAAGTTGTTTTGATGTTTTTATTTGCTGTTGTGTAGATGACCACAGTGGCCTCTAAATGACCTCCTCGTTGTCCACCATCTAAATTTAGCTTCCAAGGTGCTCTGTGTTCTTGGTCTACCCTAACTGTCCAACCTCACATTTTCACAACTTTCAGTTGTTTGCTTTGTGTCCTTTGTAAAATGTATTGCCCTTTCCAAGAATTCCTGTCCTTTTCTTTCTGTTGAACACAAATCCCCTCTAATCTTTGAGGCCCAGTACAAGACCTCTCTCTTTCCCAAAGCCTTCTCAGGCCTTCCTGTTCTCTCTTCTCTGCTACAGCCCATATGGTCTTTACTACACAATTTTATACATTATTATATTCAGTCTTTTACCATGTGTCGTCTTGGAATACTTTAGCTTTCATTTATTTGATAGAGTGTTTGATCTTTGAGAGGAAGGGTCTTACGTATTCTTCTTATAACACATAGCAAATAGTAGACACTTATATTTGTTAATTAATTAATGATGCCTGTAATGAGCTCCTTACCTCCTTTTTCCTTAGACATATTATACATTTTGAAGCTGTAATAAAACCAAGTCAGTATGAACTGTAGTTGAGCATGTTTGCCATTGTATGGCTAAATTTGGAGTATGTTTGCAGAATTTTGTTTTTGGTCCACCTTTGATGATGATGGAAGTAAATTAGGTTATGCTTAAATGTAAGCAGAATGACAGTATGTTCTTCACCTCTTCTGCAGTGTATGCCATTCGTGAAGCTGCCACCAACAACCTCATGAAACTAGTTCAGAAGTTTGGTATAGAGTGGGCCCAAAACGCCATTGTTCCCAAAGTGTTAGTCATGGCAAATGATCCTAATTATTTGCATAGAATGACCACTTTATTCTGCATTAATGTAAGTATTACATAGCTATTATTGTTATGCTTTGGCTTTGATTAGTCAGGACTGTGTTTCTGAACTCTGAATATATTGTCTTCTGTTTGGAATGTATTATACTGATTAATTTGGACAGATAAGAGATTAGAGAAAATGTCATTTTTCAGTTTGTTAAAATGTAGTCAGGTCAGTTGTGAATTCTCATCTAATTCTTGGGTATTTTTTAATGCTACCTTGTTTCCCTTTTTCAGACTCAAACTAGAAACAATTTCCTGTTGATCAGTTACTTATTAAATATTAATTTGTCTCTTTAGATTTTATGATATTTTTTTAAAAAAGTATTTTAAATGTGCCATCATATCTTTTTCTAGGCACTGTCTGAAGCCTGTGGTCAGGAAATAACCACTAAGCAGATGCTGCCCATTGTACTGAAAATGGCAGGGGACCAAGTAGCGAATGTTCGTTTCAATGTGGCCAAATCTCTACAGAAAATTGGACCAATTCTAGATATTGAGTAAGATTTTAATATCATTTCTATTTTTAAAGTAGATTAAAATTTTTGCATTGTAGTGGGAAGTAATAGCTAAAATTAAATGTAGTGATTTTTACTTTACCTCAGGTGTGAATTTGTTTAAATAAAATAATAAAGTACTAACAACCATTTTTGAGGGTGTCCACTCTACTCTGACTTCTATATTTAAGTTCATATATGTGTAGATCATTTTCTGAAGCTAATTCTGTTGAGAACTTTAGAAATTATTTTGTACTTGTCAAACTTATAGGTGTTTTAAAACATATATGTATTTTTTTTTTATTTTAAATTTTAAAAATTACCATAGAGCATTTTTCTGGCCCAGAAGACTGCCTTTCACAGATAATACTGTTGGATTTTAGTGCTTTGCAGGAGGAAGTTAAGCCAGTACTACAGAAGTTAGGCCAAGATGAAGACATGGATGTCAAATACTTCGCACAGGAAGCTATAAGTGGTATGTCCTTCTGTTTTCTGCCTTGCAGCCTTTTGCTTTGGTTGACAGGGTGCGAGTGATGTTAAGTGGGCAAGGCGATAAGCATATGGGAGACGGGAGGGTGGGGAGCTCCCGGGATGCTGTGCCCTCTTCTTGGCCCACATTGAGCAGGCCATTTTCTCAGTTCCATGTCTAAGACTGGGTAGGGATGTGATGCTTACTGGTAAAAACAGGTTTTTTTTTTGTTTGTTTTGGATTTTAATCAGTTTTGAAAGTTTAACTTTTGATTAGCCTGGCAGAGTAAAGAAGCTGATCACAATGAGAAGTCATAGTATCATGCTTTTGGATCATTTCTGTCATTGTCACATAGATAGTTTATGAACTTTCTGTACCACTAACTTGATTTTGTTTGGAATTTTCCAGTGCTTGCATTGGCATGATGAGGAGCAGGAGGGAAAAGACTTTACTAACTTCTTATCACAGATTTCTAGTCAATGTGTTCTTAAACTGGGTGGAGAAAATGGAAAATCTTCAAGACCTCATCCAAGCAAATGGCAACGACTTGCAACAAAGCAGATTTCAGTGACTTGATTCTTTCTAAAGATGAAATGGGATTGTTTTTACTCGCCTTCCTTGTTGAGATAATTATATTTAAACCATTCTTATTGTTTGTGATCCATCCCTGACACTTGGTGCAGTCATTTCTTGATTGTCTCCTAATGATTTCTCTGGCACCATCTGGGTTCCTGCATCCTCGCTGCTTCATCATGCCCTGGCTGCTTAATGCTCCTGATGACGCCTGGGCGGGTTGAGACCCAGATATGGAGTGGAGTGATTCTCTTGACGTTTACGTATATCTGTGTCTCTCTCCATCATTCCAAAGTTTAATGTACATGGTTTATAATAACTTATTTTATAAACACTCTATTTGGGAGACACGTTGAGATTTAACTGTAGCGAAAGCCACTTTTTCCTGGATAATGATGGTCTGCATCAGTGTCTTACATGAAAGGGGGAATGTGGAAGCTTGGAGTTCATGTGCTGGTTGTTTTGGTTTTTATTTGCTTGATTTTGACTGTAATCATGTCATTCAGAAACGTGAAGTGCAGATGTATCTTGCTGCTAGTGTGTGATGTTGAAACCTAACTGGATTCCCACTGCTCACCACTGTGACTGCTTTCAGAACTATTTCTCTTTCTCTCTCTCTCTCTCCTCTGAGAAACTTAAAATTTAGTGCCTCCTAATAAGCAGTAGTTCCACTGTGTCACTGTAAGATTGCAGTTTGGTATTTCAAATGAATAAAGGAACCACTGGTATAATACTGTGAGGATTTGCTACTCTTAACCTTATTCTGCTTCCGGCTGTGTGTTAACATCCGGTCCTTGCTACATGGCACAGTAGTAGCTTTCCAAACTGAAGCTTCATTACTAATTTCTTGGTATGGGTGATGCTGGAATCTTATCATTTGAAATCTCTGTTTGTCTGCTTTTACTGTAAAACCTCATTAATCCCTCCAGAATTCAATGTAACAAAACTGAAGGAAGGGTTTGCTGAAGCAAATTAATAGTATGTAAGGAAGCCTGTTGGGTCTGAACCACTTAAACAGTTTTAAAGCTCTCTTCAGAAAGTACCCATTTACCACCAGTTGATATGCCAGTTACTAATCACTCTTTTTAATAATATTAAAAAACTTTCATGAGGATCCTTATAAGGTCATACCTTTTTTTGTAGGTACATTCAATGTGTTCTTTATCCATTAAATATATACATCTGTATTTCATGGAGAATTTAAATATTTTTTCATTTAAATCTATTAACATTTTCCTATTCAAACTTGCCGTGTCCCTAATGAATTTTAACTAATGAGGTTTTGTTGGAGCTTATTTTTCTCTCAGTACATCCTGCTGTGTAGTTGGCTCATTTCCATTTCAGTTTTGGAATTGTTTCTTTCATTCACAACCTCTTTTAAACCCAGGGAGCCCTGTTCTGTTTTGTGAAGTCGCAAAGACACCTGTAAAACTTTGTACGTTAAACCATTATGTAAAGCCAAGTTTGAGCAAATTACTTTCAAGCTTGTCTTACCTTAGAAAAACAGAACATTTTAAATCAAATTATTTGCCTGCATTGAAAACTCAAATTGTAGTGAGTTCCTATTTTATTACTTTTTGGGCTAAGGATTACATATTTTCCTAAGCAAAAATCTTTTCTACATTCTCAAACTATTATGCTGCAAATGTTTTAATTTTAATTTCTTGGTTCTTTTTATTTTTTTATTATCTGTAGGTTATGTTCTTCTTCATTGAATTTCACATGTGAAAGACTATTGTCTTGATTCTTGAAACAGATTTGCACAACCATTGCTTTACTTTTTGGTTGTAAGTGCCCTTGGTTTTGGGATATGCCCTTGTGTAACACCCTCCCCCCCACCCCTGGAGCCCTGTGCATTGACCTTCTGCCCTAAGACTGTGGTAAAGGGGGAGCCCCTTACCTTCTCAGGCCTGGGTCGGGGAGCGCAGCAGAGACCTGCCTTTTTAAGTAACTCCTTAGGGACTTCATTGCTTCTTTCGGACTTAAACATTAGGGGATCCCTTTTGTTACTCTCAGAGGAGCTGTTTTTTGGCTCATAACGTGGTCATTTTCTCCATGGGTTTTCTTATCTTGATTTCACTAGAATGTAAGCTCCACGAGCTCTGTAAGGGCAGGGATTTTTGTCTGTTTTGTCTTCTGCTGTATTGTCGGCAGCTATATCAGTGTCTGGCGTATATAGTAGGTGCTCAATAAAAATGTGTTCAATGAATTTCTAAATTCTTGTCTTCTGATATTTTACATTCGTGGAACAGGTCATCAAAGAAAGGTACCAGACTACATCACACTCTCCCACTGACACAGTGAAAGGATTTTACTGCTCTTAAGAAATAAGGTTTATATAACCCTTTTCTAGCCTCCCATCATAGACAACAGTTCCGTTTGGATTTGTACAGTTGCTTCAAATATAGATTGCTATAATTTTTCATCTTGGGCAATTTGTTTTGGTTAGTTGATTAGGAAAGTGAAGCAGAGACAAACACAAACCTGTGTGAGTGAAATGTCTCATCAACCGTGGAATTCACCCCTGTGTTTCTTTCTACGTACGATTTGTGTGGGGTTTACCCCTCACAGTTTTAAGAGACTGGATCTTGTTTCTCTGTGCTGCCAAGAAGATATGGATCTGAAGAGGCATCCTGTTTCATAAGAATAAACAGGTTAATATGTGGTTTCTAATGAGACCTTGTTTAAATAATAGCCTGTAGCTGTGATGCGTGGCCCTGGGAGTCTTTGCTGGACAACTTGTTCTGACTCAAAAGAGAGCAGCCTAACTTTTGAGCTTTCTCATCCAAACATGCAAGATAATTGCATAGACCTCTAGGAGGAAGAAGTATGTCGTTCCTGACCCAATGGTTAAGCCATGGCAATGCTTTCTTGGTGCAGTTTTGTTTAAATTGCTATACTGTCATTGAGTTGACAGTTGTGCTTCCCTAAAGAAATCACATTGGTTCTATCCCCATAAGGATGGCAGGGCAGGGTGGCCAAAACAAGTTGGGTGCTTGTTCTGCTCTTTTGCCTTTTACTTAAATTCCTCTGATACTTTTTTTTTTCCTTTGACACT
This sequence comes from Macroglossus sobrinus, assembly GCA_004027375.1. Taxonomy (NCBI): domain Eukaryota; kingdom Metazoa; phylum Chordata; class Mammalia; order Chiroptera; family Pteropodidae; genus Macroglossus; species Macroglossus sobrinus. The sequence continues at coordinate 170,064 of PVKZ01000988.1, read as the reverse complement.
CTTACCTTAAGGCCTCCTATTTCTCCACTGTCTGGATACAACACTGGAGGGAGAAGGAGCTGTCACCTTGTTTCCCTTGGTTTAACAGATGAAATGATCGTGATCTGATGTTATGTAACTGTTTCCCTCTGATTCTCCTATTCCTGTTGTCATCCAGTTCCTTGCTTCTCTTTCCTGTTCACTCACATGTCTCCAATTCTTTTTATACCTAGAATAGTCTCTATAATCCCCGTTTGCCTCCACAAGCCTGCTGTTTCCAGGAAATTACATAATGTTCAGTTGAGATGGAAATCTTGTGGAGGACAAAGAGAGTTTAATTACTCATGGGGTAGAAAAGCCAAGTCATTTCTTTGGTCTCCAGAGTTGTTCTTTTAAACTGATATTGTCAGTTCTGAATGGAGCCAAGTCGTTTTTGTCTGGGACTCTGTAGGCTATGAGTGACCAAGATGGGGAGCTAGTACTGTAAAGCTAGATGCGGTGGCACTTTCCAGTAAGGTCCTGGGGTGAACCAACGTCCTCTGCGCAGGGGCCCGCATGCTTGTAGGTTCTTGTGCTTCCCCATTGCAGTGCTGGAACAATATAGGGTAGGCTGGCCAGGAAGCACAGGTGAGCTTACGAGGGACATGCCCTGGTCAGGGACAGTTACAGAGCTGCTGTCTGTGTCCCTAGTGGTGGCCCAAAGGCTGAGGAAACTAGATTTTCCTGTGAAGGACAGTGAAGAGCCCAGTGCCCCTGGGGCTGACAAGAACCATTTCCTGAGACCCAGAGGGCCTGGAGAGGACACCAGGAAGGTAAGTGCCACAGATACCCTGGGCCTGAGTTCTCCTTTCTCATGGACTGAGGTTTGGGTGGGCATGGCCTGGTGCTAAAGCATGCTAGGCAGAGAAGCAGTACCTTTAACTGTCCCTGAGGGGATAATGAGGTGTTCAGGGCCAAAGAGTCTATTTTTAAAGCCTGTTGCCCTGTTCCTTTTTTGTTGTTGTTGTTCTGGGAATGCTTTCTGAGGGGTAGAGTGGACTTTCCAGAGCTCTCTCCTGTGGCTTGAGGTCTCTCCTCTTTGCCTGGGTCAGAGACAGCAAGTCTCATGCAGAGGACAGAAGGGTGGCTTGGAAGGGTTGCTTACAGAGACGGATTGTTCCCACTTACTTCACAGAATAGAGACATTTATTTACTACAGTTCCTTTAAGGTAGTCATTTCTGTTCAAGGAAAAAAACATTTTTGTCAGTTTTACTGTGTAATAGTTCAAATGTCTTACAAGTCCCATTTGACACTACTCTGGAGGAGGTATGCAAAAGTTTAAATTCAGCAATCAGAGTTGGTACTGGTCACTGTGCTGGGGCTGTTTGTTAGGAGGGCCACTTATGTTTTACAAATACGTTCAGAAAAAGCCCAGGGGAGCTCAGCTGCCCTGTTCTGAAGTCAGGCTACATTTACTTTATTTGGAAGGTAATTGGCATTCTCACACTCCAGTGGGTTTGCTTGGTGAAGACTGAAGATTTTAACATCAAAGAGTTTGCCTTCTAAATCTCCATGGCTTTTCCTTCGTTTTATGTGAACGGAGGCCATGAGAACTATCTCCAGTTGTCCAGGCCCTGAACTGCAGTCTTTCATCTTAGAATGTTCACCCCATTCCTGTGGCGTCATACACAGTATGTAGTCCCAGGACCTGAGCCACCAGGCGTTTTTGGTTCAGCAGCTCCGAGCTGTTCCTGCAGTGGCCCTGCCATGAGGAAGTGCTGTGGTGACTGCCACAGCCTCAGCCAGCCAGCCCCTGGGCCCTGGTGCTTGACGGGGTCAGCACTTTGCATCTTTTCATCTATTTAACAGAATTGGGCCTTAGGGAAGATACCTTGGCTGAAGGAGCAGGAATAAGTTACATGTTTTTAGATCTAAACCACAGACTTGCTTGGGAAGAAAGAAGTCATGTTTTCCTGCAAATTCAGTCAACTGGCAATGTCATTAAATGAATGGTCTACCCCTGCCCTGAGCGTGGATAGTTGCGGTGACCCCTCGGAGGAGACTTGCTCGCATCTATGTGACCCTGCGATGGCCACAAGCTGTGAGAATGGTATTACCTGCCATTACTTGAGCCTCAAGCCTCAGTAACTGTGTGCTGGTACCTTGTCAAGCACTTGGCAAAATCTCACTTAATCCTCACAACCATCGCAGCTGGTAGATGCTGTCAGCTCCATTTTTCAGGTGGTCATAAAACTCCCCACAATCCTGTCATGTCTACTTGGGGGTCTTTTCTAGCAGTGGAGGCCTGGCAGTGCTAGGCCTCTGAGGCTGCAGTTCATTTAACCCAGAAAAAATCCCCTGCTGATGACTCAGGGAGCCTTCCCTGCATTTGTTTCACTTAAGGAAAATGACCTGAGGGTAAGATGGAAAGGGAATTGGCTGTTGCCAGGCAGAGCCCTACGTGTCAGGGGCCAGCAGCCAAGTGAGTGATCCAGGAAGTCATCCAATTGCAAACCAGAAATTGTTCTTAACCCCTCACTCACTGTCTATGGTTCACAGCAAACGCGTCCTTCCGCCCAAATGGGGTCAGAGTAAACTCTGGCTACTCGGAGCCCTGGGAACTGTCTCAGTTCTTGGCTGGCTCCAGGGCCCCATGGGAGCCATTCAGCATCCCAGGGCTCAGCTCTGCCACTGGTCTGAGAGAGAACGGCCCCCAAGGGATGGGAGCCAGTTCCTTTTGGTGAAGGGGGCCTCTTCAGTCCCTTGGAGGCTGGCCCTTGGTGTCTGCAGAGCCATCTGTGCTCTGGATACTGCGTGTGTCCCCCATGCAGGACCTGCCAGGGAGCGGCATAGCCATCGGGCACACCTTGTCAACTGTTGGTCAACTCGGCTGCTCCTTCCTGGTGGTGGACAGGTGGTCTCTCTTCCTAGCCAGGTACGACTGCTCCGCTGGACAGTCCGCAGGTTGCTCTCTGATGACAGAGCTACTGGTGGGCCTGTCAGGCGAGGGTTAACAGAGGATTTGTTTATTGAATCATGAAGTAGCTGTCACATGATTTTAATGAAAACACCATTTCCCTGACAACAGTGATGTCAGTCTTGTTATTGCAGGAAGGAGCAGCTGTGAGGGACATTCAGTCTCCATGCTGAGCCCAGCTTTGGAGACAGACATCAAGTGAAGCATCCACGAATAATGGTTGCAGACTCCAAAGCACCAAATCCACCCTCCTCTTCCTCTCCTCTGTCTGGACAGTCCGAACTGCACAGACACTGGCCAGAGCCCGGCCCTGTACCCAGAGTCTCCACTGAGATCTCACCTACTGGACACCTTGCTCTTTCTACCCTTGTTTCTACTTCTGATTTTCCCAGTTTTTCTTATTTTCCTCAAACTCAGAGAATCTTTGGGGCCCCTAGGATCTCTGGCCTCTGCCTTTTGGCATCTGTCTCTCCTCCACGCTCTTAATCAGCACTTGCTGGTGAACCAAGCAGTTCCAGCTGTCCTGAGGTGGGGGCCATTCTACAGCTCAGGAATCTCATTCTACAGCTCAGGCTTTTTTCTGGAATCAGCTTTCAGGGGGAGGAGAGCCTGCTTGTTCTGTCTTCGTCTCTCCTGAGAGAGCAGGTTGGGGGGCCTGGGTGCTGCCCAATGGTGTCCAGGGCAATTCTAAGGACCAGAGGATTAGTTCTCTTGAACCCAGAAAGTCTTCAGGAGGCCCAAGTCTGATCCATATGAGGACTGACAACAGATCAAAGCCCAGGGAGGTCAGCAGTAGGCTGGTCATGGCCAGCTGGAACAGTGTCCTCAGGCTCCAGCCTCTTCTTGGCACCTTTTCCAAGGGGCCTTGGGGATGGAGCGGCTGTATCTGCAAAGAAAGACCTCTACTCCCTCTAATCCTGCACCCAGGAGCTTGGCCTAACAGTTTTGAGGCTGATGAAAAGATTCTCCTTTTAAGTAGGACTTGGATTCTCATGGATGCTCTTATGTCTGTGGTACCATGGCTGGTGCTGCCCAGAAGTCATCACCAGAAATGAAGAAATCTTGGGCAAAGTTTGTGGTTCTTTTATGAGCTAGTGAACAGAATAGGATAGCCATTCTTAAATGAGTTGAAGAGATTCCACAGGCCATTTTCTGTGTCCAGCAATGGGACAGTTAAGTAAATGAAAGCAAAGACAGGTAGAAGTGAGATACTATGACAAACCGTCAAGGGATGCTGGGGAGACTTGGGTGCTTTCTTGTTAGAAGGCAGTGTTATGCTGGGCTGCATTTGAACCTCACATTAAAGGTGGTAGTTAAGTCAGCCAGTCTATGTTTGCGTTACCGGTGTGGACAGTGAGCATTTGCAATCATTTGCCCAGGTTAGGGCAAGGCTGAGAGAGGTGCCAGAGGCTGAGGACTCAGGCAAAGGTTCTTTGCTGCTTCCTGGGCTGTCCTTGGCAGAGAATGGGTAAACACCACCCTGCCTGGAGGGACTTTTTGGCCCAGGTGGCTGCTCCAGGGGGTGGGCTGGAGGAAGCTAGGCCCTGTTCTAGCCTTGTTCGTGGCCATGCCCTCCTTGGCCGGCCCTTTCATCTCTGGGGCCCCTCCAACTGCCAGCCTGCCCTTTGGCCCTCACTTTGCTGGCACAGGAACCCTGCTAAACATAGGCTTCTCTGGTGACCAAAGGGCAGTTCTACTGGGTCCCAGCCCGAAGAGTCAGCCCGTGCTGTAAACTCAGGATCCTTTGCATGGTATGCTTCTAGGATAGGCCTTGGGGGCTCTTCCTCAGTTCAGTGGGCCCCACCCTTCAGCTGTGCCCATGGCCGTGGTGTGGTAATGGACTTAACTCCTGTGGGTCAGAGTTCTCAGTTTGGCCCCCTTTTGAGCATCTCTGGCCCCATTATTCCCTCCTCTTTGGAGGGTTAGGAGATTGGGTAAGAAAATCTCAAAGTCTGCCTCAGGGGGAGAGTGACTCAATTCTTCATTCAAGAGGCTGAATCCCCAATGCCTCATTTCTGGGCCCAGATTTTCTGAGGTTTCTGCCCAGGAGCTCTTGGAGACTTGGCTGCCGGGGGAGTCTGCTTCCCATGATGTTGTGTCCTACTGCCCCCCCACCACCACACACAGACACACACACATACACATACATTCAGGTTCCTTGCTTGGTGGCTCCCCGCTGCACTCGCTCTGTCCAGGCTGCCAAATTCAGATCAGCTTTGAGTCACCATGCCTAGGAAAGTCCCCTAGAAACTTAGACAAAGGGAGATATCAGTACTCCCTAGGGGTACTTGCAACTACGGGTCCAGAGGAATTCAGCTGCGTGGTGAGTTGGAACATCGAAGCAGGAGGAGTTAATTAAATAGTTGGAGGCACATAGCAAGCTCCCCACTCTGCCTGACCTGGCTTTTGAGTTTGGCTTCAGTGATCTGTGGTCATAGCTTCATACCAGGGTGGGGGCAGGTATGCCAGTGATGGCTAGTGTCTGAGGTGAGGGTCCAAAGCCTTCAGTTCAGTTAAGACCCACATCTGTTTCCCAAGAAACATAGCAAAGTGTGAGCTATGCATGCATAATATCCTATCCGTCCAGAGCTGCTTACCCTGTCAGTTCTGTAAAGTGACATCATTGGTGGGGCTAAAATGAGATGGGCAGAGCAGTTGTAGCCTGCTCAGGTGACATTTATTTTGTAGCCACGTGACACCCAGGATTTAATGTGCAAAGCCCAGAACTTCCTGCCACGGTGTCCTAGGGCCTGCTGCCATTACTTGGGAGGGATCGGAACCCTCTCAGCAGGGAGTGGCCCTGCGAGAACCTAAAAAGCATGAGGGGTTGTTGTTTGGAGACACTAATGCTCTTCTAAGTCAGGGGTTAGAAACCCCTTGACTTGGGGACCATGGATGGGCCTCACGGGGTCCAGGAACCAAATCCTCCCCTGAAAATATCTGTCCAAGGTTGTATCTATGCACAGGTTTCTTGGGAAGAGGGGCCAAAGCTATCATCATTGTGTCAGAGGGATGGATCTGTGAAACCTCAATTTAAGGACTAATGGGGCAGAAAGGGGGAGATGGCCAACGATGGAACCTGGGGGTCCTGTTACCACCTGGCCTGGGCAGGGCCCTGACTGGCGGTGATGGCGGTGGGCTCTGGGGAGTGGCATTGCACACACTGCACATCCCTTTGGATATGCGGGCACTGTCAGCTCTAATCCTCCAACCTGGCCAGGCAGAAACCCGGGCCTGGGGCTCAGATCTCCCCAGCCCCACTCTCCTCCACCCTGAGCTGAGCTTTTGGCTCATGAAGGCCACAGAACTGAAGGATATTCTGGAGAACAGAAGGTCAGGGACCCGATTGGCTGCTGAAATTCTGGCCAGCCTCTGCTGGCAGGTCTGATATTTTTGCCTGTACCCTGGGCACTGGGGTTGTTTTTGGCAACACAAATACGATGGAGAAATTTGATGGGAAAGGGGAAAGTTTGCAAAACATTGTTACTGACATCGAGTGCTTTCCTTAAAAAAAGAAAAAAAAAAGCATATTTAAAACTCTGTGTTATTGAATTCATGGGTAGCCAAGCTGGGGTAATGGCCCTTTTGGGGCAGGACGGAGTGCCTGTAAGTGGTGCTAGGCCAGCAGGACAAGTTGAAGGAGAGGGCTCTGGCTCTTTACTCGCCCTTAGCTGTCTCCTCGACTCTTCCACCGAACCCCAGCAGCCAGCAGATGATCTGTTTGGGAACTGTCTCAGTTCTATAGCATGGGCTCAATTGGAATGGTTTGAGTGAAACCAAATCTCGGTTGAATTTGCTGCCAGAAAGTAGGATTCAATACTGCCCTTTCACTCAGGGTCTGGCACTGAAACAAACAAGTCCTGAACGTATGAGCGGCCTCAAATGCCTTGGCAAATGGATCCTTCCGAAGCATGTGACGGCACTAAACTGGTGCCTGTGAGGTGGTCGTGTGTGCGCATGCGTGCACCGAGACCTTTGGCAGAGCCCTCTGAAGATGTGCCATCATGAATTAAGGGGCACTATATTGCTGCACCCCTTCCCTCTTCCCAGCCCTTGCCCTGCAGCTTGCTTGTCCACGGGGAGCCCAACACTTCCAACTCCCCTCCTCCTGCTGTGAGGCTCTTGCCAGGCTACCTCTGAAAATCCAGGAGCACCAGGCCCTGTCCATGTGCAGGCTGCGGTTAGCAGTGCTTCCGTCAGCGTTCTGCAGCAGCTAACGTGTACTCAGGTGATTTCAGAGCAAGGTATTATTTACCCTGCTGACGTCAATGAGAACATATTATCCACTGTCCTTTTCTGCAGCCTGAAATGAGCACCAGTGCTCAGGGAACACAGCCACCTTCCATACTATTAAAAATTCCACCCAAGGCCCGATGAGGTAAAGGTCCTATCTCACTTGCCTGACACTCATCACCCAGGCTCTTAGAAAACAAGTTTTTATTTTAATTCAAGAGGATTGGAAACGTAAAAACAGTGTATTTCTCTTGCAGAAAGTTACCCCATTTAAGTTACCGTTTGATACAAAGATTATTTATTAAACTGCATTTTAGGCAATTTTCTAACATTGAGTGACAGTTACATTTTGATGTTTTCACATTGAAGCTATTATGATTTGCACTCAAAATACCAAAAGCTATTGAACTCACCATTTTTTCTTAGTAATTAAAAAAAAGCACACAGAAAAAATAATCCAATTAGATTAACTTTATCAAAAGTTCCTTTTTCACAGAGCAAACATCCAGCAGAGACCACCCTTCTCCCTTTAGAAATAAGCAAATAATATTGCCCTTTCTATGAAGTGCAAATATCCTTGTATCATTTTTATTTCTTAAATTGCAGCCCCAAAAGGGAAGCAAACCTCCTTTCTCTCTGCTTCTTTTCCCTTCGGAGATTTTGGTGGAGGCAGATTTCTTTTACCATCAGTAGTGGGAAGATATCACTGCTTGAATTTCCTTGACTGAGCAAATTTGAGCAGATAGGCATCACACAGCCAGCAGCAAATCCCCAGTTATCTGTATTTGCTAATGTAACATTATTCCAATCTGGGGTCACATTTTTCCAGGATGCTATTCCTTACTTCTATTTTTAAAGCTCCCCGCTTACCTACCCACTCTGCCTCTGAAATACAAAGTAGTTGAAACATGTTATTTTTTTTAACCCTAAATGTATCCAATTGGCACTTTTACTTGATGGGCCTTAAATGTAAAACATATGCCCCTCCTCAGGACCAGGCTGTTTTTGGTTCTTCTCTAAGTTAGCCCCCTTTCTTGGGGTTGAGTCTGTTAGCCTGCAGTGGTGGACCAAAGCCATGCAAACTGGCTCCCTGGCAATCAAGGAAGAGTGTGTCCTTCTAGCATATACTTCTATGTGAAATTGCTATATTGTGTAACTTGGAAAAACCAGACATCTTTAATGTGAACCCAAACTTCTGTGGTTAACTGGAAGGATGGCACTCTGTGGGGGCTGTGTCTCCCTCAGCCTTGTTCATGGAGGGCCACCTGGACAATTTGTACTTGTCACCTGGAGGATACCTCTCTCTCAAAGCCAAGCAGCTGTCAAATGGAGAATAAGGTTGAGGGGATAATATCACACTCAGTGCTCAACTAAGAAGGGGAATTTGTATGTACAGCTGTTTACTCCTGAAAAGAGTCAACTGCTATTGATGGGGAGGGGGAGGGGTTGGGTGCAGGGTGGAGTGAGGCGCCAGAAAACTCACGAGTAGTCCTGGCTTCTCCACTCACAAGTTGTGCCCTCAGACAAGTCACGGTAACTTTCCTCAGCTGTAAATAAATGAGGACTGTATCTGCCCAACTAATTTCAGAGAATTGTGAGGATTAGAGGAGATTATTGTGAAAGTGCTTGGTAAGTTAATGTACAAATATAAACTATTGCTCCTTTTGGACAGGCAAGCTGAATATTTAGGCAGGAACCATTAGAACGATCACTGGCTAAATCTACAGGCAGTGCTGCTGCCTATTTCTCAATATATGTGATCATATGTGCTCAGTTATGCCAAATGTGTTGAAATCTGCCCATGAGATGTGGACATAAGATGGTGATGCAACTACGGTGGCTGCAAATCTTTTAGAATCAGCCTGGCTACCTTAACTGGGGAAAAAAATGATAAAACAAGTATGTGAGGGGCACTGTGAGACGAGAGACTCCAGGGCGGGCTCAAAGGTGCCTTTGGAAGGTCTGCCCCTGGTTCATCTTGCTGCCTTCCCAGGGCCGCAGGCTGAGACACAGAAAGCTCTGTAATCAATCACCTCCCTGGGGCCACAGGCCAGGGAGGACCATACTACTGATCTGTTGAAGTGATACAGGTATTAAAAAAATTTTTTTTTTGGTCCAGCTTAGAAACAGAAGCAGATACTGCTCTTCCACACATCACTCTGAAGATAAGCTCTGTAAAAATGTCCAGAAGCAACAAAATGATCAAAGATCTCTGCCTATACAATGACTCCAACTTACTACCTGTTCTCCAGTTTTTACCTTTGATGTCTAGGCACAAAGAGACCGAGCGGCTCGGATGGCTTCTGAGGAGGCAGTAGAGGCAGCCCAGTGTAGGGGTACAGACACATCCAAGGTCAGCCCTGGCACAGGGATCCCGCAACTGTTTACTGAGACCCATGTCAAGTGACACTATGTATTATCTCTGAAGGAGGAGGAATGTGAAGTTACCTGGAGTATGGATTTCCTTTAAAGCAATAGAGAGCTTAAGTATAACTTTGATCACTTGAGCCCAGTTACTTAAGGACCTGGGGCTACACTAGAGATGGGAGGCCTCCACAAAGGAAGTCACTCATTTCATTATTCTGCATGCCTGAACTGCCTGCACCTAACCAGGGGCTGCTCCAATTGCCATATACCTGGGACCCTTGACAAAACGTAACAGGAAGCTGCTGCTTTTCACTTTTCTCTTTCTGGTTGGCCAATCACTCCTCACTTTTAGGTATAGACGACAGTGTGGGGGCAGAGAGGGAGAGGCCAGTGCCAGGATAAGTCCCTTTTGCAGAGGCCTTTAGTTGGTTAGAGGGCGGCACTCCCATGAGCTGCTCCTCCCTGTCCGTAAGGGCACCAGGGCCCCCCCCCCCATTACTCTGACTTCTGAGGTATGGGCTGACATTAGTCCCGACCCCAGCCGCCAGTCAGTCCCACCTAGCTGAGTCAGGACACAGCGGGAACACTAAGGAGTCCTTTATTTCTGAGGAAGCATTGGACTCTGCCTTTCTCTGTTCTATGAGGCAGTTTGATACAGAAAGGGAAGGGCTTTTGTTCTTATCAGGAGTAAGAGTCCTTTAGTCCCTCGGTGAGCCCCAGATGTCTCCTATTAAGTGACACTGGAGGGTGGCTGGTAGAGAGAACCTTCAGCCCTCTTCCCTGTTCCCAAGGGGGCAAGAGCGCAGTGCAGGCCTGGGAGGGGCAGAGGCAGTGAGGGGGCGGTGAGGGGTGGTCAGTGTAGCTCACTGGTAGTTCACAGTGGAACACCCACCCTCTTCATGTTGTTAATACGCTCTATTTGCCTTACAGGGACCAGCATATCAGTTGCACGTAAATGCTAGAGACACACTTGCCCAACTGGAAATTGCAGAACTAGTGCATTTTTCCCAGAGCAGAGAGTAATACCCCTGGATTAAAAAAAGAACATAAACAAAAAAATAAAGAAGTACCACACATATTGCACTTTTTGCCGAATGAAATTTTTACCTCATGTTCGTCTCACCAAAGTCTCTTCGGAAGAGCCTGGTTTACAAGATAATAAAGCTAATGATTATTATACAGTAGTGTACACACTGCTAATGTGAAACAGACTGGAAAGTCATTATTTCAAAGTAGACTCTCATGAAAAGTGGTATTTAGCCTTCTTAGTGTTAGTGTTTGTGAAGAGAAAACCGCTTAGAAGCTTATATAGGTCACTAGTTAGGGGACAGAGCAACGAAGACCAGACAGGGCTGTGAAAACACCTGACTGACCAACAGAACCAGTCTCTTCTCACCAGTTTACATTTCAGTAAAGACAGATGGTTGTGGAATTTATTGATTTCTGCTTGAAATAAAGGAGAAGAGCAAATAGGAGCTTACGACACAGGTCCAGTAGGACAGGTCACGCTATTTACCAGGTGAATGCCTGTGCCGCTGGTCTGTCAGCCCCTAACAGCCCTGGCCACTGCTGGGTGTTTCCTGACATCTAGCTCTGGGTCCTTTAACTTCCAAGACTCACCGCTGGCCCTCAACTGTGGGCCTAATCGTCTTGCCATCGCTCTTAAGTTTCCTGGGTTCAGCGGCCCATGGGCTCATAGGGGGCAGGTGTTTATGCCAAACTGTAACTGTGCCATTCCTGCAACTCTGAAATGAGTGGCCCCCATTTTCAATCTGGAAGGCATTTTAATTTCATAAATATTACAGCACTTAGGATATTTTGGGAAAACATCCTTCAGTCTAAACAAATCAAGCCCTGTTTTATAACTAGCTTGTTTTGCAAAGATCTTAATGAAAGGATCTCTTAAATGAAATGATGTAATCTATTTCATGAAATCATCAGTCTTAAGCACGAGGAGAAATAAACAATCCATAGAGGGAACGTAGTTCATTCTCCTTAGATTTTCACTGTGTGTTAACTCACAGAAATGACAGTCCCCCACACTGCCCTTTCTTGCTAACACCCAGAGTCCAGCCCCACACAGGGTGCCTCTGCGAGAAGCTCTGGCACTGAGTGGTGCCAGCAACACGGACGGCTCATTACCAATGCTGGTAGGGGCTGGGCTGGGGGAAGAACAGAATTCCTCACACCTTCCATGCTTCTCCTCACCTGCCTGGACACTTACTACAAAGAGGAAAGGCAACTTAAAGGTGTTTCTAGATGCAGCATCAATGTAGTATCTCTCTTCTTTGTGCTTTAAGGAAGATGCTTTGTGCTTAACACATTCATCTGCTGATAGGACGAGCCATTCTAAAGGACAGATATGACAGTCTTTGTAAATAATACTGAATTTGTAACACCTGGACGTTACTGTCCAAATGACAAATTAGTCATTACTTCTAGGAATACAGTTAACTAGCTGTAGCATCTATGTTTTTACTTTGATGAAAGGATTGTAAGGGATAAGGTTAAGTCTTACTAGTAATGTGTTTGGCAGATGATCTACTTAAATGGTTAATACATCTGTGGTTTTTGATATTGCTGTAATACTTGAACATTTCATCACAAGTCAAAACTTTAAGGAAATTAAGAATGCGATTCCCACATGGTGGAAAACAAACTCTGAAGTGACTTTGGATTTAGCATTGACATAAATGGAAAACTGTTGGTTTCTACGGAAAAGAAATAATTAAAGCATGATCTGAGGGGAAAAAAGGCACAGCACTACCACTTCACATGGGAGATAAAAGTTCATTTTTCTTGTTCTTAAAATGTCTAAGTCCTATATGAAACTGTCCAAATATACAAAGCTCAATAAACTACTAGCAACATATAGTGTAAAGTCAAAGTAGTTATTACATTTTAAAAGAGATGCTAGGTCCTCTACAGACCAAATGCCCCGAACCAGAAGTCTCCACAGTAGACTGTGCAGGAAGAGCCTGCCTTCCCCTGGCCCGGAGCTGGTGCTCTTGATGGTATCTCAAGTTTCTCGTCCCCAGTCTCCACTATGGTGGGTGTCCTGTCGGTTCTACAGGCAACATCTTTGGAGCCCTGAGTATACTCTGACTCTATAACCCAGGTAACCCTGGGCACCTTCTGAAGAGTGTTGCCTGCTCCCCGATGGAGATGCCTGACAGTCTCGGGGGTCAGTACCAGAGGTTATTTAGTGGCCCCCAAAACAAAGCTAATGCTCCATTGCTTGGCGATGGTCGTGGGGAAAACTTGCATCAGCAGCTCAGAACTTATGCTTCAACGACAAAGTACATCTCTATTTCCTGCGTATCAAATTTCCTTATGCATTCTTGATTTGCCACTAAGCAACATGTCGCTTGGCTTCAGTAACACACATTACCATTTTCTTTTCCTCATATGTGTCGGCATGCATTTTTCCTGCCTTCAGGAAAAATGAGCTTGTGTGGTTCTGCATAAAACCTAGGTCTGGATGCCTTCTGATAAAAACATTTGTTGGTATCTCCCAAGAGAGCTTGCTCCACTTGACCTAAGGACATGGGCTTCAGCCTACAACTATGTTCCAGCACTTGCCATGGAAAACTGTGGTGAGACAGAGCTAGGAAGAAGCAACATCCACCTGGCCAGGCCCTCTGATTCCAGTTGGGCAACCTGATTTTTCCCCCTTAGGGAGAGGGCAGGAAAATAAGCTTTAAATGTAAAAGGTTGGAATAAAAATAGAAATACACACTCTTTCTTCACTTGACCACCCTCACTTCCTGTGCTGAAGTTAATTCACCAGGACATAGCCACCATGCTGTGGGTCCACAGCCTCCAGCATTTCACAATCGAAGAGTCCAGGGAACTCAGAGAGGGCTAGAGGGTCGTAGCTGGAAGGGGCCTCCTGAAGTCCCGAGCTCCTGGGACAGTCTGGCGCTTCTATGCCACTCTGCTGGGCTTCGTCCATGGGATACTGACAGGGATCGGAATAGTCTGGCTCAGGGGAGGCAGTACCTGGCAGCTCACAAGTCTGATAGGAGAACTCTAAGGATGCTGGGGCAGCTCCCGACTGCTGTGGTGGTGGTGGCGGTGGTGGTGGAGGTGGCGGCTGCTGCTGCAGGTGTGCCTGGGGGGCTGGCGAGGAGGGCAGGGGCTGCAGCTGCATCTCCTGGTACTGGCTGAGGAAGGGGCTGTATTGCATTTGCTCAGAAGCAGGCTCCAGGACGGGGCTCAGGGGCTGGGTCAGGCTGAATGGCGGTGGCTGCTGTGATGGCGGTGTTGTCTCCTGGTGGGAAAGGGGCAGCTGCTGACTTGGCTGTGGGTATGAGCTCTCTGCTATCTGCATCTGATTAAAATATGCCTGCAGCTGAGACTGTTTCTGGAGGAAGAGTCGCTTCTGTTGGAGTCTAAATTGGCAAAACCAAAAGAAAGAATTTTTAATCTTCTTCAGTGATGGCAATTTTAATGTAAATCCAGTATCAGTCATTAGCTTCGGTCCTCTTACTTCTCTCTTTCCATGGCAAAAAAAAAAAAAAAAGTGGGGTAGGAATAAATTGCATCTGCTTTCTTAAACCTAATCATATTTTTTCGTCCCCCAGTTCTGACTGATCTGTCAGTGCTAAAGTGAACAAATAACTCATTGTCTCTAAGACTCTTAAGTTTTTCTCCTGTGAAGCAAGAGGCTGATTTACTATCTGTAGTGTTTTGAAGCGGGGTTGGGGTAACATGTTGGCCTCTACAGGTGTCTGTAGGTTGATGCATCCGGGTAATTCTACCTTGGCCACGCTGCTTCTAGGGAGGCCTGTGGGCATGGATTACTGCAAGGGAGGATGGAGGCCTCTCCTGTGGTACAACCCACTTCTAACTGCATTATGTCTACTCATAACTCAAAGGGGAAATGCAATAACAAAAGGTAAACAAAGTACATTTAGGGTTGCTATTCCCTGACGGGTCCATGTTCCATGGACATGGGATATCTGCATTAGTGATCACATCTTGAAGACTGGCTCATACATCAAAAACCTCTTTTCCTAGTAGAGGCAAACACCAGGAGGAAGGGACAACACACTCAGCGTTCTTAAGTCTTCCACAAAAGAAAGTAACTTCTTTGGCCAAAGACCATCTCTTACCTGTGTTCCTGCAGCTGCTGTTCAAGGCTCCGTGGTTGTTCTTTACAATAGAGCGGACAGGTATTCTGGGCTTTCGACAGAAGGCTGGGCTTCTAGAAGAGCAGAAAAACAATATAAACATGACATTGTGTTGTCATCAAAGATGCAGTCATCAGACTGTATCTGCCTGGAGGATAACGCTGAGTGTATCCTCCAGAAACCCTGCAGGGTGAAGAAACTGACACTTGCTCACTGAGACCAGGGTAGAGCCTTGGGGCCCAAGAGCATTGGGGTCAGCAGGCCAGGGCTGCCTCAGCTCTAGTCCACTTCAGTTTTCCATTTCTAAAAGTCCCCTAAGGCTATGAGGTTCATGGGGATTGCAAACAATGAGAAAAGTGTTAAATCTTGATAATGAAGGCTGCATCAACAAATGATCCATTCTTCATGGGCTCTATGTCATATCAATTTTTAAAAGATTTTCAGGCATCAACGTAGAAAGAACACTGATATTAAATCTTGCGGACTAGAAATTTCAATTTCATTTATTATTCATTGTGAGGCATAACATCAGAAGCAAAGGAGGCAGGTTCACTCTTCCTGCCATTCAGTGGTGTTATCCTTTCCTGGGACCTGACGACAAATCCTCTTCCACTGTCAACACAGAGTAGAACGCTAAGGCCAAACATGTTTTCAGAAGTGCACAGTCAATTCTACCTGCCCATAAGAACTCAAGCAGCTACCCTAAACAAATGAGCGACTTTCCAAAACCAAGCAAAAGAGATTTCTGATGTGCAGAAAGGCGGATTCTGGATGAGCAGAGTGAGCTGGAGCCACAGTGGGCAGGGTCCCACCTGGAGCCTGTGTTGCAGGTACTGGGCTTCCAGGCTTTGCCGCTGGGACAGCTGAGGATGCACACTGCTAGGGAGCGCAGGGATGCTTTTCTGCTGCTGCGAAACTTCCTCCTGAGGACCAAGGGGGTGAAGACATTTTCAATTCTCCATGTGGGAGAAAGTTTCAGTTCTTAGTTTAAGCACCTTGGCAAATGTCCAAGAGGAACTCCAACTCTGCAGGACATAACACTCAAAGCTTTTTACGTAACTAGTGGGCTGAGGGTTAATCATTCTGCAGAAAAACTATACACGTATTATCTGCAGTAAACGGGCCACTGCTAACACAAAGGCTCTGTCATCCGGAGGCTTAATGTGGGACTCGAATGCTATGATGTCCTCGATGCACTAAAAATAGCTTCAGATAAAATTTATCGATAACATGTTTTTACATCTTTAGCATAAATAATCCATCAAAAGTAGTGGTGACAAGCTTCTCATTTGGGTTAAGTTTATTATTGATTTTTGTGTGCGTGCATGAAGGGAAGTTCAAAGGAGACTGTAAGAGTAATTCACAGAAAACCTGCTCCATGAAGCAAACATGGCTTGAGTGAGTCTAGGCCTCCACATGGCGCTGATCACTTAGGGCCAGTGTGGGCAGGTCTGGCCTTGCAGCAGCAGGTGGCAGCAACAAGGAAAGCTTTCCAAAAGAACCTGTGTGCTCCAGGACTGGAGTAAATCCTCTAAATGAAATGACACATCTTCAGGATAAGCTCAAGGCTCATACTCACAGAGCCACCATGGGAAGGGCCCAGAGCACTCACCTGAGGGCAACTACTAGCAAGGTCTTGGAGCTGAGGAGCAGCTGATGCCAAGTTGGGGTCTGCCTCTGGCCCCATCTGTTCATACAGCAACTGCACTTTGTTCAACTCTAAGATTCCTTTGGTTCTAGCCAGATTCTGAAGATGCTGTCTAAAAGCTACAATTCCTAGAAGAAAGTACAGTGGCCAATCAGTTTTAATAAGACACAGGCCTTTCGGTGACCACAAGTGTGATACCAACATGGCAAGCACCCCCACCTCCGCCACCCCCGAGTCCTACCGGGTAAAGGTTTTAATTGCAGTTACCTTGGGTGAGTGAGGTATCTGATGCCCTGCGGCCCTCTCTGAAGCTCACTGGCGACCTGTTGTGGGCCTCACGTTTCTGGGAACTCAGCGCCTGCATGGCTGGGTTGGCAGGTCTCAGGCTTATGAAGGGAGATGTCATGCGAGGTGAGGGCTGGTTGGCTAACATGATGTCCTTAAGGGAAGGGTTGTCCTCTAGAAAGTTCAGGTCCCTCTGAACAGACCCCATATCATACTCCGAGTCCACACTGTCAAGGGAGGGGTTGTCACTCATGGAGAAAATTTTCCCTTTAAGAGAAAACAAATATAAGACCAACAGCAAATGACATCTTCTTTGAACATGAGATTAGGCAGCTTGAGTTCTCACAGCTACAACATTCTCAATCTCCAACAAAAATATCTTTTCAGAACCTTTTAACATGTCAATTTAATCAGCTTCGTAATTCAGTGGGGAACACTCAGAACCTGTACCCATCAGATCCTTGCTACTCCAAAAAAGCCAGGATCCTCGATAAATCACACAGCACTCAGATGAATTCTGGCAGTTATGAAAACCAACTCAGAGACGTTTCATTTAAATCTTTGCAGCTGCTGAGCAACCTAATCCCTCAACTCAGTGTGGGCCATGAGGAAAAAGACATAGACTACTTCTTGGAGATTGGAGTATGAGTTGCTGCTGTGAAGACTTAACCTGGGGCTTATGAGATATCGTACCTGAACCAGGCATCATGACCAGCTGATTGGTCACTTCTGATAGAGTGTGCCGCCTCTGCCCACTGCGTGTGGACTGGAATGCATCAAAGGCTTGACTGGGGTCTTCCTCAGCCTCTCCTTCTGCCTCCAACCCTTCATCGATGGAGGTCTCCATCATGTTGCTGGGCAGTGACTGGCACCCCTTCCTCACCAGGACAGGAGGCACAGGGTCCAGCAGACAGCCATTTACCTGAATGTCAGTGTGAGAGGGTGTGTGAGAGGAAATTATCAGTTGCTGTTCTGCTGACACAATGAAAAAATCAAGAAAGTAAAAAATGTCAATACTTGCGGCAAATCCGAAATTAAGTCAAATACCAAAATCGTACTTATTTGTTACTAATGCAATATGTAGATCAGAAGTTAAGGCAAGTCAACGCAGCACTTACAGAGACAGAAGCCCATTATGACCCAAATTGGCACTGCCTCCCAGGTTTCTCTGAGTCATCGTTATTACAATAAACAAATTTTTTTAAGTGGTTTCCAGATGAATAAGGGTATATTAGGTTGCGGCCTACCAGTTATTTTTTTTTAAATAAGGGAAATGAAGAGGGGGAAGATAAGATTAAAAAAACAAACACACAAACAGAAAAAACAACCCTTTCATGGCTCATAGCTAAGAAAAAGAGTGGTCACCAGCAATCTTTTAATTTTAACCACAAAACATACTGGAGGGTTCTAGACATACTTTTATATTTATAATTTCAGTACCTGCTCATTTGATTTTGTCTTTAAATGGTTCTATGTGCCTGAAGAATGGAAAAAATACAGACTGATGCCACAAAAAGGATTGAAAAAAAATTCACATGGCTAACAGCCACAGCCTTCTATTATAGAATAACAAATGACTCACAGGCCCCAAATACCGGCAGAGGTTAATGAGCACCAGTGCACTAAACCACCTCTCCTCCAGCAACATACACAATATCTATAGTTCCTATCCCATAGGGATGAGCTCAGCACAGCTCCTGAGAACTCTGACTTCCTAGGTGATAAGTAGCCAAGCAAACCATCTAATGGCACAGAAATAGCAGACAATGAGGAGCTGTGGTTACATGTTCTTCTGGCTGGTAAAAGCCCCAATGAGGAGGCAATTATTTACCTCATTACCTTAACTATTCCCCCATGGAAACCAATCTGTTTCTCCTATGAATAGCTGCTCAGGAGCAGCCAGTCATGAGATGCTGAGTTCTATGTAGTACGTTCACCTGGCATACACTGGGTAGAGCTATTGTTTCTTTTGGAAGCAGGTGAAGCTCATGTGTGTGAGAGGTGACGTGGGACATCCCTGTGCCACAGGAAACTTTCCTCTTATGGCAACCAATCTGAAGGCACTGCAAGGCCCTTTATTTGGAGAGGGAGACTTGGGTGACTCAGATCTTTGTTTGCTTGGGGGAGGGGACAATTATTCCATAAAAACTGTTCTGGGGCTGTAGCCACTAGTTGGATAGGGTGGCTAATGCATTACAGGGTTTTAAAGTGAGGAGTGGTCATTTAAAAGGAAGAGGGCAAATGCTTTCTTACCAGACTAAGCCCAATTTTCTCCATGACATTAGAAAACAAAAACTCTGAAACCTGGCCAGCAACTCTTATTCTCCCCTTGACCCTTCTCCAGATAAGTTTTCCTTTTTTTTTTTTTGACTACATTTAATAGTTTTCTTGTAGGAAAGAATGGCTGGCTGTTTGGGAACTTACTTACATTCATGTCTCTAGGTTCCTTAACTGTCTACTAACACAATTTTATAAGACTAGCCAAGGATGATTCAGAAGTGAATAAAGCAACAGAGGAAGACTGTTATTAAGTAATTATCTATCTTTACACTTACAGCCTCTGTCAAAATTTTATTAGATATTTCGTCCAGTATAGTCTTACAACCAGATCCTTTATTTCCTTTTCTGAGAGCTCAAAAACCCTTTCAGTCCCTCTAAATTTATAATTTTACCACTCAAATTGTCTGCTTATAAATTTATTTCCTCATCTAGACTCCAAGAGGAATTATGTCTTTTATTAAAAAAATGTTTGCTGAATTCAATTTCATCCTGGGACAGATGTTCACAGGTGTTCACAGGTGTGAACGCCTTCAGCTATATGTTCATTTCCTGAAACAGGTGATAATCACTGCATCCTTGCCTGGCAATTTACTACCTGGGGACTTGATGCAACAAAAGCCTAAATTCAGCACTGGGATGCTGTGACCAAAATATTAGACTGATCTATCTAGGCTGCTAGAAACAAGATCTTTTGCTCTAGGAAATAATCTAGGCTAACTATAAATTTCAGGAATTCAAATATAACATGGATGAGATATTTTCTAATATAGTGCTTTTGTCTTTAAAGTTCAAGTAATGACTTCACTCCTAGTAAGAGACTTCATATACATGTAGGAGTCAGACTTCAAGAGACTACCACTGATATCATACCCAGGAGCCTACCATAAACACAAGCCTGTAGCACAGGAGACTGTTAATTCTGGACTAAATGTCTGCCTCCCCTTAACCCTGAGTGTGGCTGTGTGTGGAGATGACGCCTCCATGAAAGTATAGTTCCATAAGGTGATACGGTTGGGGCCCTGACCCAGCAGGACTAGTGTCTTTATAAGAAGAGACCCAAGAAAGCTCTCTTTCCATGTGAGCACAGCCATGAAAGGACACAGTGAGAATGTAGCCATCTGCAAGTGAGGAGAGCATGCACCAGAAATTCAATTGGCCAGCACCTTGATTTTGGACTTCTAGCTTCCAGAGTTTTAAGAAAATACACTCGTTTTTTAGGCCACCCACCCGTTTGTTATGGCAGCCCCAGGAGACCAGTACACTATACCAGCCAGTTGAGTTTGGAGACTGGGAATGTGTCTTATTTAATTTGTATCCTAAGTGCCAAGCAACTTTGGCATATAATAAGGAAGTGCTGTCGGCCCAAAACTCAGCTCTATCACTTATTAGCAAGTTGCTTAACTTCTATAAAGTTCAATTTTTCCTTTGTAAAATGGAAGTAAAGTTGTTTGGGAGGATTAACTAAAATAACATATATAAAATAGCACAGTACCTGAGGTACTCAATATATTATATCTACTGTTATTATTTCTTGACAAAATAAAACACTTTATAACAATGTAACATTTTAAAGCATGACAATAAAACTATAACTTTTTCTTTTAAAGCATTTTTACCATCTTGAGGCAAATTAAACAACCAGGAGAGGAAGGAAAGAACTGGATAACCCAAGTTCTAAAAATTTCTCTGAAGAAAATAATCAGACACAAAGAGCACTCACCTGAAGCATATATGAGGATGCAAATAAATTGAAGTGGCTGATGTACTTAATAGGAGAGTACATAGTTAAATAAGGGTACATCTAATATAATATCTTAGGAAGTTGTTAAATATAATTCATATTATCAAAGATTTTCTGACCTGAGGAAAATGCTCATGATGTTATATTATGTAAATCAAGAATCAAAATGACATATAACAGAATATAATTTTGTTTTACCTCCTCCCTGATTCACCTCACACTCAACTATCCATTCACTTGGCCATCTATCTACCTATAAACCACTCTCAAAAAATGTGTCAAAATATGTTTATATATGGGGTAGTGAGATTACGGATAAATTTTTTCTTTACCCCTCTCTGAATTTTCCATGCACGATTCTGGTTTTATTTTTATCAGTTTAAATTCAAAAACTCAAATTCAGAAGTAAAAGTACAATCTCCTCTCTTTACAAAGCCTTAGAGGTCAACTCTATTAAGAGTTTGATGTATATCCTTTTCAGGCCTTCTCTCATGTGCTGTACTACTTCTATCGTAACAAAAGTATGACAGAAATATAATGCCTTATTAAAAACATGGAACACCTTTACTACAAGTGCATCTTCTGTTTAGCCTCACAGTTCCCTTCTGCTATCTATCCAGCTATAAAGGTGGGAACTTAGAAAATCCATTTATTATAATCTCTAATAAAATGTTAGGTGACTGAAATGTGTGTGTGTATAAAAAACTCATAATTTCCAAAGAACTTCTCAAAAGAAGAAAGACCAATGCAATAGAGTTTGTGCATATGTCTCCTTTGTCACCTGTGGGTCTCACTTACTGCTCAGAGTTGAATGACTATCTCAGAAAGGTCCTATTTTTTGAAGAAACCCCAAACCAACATTTAAACATAAACTCTCTAAAAGATTTCACTGACAGTTTTAGTTGAGGACTTTCGGAGAGAAGGAAAGGTGAAATCTCTGAGATGCTCAATACCTGCCACAAACTGAGAGTAGATGCTCAATACCTGCCACAAACTGAGCAATACATGCAGTTATGAAGTATCAACCAGAAGACAACAAATGGGTGTTATAGCAGTAAATGCATATGAAGCAATATGAACAAAGGAACTGTATCTCTGACAGTTTTTTTTAGTGTGTGTGTGTGCATTTATTTACGGCCCCAAAGAGTGAACTACTAGGGAGGGAAAAGGGACAAGCATTTTTGCTGACATAAATGAAATGGTCCACAAGTAAGACCAGCAGATGTCTATGGCCTGGCTAAGTGCCAGAGTGGCCCTGACATTGTGGGTGGCCAATACCAGCGTGGCACTGTTCTTCCTACAAATGCAAATACACCATCTAGCTACTATCTATATCTTTCACAAAATCATTCATTTCCTGTCTGTTTCCTAGTTACGATAACAATCACAAACTTTAAAAATAGCTTGCCCTATATAATACGGCAGACAGCGCCCAATCTGTGTTTCGGGCCTGATGCCCTCACAGACAAGATTTTAGCAGACTGCATTTTAATTTTTTCAAGGGACTTAGATCTTAAAAATAAATGAATTATGTTGCTATAATTTATGTCCAAATTTCTGGATGAGGGTGTAGTAGCAGTTTGTAAGCCTATTGAACATGCTAGGCAACCATGGGCAGAGAAAAGATTGTCCACAGGAAGTGGTGTCCTCAGGGGCATGGACACTAACTTATCTTTGTGGTCAGCAACTCAGCTTAACACCTGTTTGTGGTAGTTTCCTACTACCTTGGAGTAGTCCATTTGAAAAAACTCTCTTGGTGATACTGAAACATTTCCACACTGAGAACCCTAGCCTAGACAAAAAGCCTACAGTCCTTGGCTTGCCATTCAAAACTAAGCTATTTATCTTTATTTTGTACAACATTCCTTCATACCCTCTCTCTTCAAGCACACTGAACTACTGTTCTGACTTAGATGGACCTAGGCTTCCCTGACATTTGCTGTTGCTCAGGCTTTTCCCTCCCTCCACTGAGGTATCACACCCTAGTTTCCATTCACCCAGATTCTGCCCACCTCTCAATTCCCAGCTCTGACAGCCAACACAAAGACTTTCCTGATCAAACTAGCTGAAAATAACTCCCCTCTTGCTTCATTCCAGTCTCTTAGCACTTTTATTTCTATTTCTTTAAAGGACCAATTATTCTATACACCAATAATGAATGATCAGAAGAAGAAATTAAGAATACAATCGCATTTAAAATTGCATTGGAAAACATATAATACCTAGGAATAAATTTAACCAAAATGAAAGGACTATACTCTGAAAATTATAAGACATTGAAGAAAAAAACTGAAGAGGGTAAAAATAAATGGAAGGATATACCAAATACATAGACTGGAAATACTGATATTGTTAAAATGTCCTTACTACCTAAAGCAATATACAGATTAAATACAATCCCTATTAAAATACAAATGGCATTAGTATTTTAAAATTAATCCTAAAATTTATATGAACCACAAAAGACCCCACATAGCTAAAGAAATCTGGAGAAAGAACCAAGTAGAAAGTATTAAAATACACTGCAAAGCTACAATAATCAAAATAGTATGGTATTGGCATAAAAACAGATATATAGATCAATAGAATACAACAGAGAGCCCAGAAATAAATCTTTACTTATATAGTCAATTAATCTATAAGAAAGGAGGTATAGTTTTTATTACATGTATTTGTCCAGTTTTCCTAACATACTGTTGGGAAAATTGGAAAAATGTAATAAAAAGAAATGGGACAACTTTATTATACCACATATAAATGTAAACTAAAATGCATTAAAGATTTAAATGTTAAGACCTGAAACAATAAAACTTTTAGAAGAAAACACAGGCAGTAAACTCTTTGACATCAGTCTTAGCAATATATTTTGGGACATGTCTCCTTGAGCAAGGACAACAACAACAAAAATAAACAAATGGAATTACATCAAATTAAATAGTTTTTGCACCATTAACAAATGAAAAGACAACCTACTAAATGGGGTAAGATGTCTGTAAATAATGTGATGTATTCAATAAAGGGTTAAATATCCAAAATATACAAGGAACTCATACAGCTTAATATAAAAACAAAAGCAAAATAAAAAACAAACGACAACAAAAACAAAACCCACACACACAATCCAATTAAAAAATGGGCAGAGGACCTGAATAGATGTTTCTCCAAAGAAGACATACAGATGGCCAACAGAAACATGACAACATTCTCAATATCACTAATCATTGGGGAAATGCAAATCAAAACCACATGAGATACCATCTCACACCTGTTAGAATGGCTATCATCAAAAATCAACAAATAACATGTGTTAATGAGGATGTGGAGAAAAGGGAACCCTTGTACACTGTTGATGGGATTGTAAATTGGTGCAGCCACTATAGAAAACGGTATGAAAATTCCTTAAAAAATTAAAAATAGAGCTGCCATATGACTCGGTAATATTACTTTTGGGTGTTTATCCAAAAGAGACAAAAACGTTAATTTGAAAAGACGTATGCACCTTTATGTTCACTGCAGCATTATTTACAATAGCCAAGATACATAAGCAACCTAGATGTTCACTGTTGGATGGATAAAAAGATGCAGTATATATATACAATGGAATATTACTGAACAACAAAAAGGAATAAAATCCTGCCATTTGTGACAATATGGATGGACCTAGAGGGTATTATGGTAAGCGAAATAAGTCAGAGAAAGACAAATACCATATAATTCCTTTACATGTGGAATCTAAACAAAACAAATGAAAAAAACAAAACAAAACCAACTCACAGATACTGTCATCTTCCATATCCTAAAAGCTAACTTTATGCAATACGCCAGGAAAAACTTATTTCCTTTAGGCCTGTCCAAGCTGATGGTTGCCAAAGGGGAGGAGGTCGGGGGTTGTGGCAGGGTGGGGGGGAGAACAAATTATATTTTATCATTTTATTCAGCAGCTGGCACACTGTCTTTATGCCTCATGTCTCTTCTGCTAGACTATAAACTTTGAGGTAGAATTCACGTCTGACTCATCTTTTTATTACCTAAAGAAGCTAAAAAGACAGGAAACCAATGTTTACTATGTATCTGTAATTTGGCCAGAAACACACACACATTATCTCAATTAATCCTCACAACGGTCTCATAAAGCTGGTAGTCTCATTCTACACAAGAGAAAAATAGAGGTTCAAAGAAGTCACCTTGCCCAAGTTCACAGAGCTAGTAAAGAATAGTCTATTTTGAACGTACACCAAGACATATGTTCTAAGACCTGCCCATTAATATGATCCTCTGTACATCACTTGATGCTAAGCATATAAAACATGTTAGAAGTAAATATCCATTAAATGAGAGAAGCTGTCATCTTCCATATCTTAAGAGCCAACTTTATGCAATACACCAGGATAAACTCATTTCCTTTAGGCATGTCCAAACTGGACAAAAAAAGATGTTTAACTGACCAAAAAATGACGGCTCATCACTGTGTAGCTGCAGCACATGCAGCAAAAGAGAAGCAATGACAACAGAGACAAAGCCCAATTTGGCACCATAGTTATATTTTTGCTTTCAGAATTATAATTTGCTTTAAAAAATATCAAAAACTTACATGGGATCTAGAAACCTGAAGAGAGGATTTGGTTAAGTAAAGAGAAAGAAGAAATTTGAAAAATACATACAAGGTCTGACAAGTTACATAACAGTAATAATAAGACAGTGATGAGAGCTGAGTTTAGCCCTGAATACTTTTCTTAGGTTCTTCTGCACAAAAACAACGCTCTTGAGTGACTTGAAGAAATTACAAAGTTCAACAAAGTACAACACCTGTGGACCAAAGTGAAGTGTCCAGCCAACAAGCAAGCTCTGTCTCTTAAGCACATCTGTACCTTTGGAGTGTCGACACACTCTTCTTCCATAAATGCTGCTTCCCCCTGACAACCCGATGCTGGAAATGAAAAGGCCTCCACATTGGATGCCTGTGGGAGGAGGGCAGATCGCATCAGTCGCATGTTCGGTGAATGCATGGCTACTGGGAGCCCCACAGTTTGTGCCTGTAAATATGGCAAGAACAGAGTTTGGGAACATTAATACTTCCTATATAAATACACAAAATCCTTAGAATAAAATAATTCTTCCTGCTACAAATAAAGGATAAATCATTATTTCTTGAAATCTCCTGAAAAGACGTGATGAAATGTATATATGGTAGAGGTACTGATTTGAAGCAGTCTTGGCGATCAAGTATTCTGAGATAGGCTGTACAGAATTTCATTTCTGTTCTACAGAAGATGCACAACTTTCAGAGATGAGAAGAAAGCTAGTCTTTGCAAGAAATCTAAGAATGTTCTATTTTTTTCAATTTAACAGACATATATTGCCTATATCCTTAAGTATATTACCTTGGAAAGATATAATGAAAAGTTTCTGCCTCTGGGAGCCCAAAATTGAACAAGGGAGACAGACACACATACACACACAACACACACACACACACACACACACACACACACACAACTATAATAGAAAGTACATTGCAGTAAGTGCCATCTATTTATCTGCCTTTTTTTTTTTCTGGTAGGGTGAGATGGTATGTATTTCTTGGCAGGGGTGTGTGAAAACAGAAAGGAAAAAAGCAGCAGTTACTTGTAGGTGACTTGGAAGAATGTCCTTCTTTCAAGGAGACCTACAGCCCAAACATAGCGTGCTGCTCAGAGCAAAGAGAGATGCTTATTGCTGAGCAAGTTACATTTCTACTATAACAAGCTCCTGATGGTTTTAAGTCCATTCTTCATGTCTCCTTGGTTAAGACCGCTAAGTAAACAAGCATTACAAACTCTTCTTTACAAAACTCATTTAAAAGAGAATCTTCTTTTATGATAGTTGGAAAGATTGATTTTTAAAGATGAAACTGTTGGATAATCCTTTCCTCTTCATCTCTTCAAAACTAGAATAATTTATTAGATGCTTTTTGAATATAATGGATATTACAAAACGTCTGAAGGTCTGAAGGAACAATTATCATTAGTTTCTAAAAGGCAGAGAAATGGCATATTATTTTTTTCTGCCTTAATCACTTCAAGGGGTATAGGCTAGTGAGTTTTGAATTCAAACAAATGAAAAGGAACAAATGGTTATAATTCTGTCTTCTCTTCTCCCAAGAACTGGGTTTAATTTCAAGCTCCATCACTTACAAATTGTGTAAAATTTTATCAAGTTACCTAACTCTTTTGAATCTTATTTTCTTCACCTGTAAAAAAGAGCATACTACTTACTTCACAGTGAAGTTGGGGTTGTAAAAGATAACAAGTAAAGTCCTTCACTCAGTAGTGTTAATTCCTCTTTTCTCTTTCTAAAATCTTAAAATTATCACAAAAATTTAACATAGAAATTAGACTGCAAAATGAACATACAGTTTTGTTCTCAGTCCCTGCCTCTTATTAGCCGTGACTTTTTAAATGGCAGGACTGTGCTGTGCCACACCAAGAGCAACACATATTCCTTGACAGCCTTCACATCTAACCTGGACTGTGAGAACAAATTACTGGGAACTTGGTAAGGGCAGAGAAATAACACATTTTATTGTGACACTTTACGGTAGGTTTTAGGGGTCTGCTCTGTAGGATTCTTGCAATCATAAAGGAGACTTTGGAACAAGGCAGAGTATAAATATTCAAATGGCGTACTCAGTATTACAGAGGTAACTAAATACATTATAATAAATAGACAACTGATTAATATCCCAAAGAAGCAGATAGTAATAGCTTCCTTGGTAATGAACAATCATCATCTTCAACTAATTATAATGATTTTTTAAACCACGTGTTTGTTTTGAATCTCTTCTTCTGACTTTGTATTTTCCAGAACTATTAAAATGAAATATGGGAAAAAACTTTATTGCTCCAATAGACATATGCTTGCTATTGATGGAATTGTGTCCCACTCAAATCTGTATGTCGAAGCCCTAACCCACAATGTAACTATATTTAGAGATAGGGCCTTTGAGGAGGTAATCGAGGTTATATTAGGTCTTAAAGATCCAATAGAACTGGTGACTCTCTAATAAGATGAGACACCAGAGCCATCCCCCCTCTTCCCAACACACACATACAAAAAAAAAAAAAAAAAAAAAAAAAGGCTATGTGAGGACACAGAAAGAAGGTGTTTGTCTACAAGCCAGGAAGAGAGGCTTCACCAGAAACCAACCCTGGTGGCACCTTGTTCTAACCTCCAGAACTGTGAGAAAATACTTTTATTAAGCCCCTCAGTCTTTAGTACTTTGTTATGACAGCCTTAGTTGACTAATACAATGCTTTTTCTTATAGTTGTGGAGGGTAATCTCTAATCAGTAATTAAAGAAAAACTGGTATGAGTGTTTCATTCTTGTCTGCTTACAGTTGATAGAAACTTGGAATGGAAGGACTATTAAGAACTAGTAGTTGAATTCACAAGAAAAAGGCATGACACATATTTCTAACTAGAACTCATCTGTAGTCAATTAGATGTAACATTTCCAGCATATTATGCAGCAAATATAAGTATACTAAATGTATCTAAGGTGGGAACCTCACTGTTTTCTAAGTGAGAATGGGTACTTTATTGCTGGACCATAACTCCTTAAGGGCAGGGTCTATTTCCTCAGTACCTGTGACCACAGGCTGGGACTGTGCCTGGCACATAGCGCTCTATTTGCTGAACTGATCTGCTGGCATAGTTTAACTAATTTTATCTTTGTAGCAAACTTATGAAGGAGGGATTGCTATCTCCATTTTATATTAAGGGCAATAGAGTTCAGAGATGCTAACTTGTTGAAGTCACTTGGCTCAGTATGGAACCCAAGGCCCTGAGTTACTTTTTAAGGTCACACAGAGAGAAATGGCAGAATTTGGAATTTTCTCCAGAGTTTTTAATAAATTGGTTAAAAGTCCCTGCCTTCAACCACTACACTTAGTTGCTTCTCCAAACCACCGCTAAGTTCAGACAGTATTCCTCTGAAATGGTCCTTACTTCCTTTCTACTTCTACTAGAAACATATAGTTCAAGCCTTCAGTATTTCTGATTTCAACTACTATAATAATTTCCTAACTGCTCCCTCTAAATTTATTCTCTAATCTATCTATCTTTCCCATTGTTACCAGATTAATTAGTTTAAAGCATGGGTATAATCATATTACTTTTCTACTTAACACCCTTCAGTAGTTCCTCATTATTCCTGAATTATAAGTAAACATGGCATTCAAAGCCCTTCTTAGTGTGGCTTCAACTTACCACTCCAACTTTTTAAATTCCCTATTAAGCCCAGTGGATTAATTTGAACAAGACCTATATCTGTCCACTTAAGTACTTCTGCTCATGCTGCTTCTTCTGCCTGCATATAATGCCTTTAACTACTGCCTCTCCCTGACAAAGTCCTATATATCTGTGAAGCTCTGTCTTAAATGCCATCTTTCCCACAAAGCACTTCCCATTCAAATGTATCTCTAGTTCCTTTGCTCCTTAGTTCTCCTACAGTACTTACCTTTCTCTCTTTTGAACCATTGTTATTTATAATGTCTTATTTGCTTTGATACTGTAATGTCTCTGAGGGCAATGACTGTGTTTTATATGTCCTTATCCCCTGTGGTGCCTATTAACAAAAGCATGCACAGGGCAAATCTGCAATAAAAACTTATTAAATGAAACTGAATGACAACCTACTTACATTAATTCTCAACATAAATGAATGTAAAACAATGAAAAACCTCATAAAGAAAAAAGTGTTTGAATTAAAATTAATCCTTAAAAAATAGGAAGGTACTAAAACATTTGAAAATCTAGTGAAAGACAGAAACTTTACAGAAAAACAGAAGCAGTGGATGAAATCCTAACCCTTTGTATTAGAAGATAAAAAATGTGTCAACCATGTGAATAGGCACATGCACAGATAAGACTATTGGCTAATGGGGTGTTACCTTGGCAACTGTTTGTTCAGCAATGGTGCTGGGCCGACGCTGCCGGGCATCGAGTCTCTGCTCCACAGGAAAACTGCTCCTATGTGATTTCAGGCGCTCCACCAACAAGTAATAAATGGCAGCAAAGTGATTGTAGCTCTTGTTCTGCAATGACTAAAAGAAAAAACAAGTGCTAAGGTAGAGAACCATAAAAACCAATCCAATGACCTATCCTAAACAAAGATGGAAGAAATCATGTGTTCTTAAAAACAGGGTAACATAGTATGCCTCAAAATTAAAGCTGTTCCAGGATTGAGAATGAAAAACAGATCACTTCAAGTTTCCAGTATCAATTATATAAAGTTATCACCCTGAAATGACTTGACTGGCCCTTTTACATTAACAGGATCTGTTTATTTTTCTGCATTCAAAGAAAATGCCACTACTGTCTCACGGAGACATTCCCCAATGCTGTCAATATGGTCTCATTTCATAGCTGTAACTATGGTGCAAAGTTGGTTAGCAATCTGAGCCCAGAGGCTCTAATTCCATACCTTCGACACAAGACCAAACCACTGCAAACTCTGAAGTGCATATGAAAATCTTTGGGGAACTTTCTGGTGATATTTTGGGCTGGAGAACGACATTTGATGCTAGATTGAGACACGGTGTCTCTGTTCTCAGGTAATTTTTTCCTCTTGTTTTTGCAATCCCGCTCTCTTGAAACTTTGAAAATAAAAGTTGCTTCCCAGTTTTTCACATCCCTCATCAGCCAGCTTTACCAGGATACTAATGGAACAGAGAAATAACTGCTCTGTTGGCTCCTAATTCCACCTGACAATCTGCATGGGCACCATGCAGTGCACCTCAGAGGCAGAGTACTCTCAGAAAAAATCCCAGACCAGAGGGACTGTGCTCACAGATGCCATTCTGGATCTCCTTTGTGGCCAAGTACAAAAAACATCACTGAACACGTGACAAGCAAAGCAGGAAAGCCAGTCTGGTTTCACTTATGGCTACAATGAAGAAAAAGGCAGCACAAGAGGGCATTTCATATTCTTTCTTGTTATGGTTTCTCCTTAAAAGTATTGTTCTTTTTTTTACTGTTGTGGAGGTAGTAAAAATATGTATATTTTATGAATACACTATTAAAGACAGGGACAAAGGTGATGAGGAATTTCCCAGATTCATGACCTTTTAATCCTATGACCCATAAGACTTCCATATCAAGAATCCACCAGTTTACAACCCAAATCCTACTGGCTTTCTTAAACCTCATGCCTACCACCCTTGTTTTCTGCTCAGTGCTCAGGCTTGTTCCATATCTACACATTTATGTTCCATATAAATGAGTTTATTAGCTATGTAAAACTTTATGCTTCATTTTAGAATATACTTTGTTGAGCTTCCATCTTTACCTTTTCTGTCCTACATAAACCCTTCCTCTTGAATTTTTGGCAGATGGGGCAAAGGGAAGAATTTATACATTGAATAAAAGCAAACTCTGACACAGTCTTCAGGAAAAACTCAACAGTATACCTAAGTCCTGGGGATGGCCATGCTAAAAGGCCTGGATGACTGAGGGCTGAGTATGAAATTTCAAGTTACTGAGTACAACAGAATCCTAAAATATCTTCAATCAAATCTCTGATCACTTTACCTCAATGGTTTTCTGTTGATCTATTCCAAGGCTGTGCATCAGTCGCAGAACCTGTTCATTAAACTCCCCAATGGATGGCTCATTTTCTTGGCCTTGTGGATAGAGAACAGGTCTCTGTACTGGAACCTCTACAAGCATCCACTTATGCTCTTTAATTTGAGCTATGGTTAGCCGTTTGGATGGGTCTAGAACCAACATCCTTCGAATAAGGTGCTCACAATCTATGGAAAACACAATGTTACAAAAGTCATGTAAATCACCTTGCACTTCAGGGAATTTGCCTGATTCATGTAACTTTGTACAATGGCATTTATTTTTGAATTCTCCATAGTACCCACTGGAAAGAAGAAGGTCAAGTGAATTAAGTGACTACATGAAGGTTACTTATGTTTGTCAAGTTCACATGGTGAATGCTGACACAAAAAGTCAGCCATCACCATGAATGAAATTTTAAGAAAAACAGGAGCCTATAGATCTGTGCTAAATGAACCTTACTGCTGAATTTAATAACTGAATGTACCCAGACACAGACTTAGATTTCCAATAACAACAACAAAAAAACAAACAAACAAAAAACAAGCCTTCCTCCTAGAATAAACAAATAATAAATGGACTGAGGCTGATATACTTGAGGCTATGTAAGTGAGGCAGGAGGTCCCCAGTAGATTGTTGCTTTCTCCACATCAGTACAGCTGACAAAAATATACATGAAATATTATTTACTTCTGATTACACTAAGAAAACTGCACTGCTGCAACTCTGGGCACTAGCTTATTCTTTGAGCTGACAACATGCTCTTTTCCACCCTGCATAAGCTAAACTTAGATCACTTGTATATGCCAGACACCATGCTAAGTGCTTTATACAGATTAATTTAATTAATCTTCATGACACCCCTATTAGAAACTATGTTTATTTCCATTTTATAGATTGAGGAAATTGAAGTGCAGAGAGGAAATATAACTTGCCAAGGTCAGATTGCCAGTTAAGTGCTGAACTCAAAATTAAAACCAGGCAGCTTGGCTCCAAAGTCTACACTCTTAACTATTAGAGCATTATTTCTACTGTTACTAGGACAAAGAGTTAAGGATGATAGCCAAAAATTAATCTAAGGAATAAACTTAACTTCTGCCTACGTTATAACCCAACAGAAGACTGGTAGGGATTATGGCATTTCTTCTTAATTCAACAGTTTTGCTAGCTGGTTTTTAAATTTAATTAACAATTTTTAATTCTGCAACTTCCTGCCAAAGGCTATGGGAAAATCCATTTCATAAAATGGTTGTGAATCTGTATCTACAAAGAGCTTCTCTCAGTCTGAAGTAAACCTGAGATATTTATAGACAGAGTAAATGAGGAGACCTGTTGTTCTTAATCTGGGAAACTTTCTGTTTTCAGTTACAAGTAGGAAGACTATAAGTTTTCTTACCTATATGGAGGGGGTTGCTTATTTCTATGGCTTTTAAAGAAACTCAGTCACTTTATTTCATACCCAAACTCTTAGAAAAAGAGAAGCTTTGCTAGGCATTTCATTACAAGCATAAATTCTGTAAAGCACAATTAGTAAGGTGAACGGGTTGGTACCTTCTGACATAAAATATGGAATCCGGAATCTTCCTTCCAAAACCCTTTGCCT
Source organism: Macroglossus sobrinus (assembly GCA_004027375.1). NCBI lineage: Eukaryota > Metazoa > Chordata > Mammalia > Chiroptera > Pteropodidae > Macroglossus > Macroglossus sobrinus. The sequence continues at coordinate 137,234 of PVKZ01000988.1, read as the reverse complement.
CAAAATAGGAAGAGTTGGTCCATCAAAAGGCAGAGCTCCACAGACAAGTACATAAAGAACAACTCCCATGCTCTAGGAGAAGAAAACAACAGGGTCACTTTTCTACGAAGAACTTCACTCTGTTTTCCCAACATCCCCAAGGGCTCTTAAAATCATATGGACTGAAAAGTTCCTGTTTAAATTTACTATTTTTTCAAATTTGAAAAAAAAACTGAAACACTTATTGCTAGAGTAAAGTATCCTATAATAAATACCAAAATATCTGAATTTAATTATTTTGATTACTATTTAAGTTTAAATCTGTCTGTAGAGTTCTTTCCTAGAATCCAAGATACTCTGTCCAGTGGAAAGGAAAAGTATGAACTATTTCTTATGTTAGGTACTTCAAATACTGGCCAGAGTACCAAGCATTATCATTATAGATGCATTTAACACAGCAAAGCAAAGAAATACCCAAATATCCAGCTGTGGTCCTTCATACTGCTGCCCTTCAAAGACTTCTGGGGCTGCATAAGGGGGGCTGCCACACCATGTTGCCAGCAATTCACCATTTTTAAAGAAATTTCCAAAGCCAAAATCTATAAGATGGAAATAAATGTTACTTTCATCTATGTTCTCAAGCTATACTGAATTTCTCTGTAACAAATTTTATAATATGTTATATTAATAGCATCACTATAATTTGTGAGGAATGGAATGACATCTATATTGTGACGTTTCCCTAGCACTTAGCTTAATGGCTAGCAAATCTTAAGTATTCAGTAACTATTTCTTGAATAAATTTATAAATGAATCAAGTTTTCTACTCAAAGAGAATGCATAAGAGATTGGAAAAATATTTTCAATAATGTATTTTTAAAGCTGAAAGAAAATCCATTGGTGTGGACAACCAAATTGAATTTGATAATCTTAGAATTTTCCCTGGACTCCAGGATTAAGAGTTCTTTGTCTTATACAGTCTATAGGGAAAGAACCAAATGACTAAAACTATAAGATTTACCTAAAAACAACCTGAGTGATTGGTTGCTCTTATGGCCATCACCCCAGGGTAGCAAGATATATAACTTTTTAAAGCAACTAAGTATAATGTTTTCTAAGTAATAGCTTTCTAAGTGTTGGCTCATAATTCCTAATTTAGGCAGATAGCTATCTGAATAGCTCATTAACATGTGATGGCTCTCTGGCTGAGCTACAGGCCACCTTTCACCAGTATTTACTCATTTACAGAAGTAGCATTATATTTCAATTTCAAAACAGTTAATGCCATTTCACTCTATTAGTCACACTGAATCTACAACTTTGATATACAGCATGCATTTTGAAAATACTATACTCAGATGCCTTCGATATACATGAAAATTACAGCAGAATTCAGTAGGCTCTGGTGTAAATGCAAGCTTGTGCCTGTTCGCTAAGCCTTTACATAGTCTCATGTTCTTACTGAAGAAACAAAATCCTATTATTTTGTATGCTATATCCACACTATCTTCTGTGGCAGCATATTCCTGATTGAAGAATACTGCCTTAGTGACAGAAACTGGCTGTGCTCAGCTAGTGCATAGAAGTGCATGGATAGTGAGCTTTAATAAGTGCCCTAAGACTGGATCAAGTCTCCAGTGCCAGATTGACTGGCTGCGTGACTTTGGATCAATCTTTGTTTCCCCACCTGTAAAGCTGAAATAATAAATATACGCAGTTAGCAGATTGTTGTGAGAATCCAATGAGTTAATGTAAACTCATAATCTATTCATACCTTGAGACTACATATATTATCTGTACTTTAGGTGAAGCATTCTCTTAACTAGTTGACATAAAAGCTGGTGGCAAGCAGCAGTCATAGTAACAACACAGTCCCCAACACCACAGTTTCATGGCAGAGTAAAACCTATGAAGTTAGGAGAAATAAAGCTGATCTTCTGTTTATCACTTTTGAGCTTCAAGTCCTTTAGGTAAATTACTTAACTTCCCTGAACCTCAGTTTCTATATTTATAAATATGGGGATAATTTGCCTACACAGGTAAGATGCTGCAAGGATTAAATGAGATTAAGAATGTAAAATGCCTGGAACATAGTAGGCAACAAACATCAGCTCCCTTTTCCTTCTGTGAAGCATCATTACCAATGATTAGCTTTCAGAGAAAGAAATCTTAAGAAAATATATGGGGAGGGTAGAAAAAGTATAGAAGAGCTTAGGGGTTCAGAAGAAAGAGAGGGTACACATGGGGAAAGAATCCAGACACCGACTAAACCTGGTGGCACAGACCAAACCTGGTCTGTTCTTGGCATCCAGGAGTATGAGGCAATGAGAACTTCTCCCTCCACAATGTGACTACAGTTCAGTCATTTAATCCATTTTCCTCTATGACTAACCACTCATATTACATCATATGTCCATATAGATACATATTTCTTATTTTCTAGAAAAACTATATTCTCAAATGAGTCAAGGACTAGATGTTCAAATAACAATTAAAGAGGAAAATGTTAATTTTACACAGAAAAACACAAACTCTAGGATGTATGTTTGGAGATCCTGAAATAGGTCCAATAATTGCTATACATTAAACCATAATCTCGGATGAGGATACTTTCCAAATAGCATTGTAAAGTTTTAACACCTCAAAGAACCATTATAGAACTGATTCATTCTGAACTTCCCTGGACTCTGGTGGAATGAACTTAAAAGAAGTGAATGGGACAGAGGCCTGCTGGGAAGGTGACCTGGTCTCTTTATTGCCTAAGCTCGCTCACTGGTACACTTCATAGGCAAGATGACAGCAAGAGCTAGGAAAGCATTATGTGCCTGTGGCATCCCAACTCAACCTTGGCTTTATATGTCTCGGACAAAGAAAGTGTTCTCTTAACTTATAAGGAGTGGTACTAATTCGATGTTTACTTCTATTTCCTATAAGTAAAGAAAACAGGAACTTGAGCCTATACAAACATGAGAAGAAACACCAAGAGACTATCAGGTTCACAAAGGCTATTACAACAGCATAAACACAGCAGTCTTCTATAACCTTGCCATAGCACCTTACACGCATTGTATTTGCAACGATCTGATGTATGGGTTCATGAAGACTCTGGAGTCAGGCAGATTTGGGATCAAATCCTGGGTTTTCGACTTAGCTGTGTGATTTGGGTAAGTTACTTAACTTCTCAGAGACTTGGTCTCCTTATTTGTAAAATGGGGATAATATCTATACTTCGTAAAGTTACTGTGAGCAACATGTGGTATGTCACTCCTTATAGTTAACAAGTAGGCAATATATAATGCTTTAAGCATGTCATTAAAACATGCGTGGTAGGCGAAATTGTAGCTATTGAGCAAGCTACTCAATAGAATAGGAGAATAGTAATTCTTATTGTTTCACGTATCTGTCTTCCCCCACCAGACTAAACTTGAAAGTAGAGGTGGAAATGATATGCCTGTAGTCCCAGCACTTAGCATGCTGTCTGTAGATAGCAGCTGTTCAAAAAAGGTTTGCTGAATGAATATACTGTCATCATATCTTTTAAAAGAGCTTAAGTATGTGTAAGAAGTTGATTTAGGTTCTCAGAAGATGATTTCTTCTTAATAACCCTATTTGGTATCCTTATTTTAGAATAAAGTGAGGGCAGAAATTTAAGTACCTTGCTAGACGCACTTAACTTTCTAAGTTGCAGAACTGGCAAGAAACCAAATCTGACAGCAGAGCCCTCACTGTTAACCACCCTTTATGACCTTCCCTGGCACAGTGATATGTAGCTATTTTTGAGCAAGTTAATAAATGGTCAGGTTTAAGAAGTGGCAATGGAAAAGCACTTAAAAATAAAAGCCTTTTTTATTTCTTCACAGGAATCTGGATAATTTGCTTCATTCAGTCTGCAGTTTTCTGTCTAAAAGCACATAATGAAATGAAGGGTGAGTAAGGGAGACAAAATACAAAAATGGCATAGCTATGCAGGATTTGTTTCTTATTGCCATTTATTCAAATGGAATCCATTAATGTTTCATCATGCCAACCAAATTCACTCATTCCTTCATTAAACACTTGAGTGCATACATGTGTCAACCACTGTGCAAACACAGAAGAGAGTCTCACTACAACAGAGAATAAAAGACCCTATATTCTCATCTGACTTTTAGAAAGTATTATGAAAATAATCACTTAGGTATTCCTTTTTATGCCAGATCCAGATCCAGATCCAGCCTAGCCTTGTGGGAAAGAAAACATCCTTCTAGCTTAATGTCTTCTGTAATGCTCTCATCTGCAAGTTAATACATAAACTGATGGCTGCTGTACCTAAGACATTTTGCTATTTCTGTCATAAAAAGTATACCATGTAATACTGAATTCACTTTGTTATTATTTAACTCTTAATTTTGAAATAATTTTTATTTACCGAAGAGTTCCAACAATAAAGGAGACTTCCCTACACCCTTTGCTCAGCTTCCCTTAAGGTTAATATTTTACATAACTACAGTACGATTATCAAAACCGAAAAAGTAACAGTGATTTAATACTGTTAACAAAACCAAAGACTTATTAAGATTTCAACTTTTTTTTTAACTAACATCTGTTTTCAGTTCTAGATTCTACAATGCATTTAGTTGTCATGCTTCCTTATGCTTCTCCAATTAATAGCAGTTCCCCAGTCTTTCCTTCCCTTTTATGACTGTGAGTAAAGAGCACAGGTCAGGTATTTTGTACAATGTCCCTCAGTTTGGACTCAGATATTTTCTTGTGATTAGATTAAGATTGTGAAATTTTGGGAAGAACATCACAGAAGTGAAGTTCTCTTCTCTATGCATGATATTAGATGTGCACAGTATTATGTCTAATTATCGGTGGGGTTAACCTTGATCTCCTAAGTAAGGCAATATCTGTTGTGTTGCCCCATTGTAAGATTACTGTTTTTCCCTTTGTAATTAATATTTTAGAAAAGATACATTAAGACTATACATATCCTGTTTCTCCTTAAACTTTCACACACTAATTTAGGATTCATTGGTAGATCCTGGTTTAAGGAAGAGCTGTCCCTTCTTCCCCTTTTATTAATGAAATCATTTATTTATTACCTATAATATTCTTATATTTGTCATAAATATTTTATTGTTTGGGTTGTAATTCAATACTATGGTCATATTGTTATTTATTTTGATGCTCAGATAGTTCCAGCTTTGGTTATCAGGAGCTCCTGTATCCAATTTGGGTTGGCTCTAGTTTCCTTTGTTAACACACCCCACCTTTTTAAAATTTCATTTTAAGTATGTCCTGACACAAGATGTTCCAGGCTCATCTTATATTTTTCCCACTCCAACCCCGAAATTAACCACTTTTTCAAGGGGCTTTGGTTCATTTTACAGAGGACTGGTAATTAGAAACCAAGACTTAGGACCTAGATGTGCTCATTGTAACTGGGATATCACTGCTTGTAGGCCCTGTCAGCAAACAGAGCTGCGAAATATACATATAAATGCTAATCCGTGCACACACCCCCATATTTATTTTCATATCTATGTGTATAGATAATATTACATATACTATATACATATGTATTTAAAAAAAAATGAGTTCATACTGATACTTCTCACACCAATCCAGGGTTCAGTCTAACATTATTTTGATACTATTTTTATTCACATATGATGAAGCAACTCTGACAAAATTTGAAGATATAAAGAAATTTCTTTCCTCTGCAGTAATTTGTCATTGGTGTAATTGTTTGAACTCTCCCTCATAACATACTTTGAATTTGTCAGATTATGATTTTTAACATTTCTTGAAAATAGTAGGAAAAAAAGACAAGCCTTCTCAAATAACATCTTAGCTTCTCAATTTTAAGAAAGTTCAATGTGAAATCGTAAGTTTTAGAAACAAAATGACAACTAATCCTCCAACATGATCTATGAATTATAATCAAATCTGAAAACATTTATGTCATGTCTACTTTGAGCTAGGCATCACATACTTGATATTTCTTCATTTATTATGTATTTTAATCATGATGATGACCCTATGAGGTATCATGGACCTCATCTTACAAAGGGGATAACTGAAGCTCAAAGTGGTTTACTGACTTGACTAAGTATCTACAGCTACAAGTGGCTTGGCCAGTATTCAAATACTGGTCCTTTAAACTCCAAGCCAGGTGTTCTTTTTTGCTATACCACATATGTTCCAAGTACATAATGAGTTCTTAACCACCAGAGAAGTTTAATCCAACTTTAAATTGGAGGCAAGGCTGTCATAAACCCAGGAAAAAATCCTTTACATTCAATAGAGAGATTTTCTAATTTATGCCTCCAACAGCAGAATCTGACAAGTGAGGGCTTTCTTCTCTTTACAATACTGAATGCTATGTTAACAGCATTCTTAATAACTGAATGAGAATAATTAAGATCTATACAAAGTAAATGTCAGAGATATATTCCTACAATCATTTTAGGGATCTATATTCATTTTAAGAATGCATGATGTGTTAAATAGACTCATTTTGTCCTTTTAACGTAAAGATGATCCATGCTTCTATCCCATGACACTAAGGCACGTACTCCAAGGTTTTACTGTAACAATGATTTTGAGATTTCCTGATATATCTATATTCTCTTACCTGGTTTTTGTGTGGCCTAAAATGTTTATAAAAGAGAGGGACTGGGGTAGAGTCTTTAACCACAAAAAAGATCAATTGCTTCTGACTGAATCTCATGGAAGTCAACTGGGCCTCAAAAGTAGAATCCTCTAATTTACCTCTTATCAAACAGACCATGAATATATTTTAAAATAATACTAGAATTGCTATTATTGTTTTTTGCTTTATATTTTGAAAGTGACTGTATGACCTGTATCTTCCTGATAACAAAATGCAATTATTGTTACTGTCATAATTAAATTACATAATTTTTCAGTGCCCAAACATCATTAACAAAGGGCCAATGTTTTAGGGATGATAGGGCCTGATAGGGTCTTCCATAGAGCAAATAATCTGATCCTGATGCTAACTGTTGGGAACCAAGCACATTAGAGAATTCCATTGTATTTGTGGGAGTGAACTAGATCAAATATTAGTATGCATACAAACTATCTGGGGAACCTGCTAACATGTAGATTCTGATCAGTAGGTCTACGGTTAGGTTTGAGATTCTGCATTTCTAATAAGCTCCAAAGTAATGCTCATGCTGCTGGTCCCCCAGACTACTCTTCCAGTAGCCAGAAAATAGAGAATTGTGAAAAAGATAAAAAGGATGTTAAACAACTTGTCACAATTTATTGTTCCAAAATGATTAAAATTACTAAATACCTTCAAGAATTTTATTAAAAAAACAAAGACCAAATAGAAGTCATTAAATTGTCACTGTTTTAGAAAGGAAAAAAGCAAACAAAACACTGAAAACCAGTCTTTCAAGCTAACAAAAGGTAAACGATTTCTAGGAAATCAACACAACCAAGGCAATTTTTAAACTCCAGTAGTGTGTTATAATGTCTAATTTATAATTAAAAAAATCCTCTTACGGAGCGGCAGATGAGTTTAGGGTTAAATTTATCCGTGCTTCTAAAATTACCGGTAAAATTCAGATATCCAGTCTCACTGAAGGGTTACCCATCTTTTGTAATTATTATAATAGGAGTGAAGAAGGCAATTATGAAGAATGAAAGCTGACAAATGAAAGGTAAGCAAGTGGTAGAGATGAAGCTGACCCCTTGTACAAACAGAATACGGATCAGCCAACATTGACGTCAATGCGTACTTTGTTGCCCACCAGCAAGAAAAGGCCAGCTGCACACTTGACTTTCAAATATCAGTCACTCCCTCCCTACCTGACAGGAGGGTACAAGAACAATCACCACAGCTGAGATGAAATGTGATCCTGACGACCAGTGTGAGACATTTATTTGTCTAATGAGAGAGTTGTGAGCTACCAAGCAAATAAATGATCTTTCTTATTACAAAATGGAGTGGGGAGGCGGGGAGGGGAAAAACAAAACAAAATGAAACAAAACTCTTCGAGCTCTCTTCCATATTCCAGGCTTAATGTGCTGCTAGTGCTAAGTAGGCTGATAAAGATCTCACTATGCTTGCTGATGCAAAGCTGTTTTTAAATTTTACCTAATACTAGTGGCAGGAGGATAACAAGTAGAAGACTTTTAATAAATATTTTACCAATAAAATCTGTCTCAGGCTCCCCAATCCTTTTCTGTTCCAAGGCATAAAAATGAAATTTTATATACAGAAACCCTGTCTCAAGATCTTCTAGTAAGAAGGAAGACTGTTAGAAGCAATAATGATGAGAGCTACACGGGAATCATGGGTCATCTAAGAAAGGAAACACTGCTCTCTGGCTAAAGACAAGGGACCTGTGATACACAAGTCATATTAACAAAGTTCATTACACATTACTAATTACATTGAAGGTCCCTCAGAAGACAAAATTAATTTGCACTAAACAGACGTAATTTAGAATATGAATCATAAACTTTCCTTATTCCTCTGAAATATAAATTAGTAAGGCTTTAAGGGCTTGGTAATTAAAAAAACATGGTGAGGGGTTATCAAAAATTGGATGTTGATTTGAAAGCCATGTTTTTATATTTATTAAAATAAACTATGCCATTTTGTCTTGTAAATTAAAACATTTTAATTTAAACCTAGTTTTGGTCTGTAGTTCTCTTCATTTTCAACATACAAGATGGCTTAAGAGAGTTATCACAGATCTTCATAAGTAGAATAAACAGAAACTATAATTTGAGGGAATAATTTTATATATTATGGGCTCCTAAAATTTTTCCATGGAGCCCCACCTTTCCTACTTGTGTTAGATTTCTTTAAAGTTCAAGAAGAATCCTCTGAAATCAGAAGATGATGATTTTATATGGAAGCAGGGCCATAAAATGTTATAAAATCTCTGGATAAAAAGAAATATCCTGGAGAAATTCTTTAACAGCATTGGTACCCATCTCAGCTATTTGATGGCATGTGAAATCCTTCATGATCTGGCTCTGCCTACCTGTGTAGGCTCTCTTCCTATCATTACTCACTGGCACCTCTGTCCCACTATCTCTGCTCTGTAGTTTCCCTACATAGTTTGAGGTTTCTGGCCTGCCTGCTTTTGCACATGCTGATCATCTGCTTGGAGCTGCCATCTCTACCTCATCCCCTCAACACACTCTTCCCCTGTCCCACCAAAACGCCTTCTTCTTAATGAAGTCTTAGCTCATAATTTCTTTGAGGCAGAGTTAGTCTTTCTCCTAGCCTTTATGATAATTACCTTTTTGAATTTTACTTACTTAAAGGTCTGTTTCTGGAATAACTCCTCAAGGTGAGAGCAAAGTTGAGCATTTTCGCACTGCTGTTGTTTTTGTCTTGAAATAGTTGAATCTCTAGGGCTTAGCCCTGATAATAGTAGATGCTTAATAAACATTTACTAAAATTTGGGGTAAATGGTGGTGAGAATGACAGAAGAAAAAAAATGTGGGCAAGAAAATATTTGAATGCTTAAATATACTCTATGTGCCTATACTTGTGAGATATGGAATCACTAAATGTATAAAAAAAGAATGCCACCCAAAATTCAATTACTGAGTACCTCCTGAGGAATAACTAACAAATAATGCTTGGAAAATACCCATGGTATAGTGGAAGAAACACAGATAGTGTGGTCAGAGACCTAGGTTTGAATTCCAGGTCTGCTACTTATTATCTGAGTCACCTTATCAAGTTATTTAATATTTAATCTGTGTTTCAGCTTTCTCACCGAAAAACTGACAAGAGCTATGCAACTCCTAGGGTTGCTGTAAAGATTAAATAATTACAAGTATCTGGCAGAACACCTGAAAATAGTGAAGGCCGAACAAATGTTAGCTGTTATACTAGCTTCATCAGAGAGAACAATTTTAGGTGTCAGACATTTTATGTCATCTAGATAAAAATTAGAAGGCCTTGAAGTTAATATATTCAAAAACAAAAACATCAAAAACAAAGTAGGTAACTCATAATGCTAGTAGAAATACTGGGTTTACCTACCTATATTAGACATATTACAGCCAGGCAAAACTGAGTATATTTTGTTTGCAAATTTCTTTGGCATTCTACTTAAACATTTTCTTTTGAGAAGTTAGTGACAGAGCACTTTGTAATTCCTAGAGCATATGGTTCACACCTCTAACCTTTCTCTGCCTGAAAACACTCCTAAAACTCCCGAGGTATTCTTTTGTTAATTTTTTGTTTCAGTGTTAAAGAAATGCAAAGATGAATCAGGGGTTTTCCCCCTTCTTTCTATATAGTTAAGACTTTCAAAAAACAAGAGCCTTTCTGAGGAGGACAATTTTAGGGTAGCAGATGCTTTCAAAGAGAAATAAACAAAAATTCCAGTGACGTGCATTACAGAAAGTTGGCAAAAAGAAATGAAATTGAGTGAACCAAATGGAAGGGCCAAAAGGAGGAGGAGAAAAAAAACACAAATAGGAGAAGTAAACACATATAAGAAATGACGGAAACACTACTACTATGGATTGCACTTTCAAAACAAAAATGACGAATCAATACAGATCTTCATACATAATGGGAATTATAGCAAATTAACTTTCTTATTAAACATTGTCTTATTCAGACAATCCCATTAGAAAAAAAGATCAGACTATAGAATGAAGAATTCATTACCTCTCTGTAACATACGTAACTTCTGCATTTAAAATTATTAAAATTAAAGTAAAAGTAAATAAAAGTTAAAGTAAGTAAAAAAAATCATTATTTACCTTCCTCAAAATACTCAGGACAAAAACTAATGGGAAATGGCACAGAAATAAACTCATTAAATGCACATATTAGAGGCTTTTAACATATTTTATACCACAGAAGGTTGCTTTTACCCTAAATTTAGTGAGTCCAGTGAATATCTAACCTAGCTATTCAACCAATAATTAATTTCTTGGTCAGCTCCTCCTACCCGGATGTCTCCCTGTTCCTCTTCAATGATCCTAGAACAAAACACCACGACTTGCAATTTTGCAAATAAGCTTTTTCTTCATGCCCTTACCTTCTTCAAAACCCTAGCCAAAATATATGTCCCTCCCTCCATCTCACACCTGCAACCTCTAAACAGCAGCAGGTGTTCTAGTTCAGACCTACATTTTCTTAATTGGACTACTGCATTAGATTCTTTCTTAATCTTCCTGTCTTCTATCTTATCCACATATCCCACCTGTATTTACTCTGTTGCCAAAGAGAGATCTTTCTAACATGCAAATCTAATTGTTATCCCAGGCCCATTTCACCCTTACCCCACTCTAAAATGTTCAAAAGGTTAGATTCCCTGTGATCTACATAATAAACTGTAAAATTGTTTTCATGGCCTTCATATTCTGGTTTTTGCCTATCTGCTCCTCTTGTATCAATCTACATTCCTCTTTTGTCTTTTTCCTGTCTATAACCCCACTGCAGCCACCAGCCAAAATTAGGAGCAAGGGATAGAACCAGCAACCTGTAATGCTCCTCTAGCCCTATTTGTCCCTCCACTCACACACTGCGAGACAAATGTACCTCCTCTGGTAGAGTCCCAAAAAGGGACCTGGACACAAATTAGACTGAAGGCACAAATCAGACCCCAGTTTTAGCCCTACCATTGTGTATACTAATATGAACTGATTACCCTTACTTTTCAACAAACATAGAGAACTAAGGAAAGGAATAAAATACATTTTTTTTTTTTGAGAAAGCTTAATATCATTGGTAGAAATGCCCCTGAATCTCTGCCTGCAGGTCTGTTTCTGCACACACCCAGCACAATGGCTCACAGCTGATAAGTTATAGCCAGCTGTGTCTCAGTTACCTGCTATTTTGATATTCATGTTGTTATCCAGCAGGAGATTTTCGGCTTTGAGGTCACGGTGCACAATCTTCCGACCGTGACAATAATCAACAGCAGACAGGATTTGCCAGAATTTGCGCCTGGCCTCAGACTCATTTAACCGGCCATGATTAGCAAGATAGTCTGTAAAAGAAGAGAGAATTTAGAATATTCACCAAAATAAAATGATCCCAATCTTAGTATTCAGGATTTCTTTTGCTCAAAGAGCTTTTCTAATGACTAAAGGTTAGTGTTCAAATAACATGCTGTGTTCCAAGTTCCTTGTCTTGAGAAAAGTAATTCCAATCATATTTCACTGGAGTCCAGATAAACCAAGAAAGTCCATGAACAGACAATAGCAAGTGGCCTAATATTAACAGTACAACTCAAAATGCCTGTTATGCTCAAGCACTCACCCTATTCTTTTGTTGAAAAACTTATTGGATATTCCTACCCACATTTTAAAAATGAAATTTATGTAAAACATGTATCAGCTCTGTGACATCACATCAGAAAAGGGTTATCTTTCTTTTAAATAATCATTTCATGTAGTTATTATACAAACCACCTTTAACATGAGATGGCCGTCCCTGGAAGTAGTTTAAATAATTCACACCCTGTTCTGTTCAGTGGAACAATTCTGATCTACCCAAGATTATCTGGACTTGTTCTTTAAACCAAGTATTGTCATTATAGCCACTGTTCTCTAAACAAATATACTTTGTAAAATACATTAGCTATCTTTGTGCAATGTTATAATCTATTAAAGCAGTTTACCTGATAAATTCTACATATGTTTATATGAATTCAATAAAACATCTCATAATTTAACAACTCACATAAATTTCACCTGAAGATCTAAAAGGTCCTGAAATGATCTTTTGAGAGAGGTTCAGCATAAATCTTGAAAGCCTTTTCTATTTAAGATTATTTTCCCAAGTAAGAAACTGTATGAGTCAATATTCAGTCACCTTGACACATTTTCTGCTCTAGGCTATGTGGTTTACTTGTTTTTAAATTCCATGCGTTTGGCTTGGGTTATCCTCAATATTTACTATAAAATTTACTAACATTTGTATAGCACTTTACAGTTTATAAAGCATGTTCATATAATATTTCATTTAATCTTCCTAAAATCCTTTGTAACTATTACTCTCTAACTCCCATTTTATATTTGAGGAAGTGGATGATCAGGGAGATTAAGTCATCTGTCTAAATTCATACATTTAGTAAATGCATGGATGATGTAGAACTAGCAATTTTGATTTTTTTTCCCTATATAAATCTGCTTCTTTACTAGACTCGTGTTGAAATTCTAACCATCCTTTCAAAACCCTACTCAAACATCACCCTGCCCTTAACAGTCCTTCATCTCTTCAGGTAGAAATAATCTCTCTTCTCTGAATTTATCATTTATAATAGTTTCACACTTTAATTACCTGCTTATATATAATAAATAACCCAACACACTATGTTTCAGAAAATAAAAGACACCTTTATTTAAGCTTCCTGAGGATAGAAACCATTTCATTCTCTGTGCTCCCTAAAACATTTAGTATTATGCAAAAAACATCGTAGGTATAGTACTTAAATATTTAGCTGCTGAAGTATCATGGATACTATCATAAACCTTTTTGTATTATAAGAAGTGGAGTAGTAGTGTTACAGCTTTTAATTTAAGTGGGCATTTTGTATTTTCTTCTACATCTGTATTATCACAAACTGAGATAATCAGCTCATCATATCTTCCCCTTGCACTTACAGAGCCCACACAGTAGCCTTCCATAATTCGGAAGGGGAAAAAGGATCACTTAAGAACAAATATGCAGAATTTCCAGTCAAAATGTCCAAACTGTCATCAGAATGACTATGTCTAAGGAAACTGGCAAGTAGATAATGAGCTTCCTATTCATAAGAGTAAACCAAAGTTTCCTTCTATACTGGATAAGCTGGGAAATCCCTGATGAGGGGTTGGACCCTGGGGCAAACATAATTTAATGAGGGGAATGCAACATATTTTCTTCGGGGGAGTCTCTTTGGGCTAGTTAGTAATATCTTTCCTATAAGTTCACACAAAATGCTACTTAAACAGTATCATAAGTGAGACAGTTTTTCATAAACAAATGATTAGCTTCCCCAGACAACAATTTCTTCCTCTTGAAAATGCTGAGTCAATGCGTATTAGCGAAAAAGATTTTTGAGATTTTGGCAATACAGAAAAACCTAACGGATCTAGTGAACAAGTACAAGTTAATATATGTGGATAAAGAACCCAAACTATTGCCTACAAAATGAGTCTTGGGATGCATAATACAATCTATAGTAATTGATATTTTTTGAAGCAATCACTTCAGACTGGCACCACCACAGCCAAGAGGGAAGAAAAGCTTTGAAGAAGGTACTGTCTGAAAAATAAAGGCATGGTATATCTGAACCTAAAATTATGTAAAGCCACAGTATTCACATGTCAAAATATATATAACACACAGTGTGAGAAACATGACAACAACTGCATTCCAGAGATTAAGAGACCAACTATTTAAAGAGGTGATATTTCACTCCTTAGGCAAATATCTCAGTGAGTATTCCAGCATATCTATTATCCTCCCCATTCTTTATGATTTCTGCAGTGTGGGCAACCTTCAAAACTATATCATCTGCTGAGAAATTAGTAATAGAAGTAACTGAGGCAAACATCTGTGGATGCAAATAAAATCAGTTTAGGTAGACATCATCTTCAACAAAGGGCACTATTACCAATCCAAGCTAATCAAGTTAATGCACAAGGACCTCGAGTTAACAGGCAAAAGCAGTTTCACTTTAAAAACTTAATTATGGTTATAGAACAAACCTATGGCTGTCACAGCAATTCTCTATACTAATTGCTTGTTTTCTATTTTTGACAAATGGAGTTTTCAAAAAATTGTTTTTTTTTCCTGTCTGCATGTGTTCTAAGTAAAATGTAATTTTTGTTGACTTTAAGAACAAAACTTTTTAAGTTTGTATTTTGTATGTCCTTTTCTCCCTATTTTGTTTTTCTGGTAATTAGTTTTTATTGTATATTACAAAAGTCATGGTCTGTGACAAATTAGACAAGTTTTTTAATAACGACAGTTTTGAGAAATACTGGTATAAACTGATAAACAGGCAATTACAAACAATATGCTGTGATAAAGGACAGCACAGGAATAAATATATCCTAATACATTATTTTTGCAGATCATTTAAAATTTTCTATCTTTTTATTATGAAAGTCTCAAATATACATGAAAGCAGAGAAAATAGTCTAACAAATCCCCCAGATCAAAAGCTATCAACATTTTGCCATACTTACTTCATTCATCCTTTTTACCTTTTATCCCTTTTTGTGCTGCAGTAACCTAAAGCATATCTTGACATCATTTTGTTTCACCCTATTTTGTATTTCTAAAAAAAAAAATTTTTTCCTTATATAGCCAAATACCATTATCATTCCTAACAAAATTAACAATTCCTTTATATCATTTAATTTGAAGTCTGAATTCAGATATCCCTAGTTGGCTATTCTAATCAGATCCAAACAAGCTGCACATTTTGTATTCACTTATTTTGTCTTTGTAGTCCTTTTATTCTCAAACAATTCTTCTCCCCTCTTCCCTTTCCTCCATGTCACTGACTGGTTGAAGAAAATGGGTCATCCTACATTCTGAATTTATCCTTTCAACCTTGTAATATTGTTTAACTTATTTTTCTATCTCCTGTATTTTTTATAAAATGAAATTTTATTATAAAGAATATTCAGGCTTACTTTTTTTTTGGAAGGTGGCAAGAATGTCATAGGTACATCTTTTAGGAGTGCTAAGATTAATCAATGAGTCTGGGAGTGATGGCTTGATCCTTCAATTAACGACTCTCATTACTCTTTCTCCTAATATGGTTCTCAAGCTTTAGTGTACATCAGAGCCCCTAGAGGGCTTGTTAAAAAAGATTACTGGAACCATTACTGGAACCTATCTCCAGGGTTTCTGATACAGTAGGTGTTAGAAAGCACGTAAGAATTTATATGTATTTTTAGAAGTATCCAGGGAAGTTTAAGATGCTGGAACAGAGGCCACACTTTGAGAACCACAGCACTAATTTTGGTATTTACTTCAGCAGGGGTTGCAAAATTGTAATTTTTCTAATTTTTTTTTTTATTCCTGCCACATTTGCTAGATAAAATTCCTCTGTACAGAATAATTTTCTCTTGTCAATTAGGCCTATTTAGTTACCCTGAAATACAACTAAAATAGGTGAGAATCAATGAATGCTTAATTCTTCCTCCTTAAGTACCAATTTTCAGAGTAAGAGGTTGGTATACTGGATACCTTCAATGGTAACTATTAAAATTTGTATGTTTTTTCTTAAGCTTTTTTCCCCCTCCTGTATTAGCCTTCTTTTCTCTCTCAGAATTCTCTTAAGTATCATAATGAGTGCATGGATTTTTATAGATTCAATTTATTTCAATCAACTACAGTCATTTTTTTTAATGCTCAAATTTTCCTATCTTTGACCAGTGGGAGCCCCCTGACACTGTTTTGTCTTTTAATATGCACAGAAACATTCAATACCTTTATTGCTTTCTGACATAACAACAACATTTCATGGTAATACTTCCTGCTCCAAACGTAGAGTAAGCCATTTCTCTAGGAAGCCTTGGTTCTTTTTACTGGAGAATGGTATCTGGGTGCTCAAGGTACTTTTTAACTAATTTGTTGGTACTGCTTTTAAGCTTTTTCAGGGATGGAGCCAGGATATAAGTACTTTTAAAAAGAAAAAAATAAATATAAATTCATTCCATTTCAAATGTAAGATTATGAGGATTACTTTTGATTTTTATATTTGTATTTCTTTTTCTCTTACATAAAAGATCCTGGTTCTTAATGTTAACATACATTACTTGTTTTTTTCTGTAATACTCATGAAATATATTCATAATAGCTATATTAGTATTACTATTAACAATAAAATTAATGGGTGAAGTTTAAACGTTAACATTTCTTTGCAGTTCTTTTTATCTTGAGATTATATTGTCCTAAGAATGTACTGTTAAAATACAATGTTTTAAAATTACTTGAAAAGCTATCTCTGTGTGGTGCGTTGCCAACATAATATAGAGATGTTTATGTATGTGTTTATTTTTAAATATTAGGGATTATTTTTCTTTCTCCTGTTTAACTTTATTTCTTAAATATGCAAAACACTGTGACCTGATATTTAAAATGATGATGAAGTTAAAACTATGTAACACGATATATAGCCTGAGAAGTCTTGCTTCCATCACTGTTCCCTTCCCCTGCCTGTAGGTAATTGTTTTTATTAGATTTTGCTTTACTCCTTCTGTGTTTCATTTTTATGTGGGAAAATATGTATATATAATTGGTGTTCTCTCCACTTCTTACACAAAAATATTTATCCTTCCCTCCCCCCCCATAGCAGTACATGGAAATTTTCCACATTCTTTTTACATTATTG
This sequence comes from Macroglossus sobrinus, assembly GCA_004027375.1. Taxonomy (NCBI): domain Eukaryota; kingdom Metazoa; phylum Chordata; class Mammalia; order Chiroptera; family Pteropodidae; genus Macroglossus; species Macroglossus sobrinus. The sequence goes on along the minus strand of PVKZ01000988.1, from coordinate 119,913 downwards.
CAGATACTTTTAGGATTTAGTAGTATGGTGCTAAGAATGAAGGCTCAGGAGTCAGGCTGCTTGAGTTCAAATTGTTCTCACATTTACTACCTATGGGACTTTGAGTAGATTACCTAACCTCCTCAAACCTTCTATTACCCAAATGGGGATAACAGAATCCACCTCACAAAGCAATGTGAAGATTAAGTGGAAAAAAGCAACTAAAAAAGAAAAAAACCTCCTCATGGTACCTGACACATGCAAGTGCTTAAAAATGTTAGGTGCTATTATTTCAACCATGATAATTACTGTTGTCGTTATTACGTTGTCAGAGGTAGTCTCAGGCTACCTTCCTTTCCTAACTACTCTACCCGTTAGCCCCTTATAGTAAGGTTTCTATGTTTCACAATGCATTGAAATTTATTTAGCGTCACAACTTCCCTAGGCTAAGGCCAAATACCTTTTCTCAGTTCTCATCTTTTATGACCTTTCAATCATATTTTATACCTAACCGGTTTTCAAAATAAATATCTCTCCTTGTTGATTTTGTGTTTATCTAGTTTTCCTCCATCTTTTTCACTAGTTGGCTTTTCTATTCTAACCACATAAAACTATCATAATCTAGGTCTGACCCTTTGCCTTTTTCTAAACTCCTTCCCTCATGAAATTAATCTAAATAATTACCTTCTTGTGGATAACCTTCTATCTGCTTTATTCTTAGCTGGATAATGTTAGTTCTCTTTCATACTCTCCTCATTCGGTGCCTTGTCTCAAGGGTGTTTTATAGTCACTCCAGTCAAGACACGTCTTTACACTCTGGCCTGGGGGGCCTTCTGCTCACACATTTATTGAAAATCTAATGAAAAGTATACTTACATACAAACACACACATAACATTTTATATGCAATTTTAAGGGGACCTATAAAATCTTAGGTTTAATCAAGGGTAAGAAACTGCCTTGGAAGATCTCATTCATTGATTAGAATTTTTCCAGATTTGTTAAGCTTATTTGACCTGTCAACATGTACTCTATATCTACACGGATTTTCTTTCTGCTACTGCAGTGTTATCAAGACTCAGTTCAATCGCTTCTCAGTCTTTTGGCTAAGATCAAGTGAAGACTGAGTTCATCTTTCTTTTTATAAAGTACATTACCATCTTCTAAGTCACTGTAATTATCATCTTACAGTCACTCAGACTGAAAAATTCAAGAGTCATCATCTATCAACCCCTAAATTAAGTATAGCTGAAGCCCCAATAAGTAGGTTTCAAGTTATATAGATACAAGTTTTATACAGTATAATTAATCAGTGTTTTTGCCGTGTTTACTTATAGATGTTAAGTCTAGATTTCATAGCACAGTGCATGACACATAACAAATGCTCAGTAAATGTAGCCGCTGCCACCATCATCATCATCATTATCATCATCATCATCACTACCACCACTACCACCACCACCACTACCACCACCACTACCAATACCACCTCCAACACTACCACTGGGCATCCCTTCTCTTCCCCCAGGGATAAGGGGTAGTTTTCTCAGTACCTTTCAAAAGAAGTGGAGAAACCAGACAGTTGAATTTCCTTAAGTTTCAGGGGTATCAGAATCTTTGAAAGATTATCTTTAAGCTTAATATTCTTTAGTCAGAATTATTAGCATACCTTAAAGTCGGAGCTGAGTAATAGTTCAAAAGATTAATAATTTATGCAATTAATTATTTTAATGTTATGTTAAAATGATTAAATTTGTAATTTCATCAATTTGTAATTTGGGAGTAAAGTAAAAAGGTGATACCAATTTAATATTTTATGTTTAACTAACCTTTAAAAAAGGCTAAAACCCCCCACCTTGGATAATTCAATCCTGGTCAGAGGTTTCCCACTCACAAATTTGCAGACTTTACACTTGTAATTTCTAAATTTGAGGAAAAATGGTGTTTTCAGGAATATGACCACCGTAAATCCTGAAGCTCCAATAAGTTAATCAAAACTGGCTTATTTGTTCTCTTCAAAATATTTTGAAGATCCATTATTTTCAATCCCCAGATTCAAATTTCAACTCATCTTTTCCTGTTTCCTTTAATTAGTACAAAATAGTGCTGTAAAATAAAACTCTTTCTCACTGTAGATCAGGATTCTGGTCTTTGTCAACTTAGATTGTGCTGACACTAATCAATCACTCTTGGAAAAAATATAACTAAGAAAGAAAGGTCCATTAATAAAACAAAAACCTAAAACAGCTTTTAGCACACTAATATGTGTATCTCCTTATACTCTGAACACTAATAAAAATGGATTAAGTATATGAATGGTATTAAATTAGGATAACATGGGTTATCTAAAATTTAAATATTAGGTTGCAATATTACTTATATTAAGTTACATTAAACTTTTAATCTTGAAACACACGAATATGAAAACAAAAATTTTAAAAGATTTTCCTTTTTCCTGTTTGTTTTTATAAGTACATAATCACTTCAAACTGTGTTTGACAAAAATTAAAGGAAATTGTTGCCTGTGGTATACTGTGGCAATTTAATTGTGCTTTCAGCAATTTCCCTACATTAGATTGTTCGCATCTGTTAGACTCTGAATCAGTTCTTTAAGCGATATGGAACTACTTAAGCAAACCAAAGTTTTCTAAGAAGTAAAATGAGTTTGTAGTTACATTGTTTAAAGTTTTGAAGATTATTTAAAATTGACTTCTGTGACTATCTGTTCATGTTTTCAGCAACAATTAAAAGCAAATATGGTTAAACTTTTCTAAAATGAATTATAACCCCTACATAGAAGCCAAAAGGCTGCAATATTTGATGATAGTAACAGATATTGAATAAACAGAAGACTTCAAAAACTTTTCATATCTTTAATAAAACACACAAGTAAAATAAATTTCTGATTTTTTCTGCCTAGAGATTTCAAAATATAGTAGAAATAAGTCTTAGAAGCAAACAAGCCTAATTTTGAATACTGTTTCTACTTCTCACTGCTGTGTGACTTGGACAAATTATGTTTAGGTCCCTGCACAACTTTGATTTCTCAGTAATATACCCCAAGTTTTATTCTTTGTGAGAGGGCCCTACCTTCACACATGAATTCTAACTTGATGGCCAATGACCTTTGATGAGTGTTTTCATTTCTACATATATCCTATTGGCTTCTGTCCATATACAACAATTTCTTTATTTTGTCCATATACAATAATTTCTTTATTTTGTTGCATGAAAATATCATGTTGTCTGAAGTGTCTAATAAGAATCTAGTAATTATGAGACAAAACATGCATTAGAAAAAATTTATATTTCAAATTGTTAAATATTTAATAGGGAAAATTAAGCAACATGCTTTATAAAAATAAATATGTACAGATAATATGGTTTTTGGCCCAGTTTCTATATACGTGTACAGATCTTAAAAAACCTCCCCCAGTTATAAATCAGAATAAAATCAATCACGAAAGAATAATGAGCACAGTAGCATGTGACTACTTGGGCCCTCATTGTACTGGCTCTTTTCAGGTCAGTCTTAAAGCACAATTCTTTCTCTTTCATTAAATCAAATTAAGGAAAAAAGTTAAACTCTATTATGAGTTTAAACTGCAAGAGTCATCTATTCATTCATTCATTCAAAAAATACCTGAGTGGTTTCTTTGTGTTATGCCTCGGCACTTTGCCCTCATGAAATTTCCATTTGGATGGAAGTAATTGTCATTAACAAGTAGAAAAATAAAATTAGAATCATGAAGTATAATAAATGCCAGGGAAATAGGGTGATCAGCTGGAAAGTATTGGGGGAGGCCACTTTAGACATGGTAATCAAGAGTGGCCTTTGTGAGAAGCTACAATTTCAAAAGGGGTGAAAAGCATTCAAGGAACAGATATAGTACACTCATGAAACCAAAATGACACTGAATGAGGCTACAGCACAAAGAAGAAGAGACGGCATATGATGAAACTGAAGAAATAGAAGTCAAACTCAGCAAGAATTTAGAAGCCTAAGTAGGGTATTTATACTTTAAATTATTGGGAAGCCTTAATGGTTTTAAGTAGGTGAGAGAACTGATCTAATTTCTATTTTAAAAGCACTTAAAAGAATCCGAAACTATGAATTCTATGTTAATAAGCTGTATAGTTTCATGAAGCAAAACTCAAACAAAAATTTAAGCACTGCTATGGGAATGGTCCTGTTAACTGATGTGAAAGACGCAAGGAAATAAAATCCAGTTCGGAATGCAAATCGTTTACAAGACATGAAAAAGAGGGTTAAGTAATAAAAACTTTAATCATCCCTTCCAGACAATAACAGAAGAGATGTCTGTCATGAGGCAATACTGGCTTACAGACATAAGATGAGATACTGTCTGAAACACCGTAAACTCTCTTAATTCCAGAACAATAGCTGGGTTTTCTTACTAATTCTGATATATAATATTTCATTAACTGTCCCAAACTGTTTTTAGGGCAGTGATTAAAAAAAAAAATTATGTCGACTGAATAACCTAGGAAAGTACCCACAGTCATATTTAATATTACCAGATGATGATGATATCATTTTGATGGCATTAAGACATTCCAGACAATTCCCTAAATAGGTGTTTTCATCTTACCTATTTTTATCATCTCTACAGGACCTCAAAGTCTGCTGTGAATTACTTCTGAGCAATGACTATGACTGGACTGATAAATGAGTCACTCTAAGCTGAACTACTGATGTTGTGTGCTATTTACTTAATTTGTGGTAGTGTTATAATAATATTTATAAATGCAATCTGGTCACACTTCTAACACATTTTTTTCCACAGATAAATACATCCAGATAGCTATTTTGATATGCAATTATTTAAGAAAGAAATAAATCAGTCCAAAAAGCAGACTATAGTTTACAAAACCATGTAATTTTTAGGAATTAGGATTGAAATACCAAATTTGAGGAATATGATGCTGATGATGAAGAAAGCCAATTTGTTCATTTTAATATTTTGGTTTTGTATATTATGTACTCTAAAGATACATGTTTAGCAAATACTTGAGCTCTAAGACGCCGTCATCATTCACTTATAAGTCAAAAAGCAAATATATTTGTTTCATTTTTTTCATTGATTTTCTCAGGTTGAGAGTAGAAAATAATGAAGCCAGTTTGAATTGGTTCATTCAGAAATGGGCAAAGAGAATTTAAGAGTGTAGATTAAGCTATGCTGGGTAAGAATAATTTTTCAGTGAAGCTCCTGCAATAATAAAGTTTAAGAGGAAATCAAGTTTCTTGGGTAAACAAGTTTAGGAAGTCAAGTCCCTTAGTTTATCATCCAGTTGTCTGACTATGATATAGGTTTCCTGGGGTCTCACATATTAAATAACAGTGACACTGTGGAGTCATCTATCAGGAGAAAGGATAAGAGTGAAAGGGAAGGGCTAGCTGGAGAAAACCACCACCAAAAAAACCCTAGCTACCTGCTCAACTATTCAGAAGTCAAAAAGGACAGCTACTTCAAAATAAACTGACATTACAAAGCTGAAATGTTTCTGTGGCAGATTTTTATTCCCAATTCTTCACCTCTTCCCTGTAAGAAGATCATTTATCCATACCCTCTGTTGTGTGACTTTGCGATACCTTCAAATAGAATAGGTGGTATATATCCCTGCTCTATTGCTTTTGGTCTTGGTCATGGGGAATGCATGTGGTTTGACTTGCTCTCTTGTGTTCCTACTATGAGAATAGCATGCCCCAGAATGAGAGACGTGTGGAGTAGAATTGACCTAACCCACAGCCTGAAATAGCCATCCTAGCTGACCCACAGACAAAAAATATTTGTTGATGTAAATCACTGAATTGTAGAGTTGTTTGTTACGTAACATTATCACAGCAGAAATATGACTCATGAAGTTTCCAATATTAGAAGAGAGGTTTGCTCAGCTATAAAATGAACTACAATTGCACAAAGAGCATTTTGAACATTTGTGCCACATTTATGTGATATTGTTACTTATTACACATACACTTGCATTATTTTTACACATCTGGAAGATATCCTTATATGTCAAAGCCAACTTGACTGGCTTGAGGAACAACTGGATGGGAACTTCTCATGCAGACTGTAAAATGATATAAAAAAAGACTAGTCTGATTTCCTCCCAGAAGGAGGTAACTTGATCACTCTTTCTGAGAGTTTACCCACTATTAGCACCTACACTTACTGCCTTCTATTTCAAGCTTTAGTACTGGGAAAGGAGGACAACTGATGAGGAATGGTTCTGAAGATCCAATCATGATTCAATTTCAAAGGTAGATAAAATAGACAGAGATGTTAGTTATGCGTAATTCCTAAGTCTAGGGAGTAATTAAAGAAGATGGCTTCAAAACAACATGGACTAATGTTGAAAATCTTCATAAATCTAGTAGTAGTAGTGTGACAAAACAAGAGTACTCCAGTAAGTGACAGAAATACAATTAGATGAAAGAATGGACACAAAGATTCTAATCATGCAGCTAATTAATAAATGTTTCTTTTCAACACCAGAGAAACTGTAAATGTTTATGAGACCTGCTCATCCTAAGTATTTAGTGGTGATGATCCTTAATAACAGAGGAACAGGTATAGTCTTGAGCAACGTTTTCTTCTCTGGCCTTTGAAAGATTAATATTCAACAAAGGACATGACTTCAGAGAGTTGGGTTTGCAGATTCAATTCTTACACTTAATGTCTCCAGGTGGTTTAAGTGGCTAGTCCTGATTAACCACGAAAGAGATTAGAATGAGTTTCTAGTCATTACTTTTAGGAAAACCAAAGACACTATTACCATGTACAGAAGTTTAAAACAAAGCACTCTAAGACACAGTTTTGTACCTTTCTCATTAATCTCTTAATTTTGTTTAAGTCTGAGTTTATGGTAATAGTAGTGAGATCCAGTATAGGAAGTACATCCTGTCTCAATGCTCCACAGCCAATGAAGTTAGAACATGGCTCTATGACTTGAAAGACATTAAAAGTCTTTGAATCCTCTTGCAGGAGTTGTCTATAGATTAAAGAGGAAGAGTTTTCTGATTACCTTGTTAGCAGTTTTCAATGGTCTCTGACCTTTCTTTCTAATCAATTTTTTCCATCCTCTTTGAGCAGAAGAAAAAAAAGAATTTAATGGTAAACCTATGTTTTCTAGGAATTTATTAAGACACACTAAATCTAATCACTGTTTAATCAGCTAATTATCACAAGTGTTAATAATAAATTGATTTTTATAATTTTTATTATGCACTTAAAAAATTTTCACTCTAAGGTTTACTGAACATCCAAGGCATAGTCAAAGCATAAGCTTAGGGCCTTTTAGAGCTGTGTCACTCCAAGAGGAACTAAAGCTAGAGCCTAGGGGAAATTCTGAGCTGCCATATTTTAATTTCATCATGTGCTAGTATTACAAACAGTTCAAATAGAATACATTATGCACTATTCAAATATTTATGGACCATTAAGCTTTTCTATAAATAAGGATGTCTATTAACTAAATAAACTGGAAAAAGCCAGTGAGATTGTCAGTGCCTTTGGATTTCATCCTTTGAAATCTACAGGATTAAGCAATCAGTGCCAGCACTGATTTAGCATTCACATGCAGGAGTTTCTGGCTTGTTTCCTGAGGAAAATTTCATCATGCAGACAAATAACAAAGACTTAATTCACAGCATTTTAAACTACTATAATTAGATTGCAATTTGTGCCATGAATGGAATGAAGCTTTATCAAATATGGGCATCCCCATAAGACACAGCTAAAAAGTAGAAAGGATACTTTGGGAACTGAGAATGTAGAGCAGGGTTTGGAACTGTAGCCTATGGTCAGTGAGAAAGGAATAGCCAAGTTCAGAGATGATAGTAGGGGATTAAGGAGAGACACATTCAAAAGCAAACCAAAGTTAAAGTCTAACAACCATAAAGTCATTATGGTTGGTAAATTACCATAGCCAGAATGCACAAAGTGATTAACATCTTGACTGCTAGTTTACTAAGAAGTTTTCCAACTCGGTTCATTATGACTTTTTTTTTTTTTTTTTGGTGGGCAAACAGTTCTAATTTCATACAGAAGTCAAAATGAAAAGAAATTTTCTTTATAATCATTTTGATGAAAACACAGCAATTCCATAAAACTAGACTATCTCTATATAGAATTATTAACTATTTTTCTAATGACTATCATGTCTTAGATACAGATAGACTCTGAAAGAAATAAATATACAAATACAATTTATTCCCTTTCATGCCCCACTTCTCCACACTCTTCCAGTTTAGTTCTATTCCAGTCAATATGAGACCTACCAAAAAGCGGAGAGAAAAGAACAATGTATTTGAGCCATAAAAGAGTTAACTGTAATTTTCTTTTTCCAAATTTTTGTTTTATACATTTCCTTCCTGATTTACCTGTCAACAACACATTTGTTAATAAAATACTGGGCACCCTGATCTCCAGCTTCTTATGTCAACTGCCTACTCACCAACTCTACATGGATATCAAATACGCATTTTAAACTTAGCATGCCCCAAACAGAACTCCTAATCATCTCTCCTAAACCTGCACCTTTCTCAGTCTTCCCAACTCAGGAAAAGGCCACTCTAACCTTAGAGTTAATTTTGATACTCTTTTGTCTCTCTATATCCAATCCATCAGCAAATCCTGTCAACATGTGTAGAATCCCACCATTCTTCATCTTCATTCTTCCTCTAGTCAAAGCCACCATTATCCCCTGTCTGAACTATTATAATAGCTCCTGTCTTCTATTCTTGATACAGTAGACAGTGTGTAGTGATCTTTAGAAATACTTTTTATGTCATGTCAATTTTCTCCCCAGGCTCACCAATGGCTTCTCATATCACTCAGTCCTTATGGCTGAACAAGGGCATACATGATCTGAAACTGAAAACAGCTCTGATTTAATCAAAATAGTGGACTCAAAAATTATACAGTATAGTGACTGTTCATGGCTCAGAACTAAGGTATGTACTCATTTGTCTGTTCTGGCTCTCAAAACCAAGACCTAACCTTTGTCACAGAATTACATTCACAAATTTGCAAGGACACATGCCCAAACCAAACAACAATCTAAATGTCTATCAACAGAGTGATGGTTAATAATTTACAGCAGATAATCACACTCTGGAATACTATGAAGCTATTAAAAATTGATGAATCTTTATGCAGTTATATGGAAAGATCTCTTTCCCTCTTCCTCCTCCTTCTTTCTTCTTCTTCTCTCTCTCTCTTACTCCCTCTTCCTCTCTCCCTCTCTCTCTCTCATACACACAAACACTCTCCTCACTTTAGTAATCCCAAAATGAATGCAGCTCCCCACATACATTTGCTTTTTGCACAGGCTGTTCCCTTTGAACATCTCCACCTTCCTTATTGTAATTTCTACTCGTCCTTCAAGACTCATCTCAGAGTATCATTTCCTTTAATAAGTATTTCCTGACTACTCTGGCCAGGTAGGACAGGTGCTCAATGTTTGTTGACTAGAGTAAAAAAAAAAAAAAAACCTACATTTTGTGATATCTACTCTCTTTCCCTCATATCCAATGTAATTTGTACATCACAAGCTCTACCATTGGCCTTTCTCTAGCAATCTGAAACAACATCTACTTGGAAGTGTGTGCAGTGAAGAATAATTTTTTAAACAGCCATACTGAGAGATAATAAGCACAATATACAATTCACCCATTCAAATCACACAATTTAATGTTTTCCAGTATTTACAGAGAAAGAATTATTATTGTTGGCAATAGCCTGAACTTACTTCTAATATTCAGAGTTCTTTTTTGTCTTTCAGTTACAAACATAATTGCCTACCAGCAAACAGCTTTTAGTCAAATCCACCCTCCCAATACCACCAAGGATTCTGATTAATTTTATAATAGGTCAGAAATAACATAGAGAATGCCACACCTTAGGAGAGTCCTTGGGAGAAAGCACAACTTTCTGAAAGCTCCATGTCTCTCTGTAACATCGGAATTTAATTGAAATAAAACCCCACTGACTCTATGATGGCACTGTGCTTTTTCCATCAGACAGAATGAAATCTCTAGCCCCAAGATATCCATGAAGTTGTGAGAGGCAAAGGTTCCAGTCTTTCAAATCCTGGAGATTCCAATAGGAAGCAAGCAAGAGGGTTACTTCATCAATTTTAAGAGCTTTTATCTTGTTTACTTCATGCCAGTGCAACAGTTAAAGTCACATTTTTCTGGCCATGGTCTCTATGGAACTCTCCAAGGTTCTGACCCTTAATGGTGATCTAGTCACCGAGAGAGCACTCAGAAAACCAAAGTCCATAAAAAACAAGGTGGGCTCAGTGGTCCTCTGCTATTTCTATATCTTGATTCTACTATCTTACATTCGTTTTGGCTTACTTTGATCATTTCAACCCATCTCTGGTTTATAACTGTCTCAGAGCACTCATGGTATGTCACCAAATCCTATGAAATTCCTACAGTAGCTGGATCTTTTCTTCCTGTTTCAACCATTCTCCCAAATCCACGATTTTAGGAACAGGTTCAACGAATTGTGGGAAAGGATCAGATTTAGTTTAACCTTGATCTGTTTGGTTAGATTATCTCCAATGCAATTGGATAAAAATATTTTTCTCAACAGTTTAAATATCTCACTTCATTCACTTCTTGCTTTCTTGGGTTCTGAGAAGCTGAATCTAATTCTTATTTTTGCTCCCCTAAAGGTAAGGTGTTTTCTTTCTCTGGGCCTCTTTCAAGATATTTTATCTTTGATTTTCTGCAGTTTGAATACAATATGCCTAGGTACATGTTTTTGCTGCTATTGTTTTTGCATTTATCCTGCTCAGTGTTCTTTGAGCTTTCTGGATCTGTGGTTTGATGTCTGGATCTGTCTGACATTAATTTTGGGGGAAATTCTCAGTTATTGTTGCTTCAAATATTGCTTTTGTTCTTTTTTTCTCCTCCTTCCCAATTACACGTGTTCTACCTTTCAGAGTTGTCCTACAGTCTTTAGATATTCTGGTTCCATTTCTTTTTTTTTTTTATTCTTTCTTTTCCTCTTTTGAAGTTTCTCCTGACATATCCTCAAGCTCAGAGATTCTTTCTTCAGCTGTGTCCACTATAATAATGAGTCCATCAAAGGCATTCTTTGTTTTCATTGTAAGTTTTTGATCTTTAACATTTCTTTCTGATTCTTAGAATTTCTCTCTCTCTGATTATATTGTTCATGTTTTGCAAGGTCTACTTTTCCATTAGAGGTCTTAGTATAATAATCATAGTTGATTTAAATTTTCAGTTTGATAACCTAACATCTCTGTCACGTCTGAGTCTGGTTCTGATGCTTGCTGTTTCTTCAAACTGTGTTTTTGGCCTTTTAATGTGATTTATAATTTTTTGTTGGAAGCAGACATGATGTACTGGGTAAAAGAAACTCTGGTTAATAGCCTTTTGTGGCTATTTTTTTTTGTGGTGGTAATGTGTGGGAGTAAAGAAAACATTTTATCGTTCTAAAACTCACAAAAGTGTGGAGTCCTCTACCCCCACGCCCATGACTGGCCTCACCTGGAATTTTTAACTCTCAGGTTTCTGCTTGTGGGCTCCTGCTCAGTAAGATGTGATTCCCTGCATTCACTTGTCTGTCTCTACAGTTTTGGATGCAGTGGTGTGCCCTGTAATTGTTCATTTTTTAGTGTGTTACGATGAGATAGTAACTTTCAAGTACTGTATATGCCAGATCATAAACCAGAAAAAAAATATTTCAAATGTATAAATTCCTAAGACTGTTTCCCCCCTCCCAGAAAGTGCTCTGAAGCCCCTGAGCCAAGAAGAAAAAAGGCAAAGATAAGGGTAAGAAAATGAGCACCAGTAAGAGTTCTGTTCCAATTATGCCCATCAGAATCACTCATATTACCTAGGCCATTATGAGAAGGGAAAGAAAAGGCAGTTTACAATATCCCTACTGCTATATCATTTCACCAATAGTAGGTATGTGTGTGTGTGTGTGTGCGTGTGCGCGGGATGATTCAAAGAACTGTTAGAATTAACCCCAAAAGAACACCTAGAATCTTATCTCACTATCTCCCACACTCCAGTCTGCCCAGCACTAGTTTATGCTGCCTCAATATTTTCCTTTGGTGAAAAATAATCAGAAAACATGATTTCCTTGAGAAACTTAGTATTTCGAAAACAGTTTTATAAAAAAAAACAAAGAAAAAGATAATGGTAGGAGAAACTAGCTCAAACATTTTATATGCATATTAAAGAAGAAAAACTTTGATTTTATTTCTTATGAATTTTCCACATACTGGATGGAAAGTGGAAGGCAGAAAGCATTATGTAGTATTTGCCTGGTACTGGCCCAGAGTTTTTCTCTAATTCCTCCCTAGGGAGGGTAGGAGGTGGCGTGGGTGTCGGGTAGAATTGCATAATGGCTAGAGCATAGGCTCTGGAGTTATAATACCTGGTTTCCAAATTCAGTACCTCCACTTATTAGCTATATGACCTTGGGCAAGCTACTTTTCTGTGCCTTGGTCTTCTCAGTTGTAAGTAGAGATAATAATTGTACTTGCCTCAAAAGTTTCCTACGAAAATTAAATAATTAGGTTTAAACATTTAAAATAAAACCTGGCACATGGTATCATTGGCAGAAATTCTTATCAATTCTTAACTTCAAAATTTATCCTGAAGCTGACTGCTCACTACCTACCACCTGCACCAGCACCTCCTGAATTCAAGCCACCACCATCTCTTGTCTGGACCTTGGCAATTGTCTTAACCAGTCTTCTTGTTTCCACTCCAATTCTACTTGTCTGTTCTCCAGACAGAAGTCAGAGCAACTACTTAAAAACTATGTCACACTATGTCATTCCTTTGCTTAAAAATGTCCAATGGCTTCTGACCTTATTCAGTAAAAAATCAAAGTTCCTTACCATGGTCGAAAAGGCCTTAAATGATCTCACCTATTCCTGTTTCCTCCTCAGGCTGTTTGCCCATCTCCTACCATCTCACTCTGCTCCTTGCCACTTAGGGTTCCTACTGTGATTAAGACTTTGCATTTCTGGTCCCTCTGCCTAGATATAGATATCCCTAATGCTTTCTTTCTAACCTAACTGAGGTCTCTGTTTACATGTCCACTCATCAGAAAGGTCTCCCTCTGACCACTGTTCAGGGAGTCCACCTTTCCTCTCCCCTATTTTTCTGTTTAGTATTCTTTACTACATGACATTCTGTATATTTGTTTATTTATTGTATTTCTTCCACTCTTAGAATGTAAATAAAGTATTTATAGACAAAGACTTTTTTTTTCTGTATCTAGATCAAGAACAACACTTGGTATATAGTGGTTAAATATATATTTGTTGAATTAATAGTGAATATTCATGAATTATTATCCTGTGACATTTTTTTTCATAACAAATTATTCCAACACCCTCCAAACAGGGCTTTATGTTTCCAATTCATTATACACCACCAGACATTCTTACTAAAACACTGCTTTCATAATGTTATTCTTCTGCTCAAGAACACTCCTCTGACTTTAGCAGTTCCTCAGTGTGCTCTGTTACATGTTAACAGATGTTATATGAAGAGAGAGACTTGGTGATTAAGAAAGTGTGGAAAATACAGGATGAGAGAATTTGTGTTATTTTACCACAGAACTTCTCAGTGTCTTTAATTTATAAATGTGCAGTGTAAATTTCCTAGAGGAGAATTTAGTACTTCCCACTGTTTGTGACTATAGAATGAATCCTTTTTTCAAGGAGCAGGTAAAAAAACTAGCTTTTGTTAAATATAATGTAAGAAATACTACAGCCTGTAGAAGTATCTAAGACTATTTTCAAAAGTGGACATTAGGGCTCTAGGTATAAATGAAAGAACAAAGTCGTCTTTGGCATTCTTTCTGTTTCCTTTCCCCATTCCTCTTCCACATTCTGTGGGTTTTCTTTCTTATCAATAGAGGTAATTAAGAAAAAACATCTTAAACTGCAGATATATGTATTGGCATCTATCTTTGAAAAGAAGAGCCTTTCTGTTCTTCTAACCTACTTTAGTCTTCCTTTTGATCCATAAATAACGTTCTTTAATGAACGTATGTTATCTTTTGAATCTTTTGTCTGCATACTGTATCAAGCAAAGATTGTCTCATAGTTCATTCAATATTCTTAGACTTATCTTAATAATTAGTATCACAAATTCAGTAGGATACAGATCAAGCAAAGTGGACACACCTTGCTAGAAATTAATCCTGAAAATTCACATTGGATAACACAGCTTGGAAATTAAATCTATTAGGTTCAGGTTTTGGAAAGAATATCTTTCTTTACTGATACTATAATTTTATATGGTATGCTTACTGTAAAAAGGGACTTTCTCTAAATTATATTACAAACTGCAAAAATTTTATGTGACTGAATACTCAACATTTTTTTTATGACTATAGTAAGAAGCACTGTTTCCTGAAATCAATGTATTCATTACTGAAAATCTCTAAGGAAGGACTTTGTCTATAAGAATTCAAAAAATGGATCTAAAAGAAGTATATTTCAGGGTACCTGTCTGCCATGCTGTTTTGGGGGAATCCTCACTCATAATATAAAGTAGCTTTGTTTTCTTCTATGTATATCTATATGCTCTACCTCTCTCTGCAGGCCATAGCTAACTGGTAAAGGGGTACATACCTGACCCAAAGATAACTGCAGTAAACTGTCTTTCATCCTGATAAACATTCAGTTTTTGTCAGATAAAATCATCATTTTAAAAGAAGAGCTTATACACCAATGTATATGAATGTTTTTGAACAGAAAGACTTTTCTGGGTCCCCATCAACAGATTACACTCCTTTTCATCCTTCAGATATAAGGCTTCATTTACTACAGAGGAAAATGACTTTCATCCCAACTCCAGAGATAAGCCTGATTAAGTCACTGTGTAATCTCATTTCCCTTGTCAGTGATGGGTTTAAGAATGGTATATTCTCGTGGTTTCTCCTTCTTAGAAGAGTTTATTAACCCAAACAAATCTTTAACTGCAAATCTGGCCAATGAAACATGAGGGGAAATTGCTCCTTTCCAGAGCAGATTTTAGGAAAATGTTTCTCACGCCTAAGAAAAAGCCACAGGAAGAAAAAAATGGCTACTTCCTTCTCTGAATGTTGTACCTTGATGTGATGCCTGGAATAGCTGTAGCCATTTTACTAAGGATAAAGCCAATTTGAGCCTGGTATAGCAAAGGGATGCAGAGAACCCAAGGTTCTTGATGGTACTGTTGAGCCTCCAAATCAACCAACTCTAGAGGTTGCCGTTCTTCTGGACTTCCTGTTATAGCAGATAATACATTCCTCATTTTCCCAACAATTTGAATTAGGTTTTTATTACTTGTAGCTGAAAGGTTGCTGTATCAGAGTATGGGATACTATGATTTGGACTGAGTTAGGTGAATCAGATTCCTTCTCTTGGGAGTAATAAGGCTGAGAGACAAAGAGGGAGCTGCCAGTTAGTTGTGAGGAATTGAACTGAAAGAGTATATAAAAACAGAGAACTTGTATGAGCCATTATAAAAGGAATAAGCAGAGGAAGCCAGCTAGGAGAGAGAAGAGAGATAGAGGTATGTGGCAAGAAGCAGAGAAGCCATTAGAAATAAGAGTTACTTTAAGAAAAAGACATTCTTTTAGCTTCCTATTTCCTATGATGCCTAGCTAAGCTTTTCTTACCCATGAATTGCCATGAGATATGTCTGTAGCCTTACGTTGTATTTTCCCTCAAGGCTGCTACTTAACAACCCCTGTCTTAGGACACATGAGAGAAGGTGGAAAAGGGAAAGTCAAATTAGAACTAAAACTGCAAATTAAAGGAGCCGAAAATAACAGCTGAGTGACAAAAAAATGGCTCCAATGATAGTAAAATTTAACAAATAAGATTATACAAGTAAAAAAAAAGTGAACAAAATAATCACGTAATTGGTATTAAACAAACTGGCCACTAAAAAAGAATAAATCATGTAGGTGTTGAAGATGTTCTGAATATAGCAAAAAGGTATTCAGGTCAGCATTAGGCTTTCAAATCTTTTCTGGACACATTTTTACCTTTTGTTTATTCTTATGCTTTTGGAAAATGATGCCAGGGCTTGACATTTTCTCTGTGTGACTTCTATCTTGTGCCTCTTTCCTCCATCCAGCCATCCAGCCCCTACCTGAGTTCTGTTATTACCCCATATTGGTCCTGATTACTTTTCACTTGGGTTACTGTGATACTTGACAAGGTAAACATCATAGCTCCTGAATCTCCAAATTCCAATACAAATTAGTTTTCCAACGCAGAAACCTGAATATGTCATTCCTCTACTTAAAAATTCTCAGGAACTCTTCCATGTTTATGGCATTAAGCTCAAGTTACCCTTTAGCCTAGTTAGTAAACAGAATCTCCATAATGTGTAGTTTTAAACCCATCTTTTCATGTCTTTATTATCTCTTCCTGTAAACCATCTCCTCTTACTATCCACCTTTCCTCCCCCATTTGCTTCAGTCAGCCTGAACTGCTTTGTTCTCTATATAAACCTCATACTTTTCTAATTCTGTACTTTAGCTCATGTTGCTACCTTCATCTGCAACTAACTTACTCTCATTCTAAATTCTCTTCCATTCTTGTAGGCAGCACTAAGAAAAAAAATTTTTAAGAAAGAGCAACATCTTCTAATAAAATTGGCATATGAATGGACCAAAATAGATACAAACAAAATCATTTTAAGGGCTACAAAGTCAGCAATACTTTACCAAACAGGAAGATAGAATATACCCCAAATCGGAATTTATTAGCAAGATTAGCAGTAATCTAAGTATTATCCAAAGGTTTACGTCAGAGAGTTGAGAGCCTTTCAATAGTCCTGCCAGTTCCAACTCAAATGTCATCTCTCTCTCTCTCTCTCTCTCACACACACACACACACACACACTTGTACCTTCCTCTTTAAGCTTTATCATTGTTATTATATAAATGATGTCATTTATGAAAGGAGAAAAACACATCTTCTTCAATTTGTAGTCCACAGCATTAAGTACAGTGACTTATAAGGATCAGATGCTCAATAAATATTTGCATAAATTTATTCTTAGACTATTGGAGAATGGGACACTGAGGTTTCCCTATCTTCAGGTTAGAATAATAGGAAAGCCTTATAGAGCGTTTCTATTTCTCTCTCAAAGGGAATCTGAGTTAAACATCTAGTTCAGAGTACAAAAATACAATTAAAATGTGTGATATATTATGTTAAGGGACGAATAAAAATTTTGAGAAAAGTAAAGTAAGAAAATTGAATGGGAATTGAATTGGGCAACTAGCAAGTCAAGTCAGAGTTTCATAACATGATTATTTTATTTTGAATGCCAAAATCACTAACAGTAAAGGTCATATACTATGTGTAAGGCATACTGCAAAACAAAACTTCAGATTAGACATTTAAAAAATGTTAACAAATGCAATTCAGAAACAAATTGAATGGGCTATTTATTTTGCATTATGATAACCTGTCCCTGTTTCTTTCCATTAATGAGTTTCTCTAAAAAAAGATTTTAAAAAATGTCAGTTATCTTCATATACAGTGGTAAAATAGAAAGTGGTGAGTTATACATTTGGAGAATGGGAATGAACTAGCTTGAAGTCACATAATAACCATGATGAAGTATCTTTATAGAAGGCCTACCAGCATTTGACTATACTGAACAAATTTATCTGCATATGATGACATTTAGGATCTTAAAACTTCTTAGTAAATTTTAAAAATAACACATTTTATAGCAAATGAATAACTAGAACTATTACTAACAGAGAAATGATTAAAAGCAATATAAATGTTTCTGGCTCACTACCTTGGTCCATTACTGAGTTCAAAACAGTAATCATCAATGTTGGAGAGTCAATTCTCTCAATTCCTTCATAAATACTTACAGAGTATTTATAATAGGCTGTGGGCTAAGCACTCTGCCAGGTACTGAAAATACAAACATAAATAAAAAACATTTTTGTCTCTAAGGAGTTCAACCTAGTAAGGGAGACAGACCTATAAGTATATAATTATAGAATGGCAAGCATGGCATTGAGAGATATGCAGAAGCCATTATGAGACCATAGAAAAGTGACCTCTACCTACCATACCTAGCATGAGGGCATTAAGGAAAGCTTTTGCAGGTCATTGTTCTTTCAATAACATCTATCACCGCTATCATCATTATCAAAAATACCCTCTGCATACACAGCCAAAAAAAGTAAGCAGCAGGTTCCCTACAGAGATTTTAAACAATAGTTAATATAAAATATAGAAATGAAAAAATTACTGTTATCCTTGACCTACATAAAGAAGTTTAAGATGTTCCTTACATGTCATTTATCATATATTATAAATATATTTATTAATATATAAAGGATCCATTGATAAATCTAAAAATTGCTGCACTACAGAATGTTAAGTATTTTGATTAAATTTTCTCTCAAAGGAATTTGTATTCTGAAATCAGATTTCATACTTATAATTCCCTTCTAAAGGATCTGTGTCTATATTGAGAAATAAAAACAGTCCTTACCTGGGAGGGAAATTTCACCTCATGTAAAACATAAAGTCTTATTTTTGATGAAGCTTTTGTACTATACTCCTCTAAAAGTGTGAAGCTGATGGGTGTACAGATTCTTAATACGACAGAACAGATGGACATGGTTAGTGAAACATGGATAAGACTGAGGAGAAGAGGCAGTTGATGACAAGCAGAAAAATGTACAATTCTCACTTGCATTTAGGTGTGGAGAATTAATTTAAAAGCTACTTGAGATGCCTGTCTTAGAATTGTAAAATATGTAAAAAAAAGTTACTTTATGCCTGTTAAATGTAGCATATTAAAGAATTTACCTTTCATTTGAAATAACTCATATTTGGGTTTTTATATAGCTAGAACTACAAACAGGTATCAAATGATAAAATCATACAAATAAGTCAAGAAATAAGTAAAGAAAAAGATGCAGGTAAACAGTACCTATTTTAGCTAAATAAGCTGACATTGGTCAAATATTGTTTGAATACTAAGGACTAAAATCTTGGAGCATTCTATATTGCACAGACTAAAAATCTGCAGATAGGAGACCATATAACCAGAGAGTTCAACATGCAAATGAAATGATGTTTAGCAGAGAAAAAGGAAATCAGCTACTCTAACCCTGATGCTTACTTTTTTTTTCCTTTTTGTTTTTCTATAAGGATTCGCCCCATCATTGAAGTTTCTAAGAGTTTTTTCCCTCTCCTTTAAACATATTTGTTTTGTACTGAAAAATACTGAAATAAAACAGCAAAAATTCATTTGAGAATAATAAGATCACTGTTATGGAGGCAAAAATATTTATTTGCTAACATATATTTTAGAGCGATGTTTCTGTTAAACAATTTCTATTTTTGCTTTCCCCAGTTTTTTTGTTTCAAATTCTTAACAATAAATCCTATCTTATATTCGACTTTAGAATTCTAAAACACATATACAGGTGCCAAAGAACGGCTAATTAATAAAATGAAATAAAGCAAAGTGAAATCAGAAGTGTTTAATCTATATAGATAGCTTATAAATTGCAGATAACATGAAGTGGAGGAAAGACAGATCTGAGAAGGGAAAAAGACAACTCACATTCCAGAAACCTCTCTGCTTGGCCCACAGTGATTCCCCAAATTATTGGTGGAACAATTTGGTACTGGCACTGAGACTGGATTGAATCTACTTTCTGATATGATTCTTTGGCATAAATCTGCATCTTGTTGCTATAACTGACCATTCCTCATTATTTGAAGTTCTTAGTAAGCTTCTGTGCAAGGCACTATACATTTATTACTGTAACCAATCTGATCTCCATCCTGTGAGGAAGACCAAGCCCTCACTAAACCAGTGTTAGGAGCCTCTCTCTGAAAATACTAATTCCCTTTCCCACTGCGATATTCTCTTCTCTCTCTTACTGTTGGAACAAATTCTTCTAGTGCAGAGGAAGGATAGTGTCGGGCTGAGGGACAAGTTGCTAATCATTTCAGAGCTGAGGAAGAATGAGAGACTGCTTTACTAATTCAATAGTTTCCAGAACAATTAAAAAAATGACAACATTCAAATTCAAGTTTGAAGTTGTTTTTATAATGTATACTGTGATGGAAAGATCTTTAAATTGCCTTTTTGGAAATGAAGCAACAATGAATGTCTTTTCCTATTACCTCTACTGTTAAATGGTTTCCTGTCTGTCCTGCTCTTGGGGTGGCCTTCCTGATGAAGGTTTGGAAGGATAGTTGGTCACAGGGCTGCCAGTCAAGTTACTGAGCTCTCTATTAGTATTGCCAAGCAAGAGGAAAGAGAGGCTGCTGTGTGTTTTTGGAAATTTTCTTCTTGGAGCATCTAGAAAGACTCAGGTTAAATTTCAATGGTTGGTTCCTGGAAGCCAAGTCATAGCTTGAAGCTCCTTCTTGTGTCTGTGGGTGCAGACACAAAGGTTATAATCAAGGCTCTCAAGTTGCTAAAAGTTGGCTCAGAAAGATCTCCTACCCAGTTTGGACCAAGAGTTTTAAAAGAAAAAAGTGAGATATTCTGACTTTAAGGATCTGTAGGGGCTAAGAGATGGAACACAACCATGAGTAAATAAAATATCCAGTCTCAAGAGCCCAGTTTAATGAAGGAAAGAGATAGCTGAAATACAATGTTTTAGCACTATGACTATGTGAGCAAGGTGTTAATGGAGCAGGATAAGTCAGCACCCAACTCTGTTCAATCTATTGAGAACTTCCTTCTTTTCTAAAGCATTGTCCTAATCTTTAATTTAGACTCCAGAGTCCTCTAAGTCCTCTATAACACAATATTACCAATATTGCCAGTCCATATGGAACTAGTCATACGTCCATAATTTCATATGTATCATTCCTATTATCAAGGATATTCTCCAGTCCTCAATTCTTATCTTCACATATTCAAACTATGTAGCCACATACCATAGTGCAGGGGTTCTCACACTTTAGTGTTCACAAGAATCACAATGAGAAATTGCAGAGCCCTGGATCCTTGACCCCAGAAATCTGATTCAGCAGATATGGTATGAGACCTAGAAATATTTTAATATAATTTTTATATAATTTATACATTTTATATAATTTATGTAAATTATGTATTTATAGAATTTTTATTATATACTACATATATTATATATAATTTATATGTTACATATGTTTTAAATAATATTTATATAAATATTTTTATAAAAGTTTTCAATAGAATTTTAATATCTGAAGTTTACAAAACATACTTTGAGAACCACTA
Organism: Macroglossus sobrinus; assembly: GCA_004027375.1. Lineage (NCBI taxonomy): Eukaryota > Metazoa > Chordata > Mammalia > Chiroptera > Pteropodidae > Macroglossus > Macroglossus sobrinus. Next base: position 98,637 of record PVKZ01000988.1, on the reverse strand, counting down.
TTGTAACAGTTGAGAGCATCAAGACTCACCTAGGTTTGAATCCTTTTCCATTTATTAACTATGTTATCATGGGCACATTTATTTTACCACTGAGTCTCCCCTTCCTTATCTATATGAGGATAATGAAAACTCACCCTATTTGAGGTTTAAATGGGACAAGGTGTACAAAGCAGTTAGAGTATGTGGCATATAGTAATTATTCAATAAATGTCAGTTATTATTATTCGCATTGTTAAGAATAATGTAAAACTCAGCTTTTCTAATCAAGGTCATCTGAATCTGGCTGATTTTGTCTCTCCAAGACCTTATATTAGTTAAATGCCCTGTGACACAAAATCAAGTTACTCTCATTCACATATAAGTGGTCCGTGTTTTTCATAATAGTTTATTTAAAATTGGAGTGATAAGCCAAGGCAGCCCATAGCCCAAAGATGATATTAATGACATATCTTATATTACCAGGATTCTCGGTAAAACTGCAGTATAGGAGATTTAATTTTGGTGCTCTAGCAATTTCTGTCATTCTCTCCCTGCTGCCCCAACCCCTCTACATACAAGTCACCCATTTAACTATAAAAATGTTAAACAGTTAGAAGTGATTAATTTTGGCCATAACTCCCTAGCCACCAATTTCTCATAGATTTAGTGTTTCCAATGACAAGACTCATAAGTTTATGTGTTTTTTGTGTTAATTCAGGATTTGATTACATATATGTAAAAAATGTGCATATATATAAAACAATGTATATATAAGTATATACAAACATGTTTATATATATTTGTTCCTTTTATTACTCTAAGTTTTTCAGTATATACTCAATAAATTTGACAGATTTTTAAAAAAACTGTGTCTAGATGAGATCTTAGAAGCTCTTATGCATCATCTTCAATCATAAAGTTATATGGGATATATATTTGTATAAAAAGCTGATATTGGATTCTTGGTACAGTTAATGATTACTCTTATGTAATTCTGGAGTAGCAAATTATTTCCATCAAAATCATCAGCCTACCAAAAGAAAACTACAGAGCCTGCAAAGTCATCCTGGCCAGAGTAATATATTCACTACTGATAAAGCCAAAATCATAACTTACTATACTGAAACAAATTAATTATAGTGAAGTGCCTGCCATATTGTAAGTGCTAAATGCACATTGGTTCAATGAATGAATAAATGCACAAGCAATGGTTACCTTTATACAAACCAACTGGACTAAAAAGAAGCACATTATTTTATCTTAAAAAAAAAAACAACACTAAAAACAAGTAAGTTTCCCACTAGATCTCAGTTAAGGCTTATCTAATTACTACAGGTCACTATATAAATAACTCAAATTTAAATTATCTTTAATTTTAATTTATTCTAGTGAATTAAATACCAATTTTCTATACATATAATACATGACCTATTAACTTGAACGCAGACACGCTCTTAACAAAAGACAAAAAAGATCAGCTAAAAGCAGTAAAAATCAATTTTATTTTTATATATAAAATCAAAGGTAGAGAATATAACTTCTCTAAGCTGCAACTCATAAAGAAAGGGTATTATTTCTAGAAATAATTATTAGGTAAACATAAAAGTAGAGCTCATTTTGGTTTTAACTCTATTGAATAAAACTTTACTTTAAGCTTATTTTTACTTTCATTTACTTTATATAATTTTATAAAAACATTTTTTCTATTTTAAACATAAAATAACAGGGAAAAACAAGCAATATGATCAATTCAAAGAATTTATATTTTGATGTTTGAATTATTGGAAGTCTGAAGAGAAAGAGAGGAAGAGGTTGAAAATGATTATTTAAGAAGATAAAAATGTTTATAATATTTTTAGATATTGATGTCTAGCCTTTACTTTCTTCAAATTAATAATTACGCCAAAGATTTTATAATGCTACTAGAGTATTATTATTATAATTCCTGTAATAGGCAAACAATAAATATTTTCAAAATGATACGCAAGAAGCATTTCTGCTTTTTAGGGGAATGTTATTTTCATAAGAGCTTTTTCTTACTGACTTTCAACAGAGGTCAAAAATCTTCTCTCAAAGTCTTAAACAATAGTAAGTAGAATAAACCACTAAAGCTAACTGTAATCATGTTTCTATATCTGCACTATCCTATATCATTTATAAAATACTATCACATACATTATATCACTTAATCCTCATTAACGAATGAATGTTCATTCCTTTTTAGGTTACCCCAGCAAGTATTATTAGCCTGATGACGATGATATAACTTCCTAAGTACATAATAGAGCTAGGATAATTACATGAGTCTCCCAGTATCTAGTGAAGTGACTTTTCCATTATAATACCATAACATCAAAACACCTTCACTTGATTATCTGTGGTTATCTTGGCAGATAAGATGTCATCTGCTCTGGGGAAACAATTCCATAACAGTAAATTATTTTAGAACACCGTGGTCACCAGCTAAAGCATATAATGTATGATTAGCAGATTCAAAATCAAAAGTATAGACAGATACGTGAAATATGTGCAAGGATCAACAAAATGCTGTCTTCACAGATGGAGAGACAAATGCACAGAAAAAAGAATGAAACTATGTGACACTACCCTAACCAGCTGCATGCAGTATGCTGAAATGTAATAGGCACTAAAACACTGTAACTGACAAGCTACATATCAATTACAAAATATGTGTAGCCTGACAGAATTTAGGAAATAGTAAAAAAGTATTCATTTTGCTGACTAACAATTTAAGAACACAAATACTGACTGGAAGACTGTAATTGGTAAACAAAACGTATATTCTAGCAATAGGATACACTTGTCATAGCCTCCCATCTAGTTGGACCCTCTCCAAAAGATCTACATTCTAAATTGCAGAGCTGTCTCATATTTTTCCAAATAAAATATATTTATTTTTCCAATAGCAAAAGCTATGCATATTCATTGTGAAAAAACTTCAAACAGAAACACACAAAGTATAAATGAAAGCCTCCCATTAACCCACCCCTCAAATACACAACAGTGTAGCTCAATTTATATTTTCTAAACTTTTCCCTATGTCTATGAAAATGTTACAGATAATGAAATATAAATGTTGTATGTATAAATACATTTGTTAAATACATCAGTATGAATCATATATTGCTTTAAGAACTAAACAGTAATAAATAGTAATAATATCTTTGAAAATCTAAATACCATACATACTATTCTAAGCTTTTTAACTCCTAACAAGTTCTCTTAACTTTACAGATTCCCTAATTCCAAGGGTAATTCTTTCACAGATACATTTGATTCAGAAAGAGAAATTTCATTTACTAAATAATACAAATAGAATAAACCATTTTTAAGATTCTAGACTTATTTTTACCTACAAATCCTAAAGAAATGAAAATAAAAATGCTTCATTGCACAAAAGAAATATTTTGACTATCTAACATATAATCTTGAATAATATCTGACATAAATCTAGCATTCAAATGAAAAAATATGGTTAATGAAGATTTAATTTGTCATACATCTAAGAAGGCAATCTATAACAAAAGCCTGCATATTTGGCTAAGCAATTTCATTCCTAGTCATTTATCTTAAAGAAATAATTATGAACATGTTCAAAGACAGTTGCAAGGACATTCATGATAACATTGTGTAAACAGTGAGAAAAATCTAAATGTCCGCCTACAAAGAATTGCTTAAATACATTAATGTTTAATGGATGTACCACACAGTGCTTTAAAATAATTTTACAGTAATATATTTAACTTTAAAATATTTTAGTAAGATATTAAGGGGTACAGAAGTATATTTATATTTCTTAGAAAGTTAAACAAACACTTATCATAATATCCAGCCATTCCATCCCTAGGATTTTAACCAAGAGAAAAGTAAGTATATATTTATATACATTTGTACATGAATGTTTATAGCAATTTTATTGGTAATAACTAGAAATTGGAACAACCTAAATATCCATCAACATGTGAATGGATAAACAAACTGTGGTATAGTCAAACAAGGAATACAACTCAGTGCTAAAACAAATGAACTACTGATACATGCAACGCCATGAATGAATCTCAAAAAAATTACGCTTAATGAAAGAAACCAAACAAACATAAGAGTACATACTATATGATTCCATCTATACAAAATTCTAGAATTCTAGAAACTAATCTATAGTGACAGAAAGCAGGTAAGTAATTGCATAGGGATAAGGGGGTGAGGAACAGGTGGGAGAGAAGCATTATAAAGGGATATAGGGAAACTTTTGGGGGTGGTGGTCCCATTCACAATCCTGATTGTGGTGATGGTTGCATGGGTTAATACATATACCCAAATTTTCCCATTGAATCGTCTAAATGCATACTTTATTGTATGTCAACTGTACCTTCATAAAGCTGTCAAATATCTCAATATACACACATACATATACCTATATAATATTCTTATGCTATCATCCCACTGCTTTGTTTGAAATATAAAACACAAATGAAAAAGTGCCTAAAATATTAACTTGCAGTTTAATGAGTTGTTATAATGCACCTATAACTACAACTAAAGTCAAGAAACAGAATATTTCCAGCATTCCAGAAGCACCTCCCCCACATTCCCCTTCCTAATCACAACTTCCTTCCTCCCCACAGGTAACCCTATACTGACTTTTACAGCAATCACTTCTTTTAAAAAGAATTTTATTAAGTATGTATCCCCAAACAATATGGCTTACTTTTTTAATATTTTGGGGTTTTATATAAATAGAATGTGTTCTGTGTCTATTTTCTTTCCCTTAACAAAATATTTTTAAGAATCATTCAAAGAGTGGAGTATACTGGTTTTTGTTGCTGTATAGTATTTCGTTGTATGCCTATATTACAGTGTATTTATTCACTACTATTGGTGAACATTTTGATGTTTCCAGTTTGAGACTATTAACAATACTGCTATGTTAAGTGCATCCTGGATTACATGTACATGAAATCCAGGGTCATGTGGTATATTTATTTTGACTTGACTTAATAATTTATACACTACCAACAGTACATGAGAGTTCCTATAGCTCCATTTCCATGTATTGTCTTCATAGCATTTAATGCTACCTGAAAATTTATTTACTTTTACTTGTTTAATGTCTATTTTATTTATTTCCCTAGTATAAGCTGCAATCTCCATAACAGCAAGGACTTTGCCTATCTTGTCTACTGTTTTAATTCCAGAACCTAGAACACTGAGACTGAAACAGTGCTTGAAACACAACAGGGCTGACCAAATATTTGCTGAATTATTAAAAGAATAAATGAAAATTCCAGCCCATTAGTAATTTCAGTCAGGGCTAAGCAGAAAGAAAACTGACTTTGTTCGGCAATTCCAAAAATACTTATATATTACGTAATAAAAATGGTTACATAATAACTTAAATATGATTCTAACTATGGAAAACTATGTGTACATACAAGAAATAAAAGTGGAAGAAAACAAACAAAAATTTAGGAATATTTATCTTGGGGCACTAAAAGGTCTTCTCCTTTCTCCCTACCTTCATTTCTACCTTTTACATATTTTCCAAAATTTCTTCAATAAATATATTACTTTTGTGAAAAAAGTAAACTTTAAAATATATAATAGCAATGAAAAAGAATGAACTACTGATACATTTAACAACATGGATGAATCTCACAGACTTAAGGTTTAATAAAAGTAGTGGACATATAAGAGTACTATTCTATTTATCTGAAATTCAGAAACAGGCAGAATCTATAGTGAGAGTTACGACAAATGGTTACTCTTGTGGGGAAACTGCCTAAGAGAGAACATGAGGAAATTTTCAAGGGTGATGGAAATGTTCTATACCTGTCCTAGGAGATGGTCTTCTAAAATGGCACATATGTAGAAAATTCATCAAGCTATGAACTGAAGATCTGTTCATTTTATTACATGTAAATTATACTTCAATTTAAAAAACATGTAAATGAAGAATGACTGGATGGAAGCAAAACCAATTTCCTGCAACCATACTGTTTTTATTTCAGTTAAAATAGATAACAGAGGTCCAGAAAGCTTTTAAGTGTGTTAATCAAGAAAGCAATGCTAAATTTGTAAATCAAATGCCTCATACCTTGTAAAAGCAAAACCTTCTGGTGACAGTTTCTAAGTCTTTTAGTTTTCTTCTTTTTCAGATGCCTTCATCTTTTGCAGCATGAGACATATTATACATTTAGAATATAAGTTTGGATATAAACTAACAGGTGACTATGTAGCAGAGCTTTTCTCATTTTATTCAAATCTGAATTTTCTGAAATTAGTAATGATAACATTGTTCTCAGCAGTAGAAATGCTGAAAGCAGTCACTTAGAAAATGAGATATATGCCATGTGGCTAATATGTTATATAATTTTTTCCTCTTCTTCTTCTCAATTCCTTTTGGGCAGATAGGATTTTCTATATTTATTTGACACTGTGGAAGACATTAAAAATAATGTCTTACTATAATGCTGATTTTTTTCCTCAAGGTACTGCCTACTTTTCATGAATTATTCAAAATTATTAGTCCATTACCAAAAAAATTTTTATTGAAAAATAAAATCTATTCATACATTTGTAATAATTGCCTGACTACTATACATTTTAAAACACAATATACCTTAAAAGCAAAACAAGTCCTATCTCAACATTCAAGAACCGAGTGCCAATTATGTGCCAAACACTTTACTGGGTGCCGAAAGTAGAGAAAATGAATAAGATACATATCCTGCTCTATAGAAAATTGTAGTGGAATAGGAGAAAGATACATAAACTGATAATGGTACTGTACAACAGACAAAACCACGAGAATATGAATGAATTAGCTTTCGATTAAACTGGCAACTGTGCACAGAATAGACTGTTAAGGGAAATACTAGAGGCAAGAGAGCACTTGCAATGCTAATCATGAGCTAGAAGTAAATTAATAAGGGACTTAATTAGTGTTAATGTAATGGAAATATAAAATAAAGAGCAGAAATGAGAAATATTTCAAATAAAAAATTTGTAAGACTAGACGCATTATAAATAAATACAAACATAAAGAGGGATAAGTAAGAGATATTCAGTGGTGATAAGAATGGTCAAACACAGGAAGAGCTTACTTAGAAGAGAAGGTAATGTGCTCAGTTTTGTAATTTATTTTCCAGATATTAAGGCACAAAATAAAGATATGAGATGAATGGTTTCCAGAGCTCACTCAGAATTGAGAGTCATTCAAATTTCCACAGCCAAAGTAGAGAGTTCTTACTGATCAGTCATGGCATTGAGTAGAGACCTTACAAGGACCACATCCTAATAATGAGGCTAAATTATCTCTAGTGTAAATGTTATATTATACTCTAACACCCACCCTAACAAAACTTGAAAAGATAAAACAGAACTATATGTAACTTAACTGCCTAAAAAAGTTTAATATTCTTTTAAAAAAGAGAACAAAATCCAGAGATGTGACAATATAAAGCTCACAATGTGCAGCATTCAACTAAAAAAAAAAGTTTTAGACATACTAAAAAGCAGAAAAATGTAACCTATAAGTAGGAGAAAAACAGACAATAGAAATAAACCCAGTAATGATAGAGATGACAGAATTATCAGATAATGACATTAAAAGTTATTATTACTTCAAGTATTTAAATAAAAACACAGTGATAATGATAAGAAATAAGGAAAATCTAGAGATTGATACATATGTCTTTTATTTTTCCAGATAAGATAATATATCATATCTAAGAAAAAAAATAAGAAATGGGAATAAGAACTTAGAGAACTTGGAAACAAAAAAAAAAATCTAACTATTGAAATACGAACCTCAAGTGACTTGAGAAACCTGAAGCTTCAGCAATGAAGAATGTCTTGAATCAATAAAATTAACCCAACAGACTCCCACAAAGACTCAGGAATTGATGGCACAGGAAACTATGAAAGTTGGTATGAGTGAAGTGTAAACAAGAGTGATTGGGAAATGTTTCAAGAAGCAATCCCCAGGTCTCATCTCTCATTCTATGTATTTGGGTCAATGCCCTGAGTTAAACTACAGAAGAAATCTAGAGGCTTAGTCTCTTGAAGGATTGAAACAGAGGGTTTCTAGACTTAAGGATTAGACAACTTGAACGAGAACACCACACTGAAACAGGGCAGTAAGCAGACACGTGTACTGGATGCTGACAGACCTTAGCTTTTCTTACTCACGGGGCCAAAAGTATGGCAACCAGGCCTTTATCTTTTGGATAGAAGATTGGAAGAGTCTTCTCCTGGGACTCTATCAACTTAAGAATAAAGATATGAACATTAGAAATCTTCAATAAAAGAACACAGTCAGGTCACTCCTACAGCAGAACTCATGGTGGACAAATTCCATCTACTGGTTCTTAGTTTCTTACTCATAACTAGGAATTGATGACCAAATATGTCCAGTAATCATCTAAAGAAACCTCCTAACAAAATACATAAAACACACACAGAATAAATACCAACTTGGAGGAAAAAAGATTACATAAAGAGAAAATATAATAAATTACTGTAAAATCATCAAATAAGAGTTTTATTTTAAAAGGAACAAAATTAATTCATAGATACTAAATATATGATAGCAAAAGAAAAGTTGGAGAAAAACTTTATGAAGTTTCCCAGAAAGCAGAGCAAAAAAGATAAAGACATGGAAAAGAGAGAGAGAGAGAAAAAAAGAGGAAATTACAATGCCAGGCCAGGATGGTCAACATCTGAATAACAGGCATTTGTGAAAGAGAAGATAGTGAAAATTAGGGCAAGGAACCATCAACTAAATAATTCCAAGCAATTTCCTAGAATGGAAGGATATGAGTTTCCAGATTTAAAGGGCTCACCAATAGCTAGGCACCATGAAACAAAACAGACCTGTGCCAAAGCACATCACTGTGAAATTTCAAAACACTGAGGAAAAAGAGATCTTACAAGCTCACAGACAGAAAACAATAATTCACAGTAAAGGAATAGGAATTGGATCACTTTAAGCTTTTCAAAAGCAATCCTAGAAATGAGAAGACAACGGAACAATGTCTTCATTATTCTGAAGAGAAATTATTTCCAACTCAAAATTCTATTCCAAGACTATTAAGTATTATTGTAAACATATAAGATCTCAAGCCATGTAAGGTTTTAAAAAAAATGTACTCCTATAATGCTTTCTTCAGATTTCTGCTCAAATGTGTATCAACAAGGTTTTCCTTGACCACCTCTAATAATTTTCAACCTCATCCTGGCTTCCCTACCCTTTTTCTCTGAAACACTGGCATGATGCATTTTCTTTTAATCCCTCTAACCTGAAACTCACCCTTACTAAAATATAAGCTCCAAGAGGGAAAGGATTATATGTTCATTGTTGTGTTGTTCTGAGCACCTAGAACCATGTCTGATATACAACAGACTCTCAATAAATAATGTAATGCTTTGATAGAAATAAAAAAATAATTTTATAAAAGTAGACAATGCAGCAATAGTACAATCAGACTATTCATGCATGAGGATAAAATGCAGGCATTTTAAAAAATACAAGGTCTGAGAGATCTCTTTCTGAAAGGAGAAAGAATATTCTCCAAAAAGAGAAGATCAGTCCCTATGTGGACTATGGTTTTCCTATTTTATCCTTATTTGAAAACCTATCTCCCTTTAATTAGCAGATAAAATCTATCTCTGGTTCTCCCCTTTCACAAACAAAGAAGCAGCTTTCTCTGAATTAATTCTATCTTATTGAAATTCCTTAATAGTATGATTCACTTAATAGAAATTTATCCTGAAAGAAACAGAAAACACAGACTGCCAAAAGCCTAACATGAATAGAATTCGGCTGAGTATGGTTATGGTTACGATCAGAATAGCTGATGCTTCTCTCTCTCCCATCACTGTAGCTTAGCTGCAGCTGCAGCTGCCAGACATGGGAGAAACTCACTGCTCACAGCACAGAATGTCAGCGCTGAGCCATAACTAAAGGCAGGCTGCCAATAATCAGCAGGAGATAGCTGAAATTAAAATAGAAATTAACAGAAAAACTGGACTGCTTTTCAAAACATGTCTATTCAGTAAAGGCCTTGTTATGGTTATATTTCCAAATATATAAAGCTTAAAAATACTTTATTTAATAGTCTTTGACAAATCTATTTCATCCATCAAATATTCGGAAACTAAACTTTGTTTCCTGAGATTTATAGATATCAACTTTTTAGTCCTAGAATTTTAACTGATCCCTTCTAGTGCAGTGGCCAAGTCACTCATTTCTTTTTTTTTCTTTTAAATCCCAAGCACGAGTCATAATATCAAGCACAGAATACCTAATAAACACATACAACTCCCTCAGTTTTAGGAGACACTGAGGTTCAGAAACATGTGGCTTGCTCCAGATGTTTATAAGTTAAGTCTAGGATTAGCACTTTACTCCAAACTTTTAATAACAAACTTTACTCCAGACTTTTAATGTCTGACCCAATTTAAACAAAGGTGAGACAGAGAGAGCAACAACAAATTTTTGAATGATGAATCATGCTGGCTCTTTTATGTAGTTACTACTTTCCCTAAAAGTTAACCAGAAAGAATTACAAATAATCCATTTAGATATGACCTCTTCAAAGGTTATAGGCATCTCATAAAATTCAAAAGGATATATCCAAGGATAGTCTAATTTAATCTGCACGAGTCCAACATTTGCAAATCCTTTCTGCGGTATATACCAATTTAATATCTTTCTGCACTGACATCTACAATCCTCAGATGTGTGAAAGCAACATTCACCTATATATACACGCAGGAGATAATGTTCAGTTATTAAACTTATACAACATGTAATGAGGATGTGACTGGAAAGACAGGGCCTAAATCATTTTATCAATTCTATGCTAACTTATGATTTTAGACTGAAGGCAGTGGGGAACCACAGAAATATTTTAAGTACAAAACTGACAAGGATCAGATCTGCATTTTATAAAGATCATTTTGACAGCAATATGAAAGACAGATTAGAAGAAGGAAAAATCTGGAGGCAAAGACACCTTAGACTGCTTGCTGAAGTAATTCAAGTGAGAAATAATAAAGCTGCTAACTAAATGATGGAGCAAATTGGAGGAGTACAGATTTAAGCAGTACTGCAGCTGGGACTCTGGTTAATAATTTAAAAATCCAAAGAACTTAGAGTTATACTGGTGGTATAGAGAGTAAATTCTTCCAAGTTTATTTAAACTCATAATAAAAGGCAAATGAACAACTTTTACCTTCATACTGTTAAAGAGAGTAACCAAAGGCCACAAAAATTGCCCCTTAGATTCTCTGAGTAATCTAGTCTCTAAAGGTATTTTAGTCAAAACAAAGCCCCTTTTTAATCACCACAGCCAGCATCCTAATATGTTACCATTGAAAGGGAAAGACAGGAAATGAATCAATAAACCTCAGGCACATGCTTGGCCTCAAAAGACACAGCATATCAAGGAGCAGAAATCTGAAAACAAAGGCCTTGGGTAGTTTAATTACCAGGTCGGAATCTGCTGACTGCCGGTTTAATTGTTTGAATAGTGCCCAAATTGTCTGAAGAGGTGACCACCCTAAGATTTCTGCACCATTTATTGCATGTGACCACATGGACAAATATGAGAAATAGTTCTAAAGAATGCAGGAATCTTGAATAACTTTTGTTAATCATACCTATGATTCCAAAGGAAAAATTTAAAGAGTTAAAATCTTATATTTATAAATAACCAACTCTTTTTAGCACATTCATTTGCCATTGCATACTCCATGCCACCAGATCAAGAAAATAATATCTTTCAGAGATGAGCACCAACTGCTGTATAAGAACTTGAAAACAAAAATTACTCAGATTAAATTTATATGCCCTTATTTACCATTATACTCTGAAAAGGTTACTTTAGGAAGGTGTGGAAGTTCTAAGAAAGAATGTAAATGTCGGGTGGTAACTACCAGTAAGTACACAAAAACTTCTTAGTACACTAGGGGAAGCCAATTTTCTCCATTGATTAAGTTAGCATTTCCTCATTCATGTTTATCTCCGGAAGTGTAAACCAACAGAAAACTACTTTCAAAAACTGAACAAAGAAGTTCCTCAGACTACTTAACCTGGTAGTGTTCTTTTGTTGGCGTCACTGAGTAAATAAAATGTATAAGGCCAAAGTAGACTATTGCATCACTCATTCAACAGGTGTTTATAAAATGCTGCATAATGCACGCCAAGTCCTCAGCAGTTTATAATCTAGTAGAGATAAAAAGATACACATGAAGACTTTAAATAACAATAAGGGGCAGTACGTAAATAAATTATAAAATGAACTGTGCAGGAAAGAGAACTATAATGCTCTCATAAGAGGAAACCAATGTGGATAGAATTAATTGAGAAAAACTTTCTTGAAGAGATGGAAACTTCAGGTAGGCCTTTAAGGGAAGATTTGAATATATAGACAGCAAAAGGCTTTCTAGGGCTTCAGATCGACATGGACACAGATTTAGAATCAGAAGTTTATATTTTCTATTTTGAAAACCAATATGGAGATCAGCTTAGTTTTGGGTTTTGTGGTCATTAGATTAAATTTAGTTAGTAGGTTTGGTAAGAAGTACACTGGTCAGCTTCCAAAGTACTGAAGACAAGGCCCAAGTGCTTTTTATGCCCATTAAGATGAAGAGAAAATATAGGACCATAGTTGCACAAGGAGCTGTATCAAGAATAGATATACACCAAAGTGAACAAAACTGTTCCTTGCTTTCCTTGTTTATACTTTTAATGATAATATTAAATTAATGATACCTATAGAAATTCAATTCAATTAACTGATGTGTTTAAGGGGATGAAGGGAGGGCAGAGAATCATTCAGGCAGAAGAAACAGTAATGTGCAAAGTCACTGAGAAAGAAGAAACTTGTTAAATTCAAAGAACTTTAAAGAGGCATATAACCAGTAAGTATAGCGTTGTTAAAAGCTCAGGCTTTGAAGTCAGACTATGGCCTCAAGCCTTGGTTACGCCACTTACTGGTTTACTTGCTCTGTGACTTGGGCAAACTGTTTAACCACTCTGATCCTCAGTTTCCTCTATTGTAAGGAGAGTCATAATAGCCCCTCTTATAGGGTTTTGAGAGAACAATATTACAGAAATCAGAACAATGCCTAGCAAGTGATAAGTGCTCAAGAAATGATAATCTTTATTGTTATTAAGGCTGGGGTATGTAGAGTGTAATAATCCTTCTTTGGAATTTTATTCCAAAAACAATGGAAGCCCCTGAAATGTTTTAACAGTTTTAATTAGACTTTAGTTTAAAAAATATGACTGACTTAGTACCTCATATAAGAAACCCCAAACAAAAAATTTCATTACCAAAGAAAGTTTTGCTTTCTATGAGGAATAGGTACCTGTCTTTCTCTAAGATAAAATTCTGTAAATGACTATATATTCTTTTCACTGTGATAGCCAGAAAGCTTAGGGACAAATCTGAAGCTCTTAGGCCCTTACTACCTGCACATTTTTGTTACCTTCTCCCACCTCCCATGATTGTTTTCTATTCTCCTAGATATTTTCTGATTCATTTCTTTATTCTTATTTATATTTTAGAATTTTTTTTTTTGTATTATTCTCCTTTAAAACTACTTCAATCATTTATGGAATAGATGTCATCTAATTAACCAAACAAAAATAAAGAACATAAACACCACAGCCTCATAATGCAGGAATGACACACTGTAGACAGTCCCAGCATGCAACCAAAATCCCGCTTTTGGTGTAAACCTAATCAGAGGGAGCAAGAAAACCAGATGGCACAGGAAACCTCTCTCTATGCAAAGAAGCAGAAGCTGAGGAAAGTGCAAAGACCTAAGGCCCTTCCTGAATTAGCATGGCACAGTTAGGGCAGTCAGTGCCAAGAGCAGAAGAGAACTTGAAAATGGCAAGCTGCTAGGAAGTCATGTACAGGTTCAAGGTTAGGTTTTTTTATATATGAAGTTTTTCCTGAAAGTACTTCATCTTCTTCATAACCTTCATTACTCTACTGTTCTATATTCTTAGCTCATGAGACCCCTTTGTTGTTTCCCTTATCTCCCTCCTGAACTTGGATCTCATGGTCAGCCACTCAACTCTGGCCTCTCTGGCCATTGCAACTCCTACATGCATTTGACCTTTTACTTACTGTTCCAATCCCCAAGCCAGGTCATTCATATTGTCTACTTTTTCTCCTACCAAGTTGGAAAGCACTACTGACTCTGAGTCTACTATGAACCCCCCACATTGCTAATTATCAATGCTTTTATTCATCTCTTGACAGTCATTATGAGTACCACCAGCTGCTCTAACCTGTCCCTACACTACAGTGTCTAATGTACTGCTCTTTCCTTGATGTTCCATCTGCTACATTACAGAATGAATTAAATCTATTCTATATTAACAAACTCATCTTCTTTCTATTTAACCCCAAAGCACCACTGTACCCAAGTGCCACTTAGTCTTCAGGATACTGTATTGTCTTGGTATTCTTTGTTTCCTTTGCTGGTTCCTCCTCCTTCTCCAACTTTCAAAGTTTGAGTGCCTCAGGGATCAGACATTGGTATCTTCCTTAATTATACACACTACTTAGGTCACTTTCATCTGTCCAGAAATCCTACTGTTTCTACTTTAGAAACATATCATAAATCTGACCACTTAGTACTACATGCAGTGCTATTAACCTGGTCTGAGCCATCATCATCTCTCACTTGGACCACTGCAACAGCCAGTCTCCTACCTGGTTTCCCGCACTACAATCTATTCTCATCATAGTGCCAGAGGGATGCTTTTAAAATGTTAAAGTAGATGCAATCACTTCTTTTCTCAAACCTCTCTAATGGTTCTCTAATTTTAGTCAAGAGCCAAGTTCTTACAGGGGCCTACAAAGCCCCTAAATCTTCCCCACTGCTGCCTTCTATTTACCTTTCTGACACCATTTCTTACTATTCTTTCTCTTTCCTCAGTCTTGCTCCTCCTTCCTGCTTCTCTCCAGCGATAGTGGCCTCCCTTCTGTTCCTTGAACACACCAAACACACTGCTGCCTCAGGACCTTTGCATTTACCCTCTCCCTAGATCACCCTCTTTCCCCCACATCTATATGACTGTGCATTCCAGTCTTTGCTCGAATGTCAAAGAAGCCTTCCCTAACCATGCTACTTTATTTGCAATCAAATTCCCTACTCTACATGCCCCCTATCTTGCTTTATTATTTCCAAAGCATTTATTGCCATATAATATACCATATAATTTACTTGTTTTGTTTATTGTCTCCTACACTAGTGTATGTAAAGTTCATGAGAACAGATGTTTTTGTTGTTTTCTTCATTGTAGTATTCTTACCACATTGAACAGTGTGTGTAACATAGCTGGTTTTCATTACAAATTTCTTGAAAGACTGACTGAATGAGTGAATGTAATAAAAGAAAAAAAGAAAAAGGAAAAGAACAAAAAGAAGAAAAGAAAGGAAGAAAATGCAACAATTAATATGGTATAGCCAGCAATATAAGTCAGATCTGCTTGGCTTCAAAGCCCATACCATTCTAATATAACATCAGTTAAGAAGCTTCTAGCTGAAAGAAATATTTTAAGAATTTAAATGAGCACAACAAACAGTAGCACAAAAAAAGAAAAAGTAAAAGAGGCAAGCCAACTGTCTTTCCTGAAATACAATTAGAAAATAATTAAATTGGAACTATTTATTTAGAATTCAACTATAAATAATACATTTTTCAAGACTACAGAAGTAGCTATAATTCCCTCTTTTTAAAACAACTAAAATTAAAGATAATTTTGAGAGACTTAGAGACTTCTGCTTTCAACCAAGATGGAGTAACAGGAACCGAATTTACCTTTCTGCCTGAAACAACTCTCTCCTTCCAACAAATGAACAAAAAAATCTGACAAAAATATATAAGACATTGGTTTATAAGACACTGAACATCAGGCAACAAAGGAGGGATCCATGAAAGATAGGAGATAAATGAGGTGAGACTAGTGAATGGCCTCAACTAATGCCTTGAGAGTGTGCAGGCCACAACACAGATGGGAAACCCAAGCAGAGCCCAACGAAGTCCTTGAGTTGAGGAGATAAAACTGAGAGAGTTGAAAGAACAAAGAGAATAGAGGCCATAAAATGGAGTACCAGAGAAGAGAGAACCACACACAGAGAAAACTCTAAAAATCTGCAGAGGTCTCCCTTAAGCATTCACGAGTACTGACTGCCACATGTGTGTGAGAAAACTACTCAAGGCCAAAGAAAGAACTGTCTGAGAGGATTAGAGAACAGTGCCTGGTACTGGGAATATTGCCTGCTTCTACTGGTCGAGTAAAACCAACCAACCAACCAACCAACCAACCAACCCACCTACCTACCTACCTAGAATTTATGGGGCACTGAGTAGAATACTCTGAAGTGGGAAATAATTAGACCTAGACTGAGCACTGCTCCAATCATAAAAGAAAAACCCAAATGGACCAAACTGTTTCCAAGTAACTACATCCCAGAACAAAGCTCAAGATGAGTTACAGGAATACAAAAATATGCACAACCAATAAGGTAAAATTGGCAATGTCTGGCATACAGTCAAAGACTATCAGGCATGTTAAAGAAGCAGGAAATTAAGACTAAAATTGAGAAGAAATATCAACCATTTAAAACTGATTCAGAATTGATACAGATGCTAAAATTAGAAGACACAGACACTAAAAATTATTAAAATTGTATTCCATATGTTCAAAAAGCTAACTAAAGACATGGAAAGTGTTTTAAAAAGGGCCCTAGTCAAGTTATAAAGTTGAAAACGACAATGTCCAGGATGAAAAATAAACTGGATAAAATTAATAGCTGATTAGACATTACAGAAAAAAAAGGTTAGTGAACTTGAAGACACAGAAATAGCAACTATCCATAATGAAATATAGAGAGAAACAGAAATTTTTTAAAGTGAAAAAGTGCATCTGTGAGTTGTGGGACAATTTTAAACAGCCTAATATATGTATAAATTAGAGTCTTTAAATAAGAGAGGGGGTGGGTCAGAAAAATTAGTTAAAAAAATAATGGCTGAAAATTTTCCAAATTTGATGGAAACTGTACATTCACAAATCTAAGAAGCTCAATGAACACCAAACATGAGAATCATGAAAAAAAACCACACAAAGGCACATTATCATCAAATTGTTGAAAGTAGTGATTAAGAGAAAAACTTTAAAAGTAGCCAGAGAAAAAAAGGCACATTACATACAGAGGAATAAAGAAAAATATGACAGATTTCTTGTCAGAAATAATGCAAATGAGAAGACAAAAGAGAAACATCTTTAAAGTACTGAAGAAAAAAAAGTGAACCTACAATTATATACCCAGCACAAATATCTTTCAAAAACAGAGAAAATAAAGATTTTAGACATACAAAAGCTGAAAGGTTTCATCATTAACAGACCTGCACTATGAGAAATTGTAAATAAAATCCTTCAGGCAGAAAAAAAATGACACCAGATGAAAGTATGTTATCTACACAAAGGAAAGATGATGAAAATATGCAAATACATATAGAGATATAGCAATGGTAACCCCACTGGTAAATACATAAAGTTTAAAAAACATTGAAATGTCTTTAAAACACAATTGACTTCTTGGAAAAAAATAATAATACTGTATTTTTGTATTTTATAAAACAGATAGTAAAAACATGTATGACAAGAATATAAAGGTCAGAAAGGTAAAACAGAAGTATATTGTAAGGTTCTTATACTATGTGTGAATTACTGAATATTACCTGAAGGTAGACTATAAGTTAAAGACTTGTACATGTATGTTCACAGCAATTCATGTATAATAGCCAAAAACTGAAACATGAAAGGATAAGCAAGTTGAAGTACAGTCATATAATAGGACCTATTTACAATAGAAAGAAATAAATTGGTAAATGTAACAAAATGAATAAATCTTAAAATAATTATACAGAGAGAAATAAACCAGGCAAAGAGTACACACTGTATGATTACATTTATATAAAACTCTAGCAGACACAAACAATTTACAGTGACACAAAAGGGATCAATAGTTGGCTGGTGCTGAGGTGGAGAAAGAAAGATAACAAGGGGCACAAAAGACTTTTGGAAGTGATGGATATCTTGATTGTGGTGATGGTTTCTTTCACACAAGTGTATGTGTGTGTGAAAACATATTAAATTGTACACAGTATGTTCAATTTATTGTATGTGAATTAGTCCTCAAAATAGTATTGGACTTAAATTTAGGTTAAAAACCAAAAATATTTAGACTATCTACAGTGCTCTGGCTCTACTGAGTAAAAATAAAAGAGATGAAAGCCAGAATAAAATATTTGTCATTTTTTAAGAGTTAACATGGATCACAGAAACCAATTAGTCAAATACTTTCTTACTAGATAAAGGAACTAAGTCCCAGAGAAGTAGAGTGACTTTGACTTGCCCAAGGACTTACAGCTATAGTTAATGGCTTACTAAACTGTTTAAGATCCACAATGGCAGGGATTATGCCTTTTACGTCACCACTTTATCCCCTATACTAGTAAAATGCCTGGGACATAGTAGGAGTTCGATAAATATTTGTTGCTGATTTTTCACCTGGAAAGGTAAAAAGATAAAAGGAAGAGAATCTCCCTTGCATTATGACTGAAAGTTTCTCCCTATCTTTAATTCTCCAATCTCTATAACACAGGTGAGAAAATTAAGTAGTAGCATTAATTATAAATACAAGAGAATTTTAGTCCATGTTTTATTATATTCTAATGCTTAAAAATTTCTAATTCATATTACCATCTCTTAAACAGGCAGGAAGTTAACAGAAAATACTCCATTTATGAAAATTAGTGACATTTTCAAATTCAAAAAAAATTAAGAAAAAGTGCTTACCAAAAATTTCTCCATTTTTGGCATATTCTGTCACAAGGTACAACATATTTTTGGTCTCCATTACCTATTGATAAATAATTGCATATTAGTATGACAGGAAAGGACTGCAATTTACAACATTCTTTGTAGTTACCTAATTTAAAACTACTAATAAAAGTGTCAAAGTTATAAACAATTCAGATGTTGGCAGTGTTTACAAGACTGACAATATCCTTATATTAACACTTAGTGAAAAAGCTAGATCATTGCTCTTCCAAGTGTGTTCCATAGACCAGCAGCAACAGTATACTGCCTAGGTGTCTATTAGAAATGCAGGATCTCAGGCCCCACCACAGATCTACTGACACAGAATTTACATTTTAACAAAATCCCCAGGTGACTGTTATCACATTTAAGTTTGAGAAATATTAATATAGGTAATAGGAGTTTTAAAGAACAAGTTTTTACCACCTTCTCACTGACTTTTCTAGCCCTATGGTAGATTCTGATTAAGAAAATAATAAAATAGAGCTCATTTTATCTGACCAGTAGCCTAGATAATCTGGCACAAAGTGAGATTCCTCCTATTGTACTTTAATGTTGTTATAAAGTACTATTATTTTAAAATACTGTTCAAAAGCTTCATAACTCCACTGCTATACACTTTTATTTTAATTTAAAATTTTCTAAGTTCAGAAAGAAATGGTGTCATTGTCATAAACTTGATTTTTCAAACTGTACTGAAACGAAAGGATATGAATTTATAGATTCAGAATAGGTAAAATTTTAGAGTGCTTCTCTGCAGCACTCTATCCTTTTACGTACTGGCACAAAATTTAACTGCTATCTACTAACAAAATTTAACTGCTATCTACTGAAAGGCTGAAACTAATTTTGCTCTAACATATAGGTTTAGAATATTCCCTATCAGGTGAGAAAACTAAGAACTACCTACAATTAGGGCCTAAACAAGTCAAACAGTAAATCAATTGAACTGATTACTTAATTTAAATAAACAGAAGTATCATGTGAATCTTGGTGTGGCAATATGGTTCATGAGAGATTTCTAAGAATGTGATTATTTTCTTATAAGTATCCTCTTTAGGAGCTAAAAAAAAAAAAAAGCTTAAAGGAAGAAATACTTTAATATAAATTTAACCTAAGATATCCTTTATAGTTTTAGGAACTGTTTTGAGTGACACACCATAGTGTCTAATTCTTAGCCAATGGTAATGCTAATGGTCTCCAAAACTTTTTAATTGCACATTTCTATCAATAAAAAGTTGTTTGGTCAAATATATATACATGTATTTATGTATATATATTTATGTATGTGAGTAATTATATACTTGAACCACTGTATAAATATATTATGTACATTTAAAAATTCAAACAGAAGATAAATCTAAAAAATAATCTTAATTAGGAGTTCTAGTATTTTCTTATTATACCCTAACAAGCACTTATGCTAACCCATTTCAGTGCACAAAGAGTAGTGTGCTAGTACCAGCTCTGAGGGAAAAAATGGCTCTGTCTTATAAACTGACACCTGTGGTGGAAATACTCCTACCATCCCTGACTTTGAGCTACTGATATATTAATTTTCTCACTACATTTCTGGAAACTTAATCATCTGCTCTCACCAGCCAGTACAGGCTAAATCCAGCATACCCCTACTAGGTGCATACCCCATACTTTGGAGATCAAAGTCATAGGCTAGTCATAGCAATGTAACAATTTAGTTTAAAACTAGTTTTCTAATATAAAAACTCTACATATTAATGAATAGAAATATTAAAAGTTTTTGTATTACATTACTATTCTTAAACATTAATTACTCTTTAAAAATTTGAGAAAAATCTTCCTTTAAAAAAACATGGCTTATACTTGAAAATGGTAGTTCTTAATAAAGTTGATTTTAAAAAAAATGGCTCATTTACTTTATCTGATAAAACAACTCAAACAAAATATAAGATTTGGCTCTCGGTATTACAAAGTACGCCACTACTATTTTGGCTTTTGTATATCATAAAACATAAACAGTATATTTTTTAAATAAGCAAAAATGCCATACCTTCATTAATGGTACTGCCACCGAAACCTAGCAGGTTGAAGCACAGTATCATAGATGCAAAAATATAAGCTTTTTAAATAATTTATAGTCTGAGAGACAACTTAAAATTAAGCTACTAGTAGTTTTTAATTTCTTAATTTTGTATTTAAATATAGAAATATGGAGGTACTCAGCTTAACAAAAGCATTTTGTTTTCCTTTTAATAGGCTGAAAAAAAAACTAACATAAAAGAAAAAATGATACAAAATATAGAATTGAATGTGAGAAGTATGGAGAGCTGTAAGGCTAAGTCATACCTGATAAAGTTTGATTATGTGAGGATGGTCTAACATTTTCATTATTTGTACCTCTCGGTAGATTTTCTCAAGGTTCACTGCATCCAGTTGAGATTTATCTATAATTTTTATCGCCACCTGCATCCCAGATACAAATAAGTACAATTAGATATAATGTTTAACATTTTCCAGTTAAAACTTTTTAATAAGTGACATCTGAGACTTTACCTGTAGATTCTTATGACAATGATAACTAGTTTAAATTCAATGCTCATTCATTCAACATCTCTTTTAAACATCTACCATGTGTAAGACTGTGGAAGATTTTGTTTAGGAATATCTTTAGTGTGCTACGAAGAATAACCCTGTGAAGTTACTTTAATAAAAATATTTAAAACATATTTCCCTTTCAGTAATGCCTTTTTACTCCATTTATAAATTGAAGAAATAAAGTTTCAGCTGTTTCCACTAGTTATCATTCCACCACCAAATACTCATAAACAAATGATCAACCAAGTAGAAAACAATATCTATTGTACTGAAATAAAATTTTTCTAGAAAAGCAAGTGATAGGTTCCAAAGAATATAGACATACCTTTCTGAAAAGAAGCTAAATATAAGTATCAAAATCCATCTACAGGAAAAGATACCAACTGGATTACATTTTGTTTTAAAAATCAAAGTAAGAAAACTCAAATGTTAGTAATTATACTAAATTTTTACTTTCTTAAAGGAATTTGATTTTTAAAAATGTGGCCTCTTCTTGTCATAGCTAGAGAGGAAACCAAACCACTCCTAGGTTAATAATGTGAAGGAACTGCATTTGAAGGTGAATAACTAGGTAATCAAAAATCAACAATCATGTACTAAAAAAAGTACATGAAAAAATCATGCAACTGAAAAAACTAATTTTTAAAAAATTAGATGTATGGTTAGGAAATAAACCATTCTGATTTAAATAAAATGGTCATATAATTAGGAACCACTCAAACTTAAGACCAGTAAGTTCTGAAGAAATTCGGAAATGTACTTCACATTCTACCTAAATGTATTCCGAACATAATTTAGCTTTATGTTGCTTCAGGGTAATTTTTAATAGTTCAATAGTTCAATAGTCCTAAGAGGTGTCCAAGGAAATAGGACTTAGTTTGTCAATTCACTTCATTCCCTCAGATTCCTATACAATTAGTTTTCTCTTCTTTCCTTATGGTACTCTGTCCTCTGCTTTTCTCTCTTAAAGCTTTGCTATAAGGTTTATTTCTTATCTTTCTCTATTTCAAATTTGTTGTCACAGCTTATTTCCTGGTTTAAATTAATTGTAACCCACAGAAGAACTTAAGCTTCCCAGGGGAAGTCAGATTACTAAATATAATGGATAAAATTAAACTTTTGCTTAAGAAGAAAAGGGGTAGCTTTTTCACTAGGCAGTATAGTGCATAGGTTGTGTGACAGTTATTTTAATTATATTTGTTGGTATTTTATTTCTGCAATCAAAATATTCTAGAAAGTAAAAGGTGCTAAACTTTGCTAGAAAGCAGACTGCTTAACACTATATTGACTATTAGGGATATTATGAAACCACCTCAAACCTAAATACATTTAAAATGATCACTCTCCCCCACCCAATTATGAGCATGAGAGAATACAGCATAGCATTATCATTTACTTCGGGTAAAAGTTAGCAGATAAAAATATATATGTATACTTGAATCTTCTCAATATTCCTTAGTAAGGTAACAAGGGCATATTTTGAAAATGTTTTGCCCTACAATTTTTGGGCATACAAATTTGATAAAAAATGTGCCTAGATACCATTAACCCCTCCTTAGCAAAAAACTTTTATAACAAAATGGGTCACAACCATCTAATAAACAAAAACAATTGGAGTAAAAAGAATCATGGTTTTTAAAACTGTAGCATGATTATATCCCTTGGATCCTTGACCTCGAATAATGAAAAAGTGAAAAATATATAAATTATCTAATTAAATTTTGACAAGTTATAAACCTCATTTAACTTTTTTCAGCCAAAAAAATTTCAAATGACAAAATATAATTCTCTCAATTTTGGATCACAGACTATACACACACAGACCATAAGTCTATATATTTATATCTTTATATTGTTACCCCTTGTAATGCTGTTATAAGATTACAAAAAGCAAAGCACTAAAGAAAAGTAGAACATGTGTTAGCAAGTTCCTTATTAGGGCCATTCTAACTGCTGTAACAAGCAGACCTCAAAAGTAATGACTCAAACACAATAGAAGTTGATATCTTGTTCATGTAGTAGAACGGGATGGGTGAAAAGTTAGCAGGTAGCCTTCCTCCACGAAGGCACAGGAGATTCAACGAGTCCTACAACCTTTAATGGGTGGCTTCCATGGTTACCCTGAAAGCTGTCTTCATTACAGCTAGACAGAAGGAGAAAAAAGTTCAGAGGATCCCGTATGAGAAGTTTTCATGGGCCAGCCCAGAAATGGTGCAAATTATTTCTGTTCACTCCATTAGTTAGAACTCAGTCACATTACTATATTTAAATACAAGGAAGGTCAAGAAACAGTGCAGTAGGTCCAGGAAGAAGGGAAACTGAATTTTGGGTGGTCAGCTAGCATCTCTGCCATATTCTTCCAGGTAATTTCTTAACAATGAGAATCTTCACCAAGTACTCCTTAGAAATATAATAATGGTGATGATGCTTTTCACAACTGCATAGCACTTTTTAACAAAATAATGTATTTAACGTTATTTTTACATATTTATTTATTTAAAGTTTATCTCATTTATTTCTCAACTTTGTATAGTAAATGGAACAAGGAGTACACCCATGAGTTAATGAAACTGAAGTTCAAAAGATATTATATACTCTATGAAGGTCCAAAAACTCAAGTTAATTAATGGGAAAATACAGCAGGCCTTCTAACTACAAGTCCAATCTTTTTGCTATTTCAAAGATCCTATTATTCACACATTTACTGAGCATTTGTTGTGTGCCCAAAATTATGCCAGGATACAAAAATGAACTAGGCCTGATTCCTACCCTCAAGGAACTTAACAGGTGTGTGAGAACAGAGAGAATACATTTTAGAAAACAAATTTTTATCAAAAAAAGATCTGCATTTAGGGATTTCCCCAGTAGTGAACAAAAGTCCCACTTACAAAAAAATGAACTATTCCAATAGTTCATTTTCAAAATAAATATGAATTTAGATTTCTGAGAACTTATTTTCTGCATCTTTTCACTACTTAGTTCTGAACATAGTACCAAAGACAAAATGTGCATAGTCATAACAAAGTCAGGCAAAGAACTGTGTAAACTGAAGGATCCCTTTTTTGTTGTTGTTCATCTAAATTATTCAACCAATTCCTAATTAATGTAACACCGAAGGGTTTCTGAAGGCAGTAAAAATGTCAGTGTAAAACTGATATGGAGTTCTCTATTTACCCTTAAAAAATAAACATTTTTTTCTCAATTTAAAATATGACCTGCAGAATTTAAGAATTCATATAATAAAGAAAGAATTTATATAATTTAAAAAATCCTCATTAAGATTTAATTGATTATTATAATGGTGGGTAATGAAAACAGATTGGAGGAAAGGGAAACTTTAGTATAGTTTTATACTCATAAAAAAAGACTATAAATGATTAAAAATAATCTACCTTAAAAATTATTTACACAAGTCACAAAAAAGACAACTCAATTAAAAAAAGGGCTAAAGAACAAAAAGCAATTCACAAGAAATGTAAATAGTCATCATATGAAACTATAACAAAAAATGCAAATTAGAATAAAAAATATTTTCTCTCATCAAACTGGAAAAGATTTAAAAATCATATTCCCAGTAAATATGCATTCTTCCTGGTGAAAATTAATAGGGATTTTTTCTGGAGGAAAATTTAGCATCTCATGCCATAAGATATGGATGTAAGGACATCCTCCTTGACCCAAGAATTCCCATTGTTATGGGAATCAGATAGTTACAAAAAGATGTATATACAGGAATGCCCTCTGAAACATTATTTTAGAAAGAAATACAGTAAGAGAAATAATCTAAATGTTCAATAATGGGAAATTGATGAAATAAAATACAAAGGGTCATATGCAAGGTAGCTGTTTATTCATGCTTTAGAAATTTTTAAACTTGGGGAAAGGTTCATAATACATTAAGTAAAAAAGACATTATGTGTAAAGATGACTTCAATTTTATTACTTACATATAAAACATATGTGAATAACTAAGAAGATATGAACCAAATATTAACAATGGTTATCTCTTGCTCTGTATTAAGGATGTTTCTTTTCTTCTTTGAACTTTTCAACAATGTCTAAAATGAGTAAGTAATATCTACAAGTCCTTTTGTAATTGGAGGAAAAAGACAAATACGATGTTTAAAGAACTTAAAACAAATTTTAGCATAATTTTCTACTTTAATTCATTTAACATTCACCTGGTAACCTATTTAAAGTGTTTTAAAAATATTTTTTAAGATGATTTTCTGATGACATTCCTAAATGTAATTGTCTTTCATTCGTTTAATAATCTCAAACTGGATACATGGGCTCTTTCTCTCTGCAAGGTAAAAAAGCATTCTCCACAAATGTTCTGTATAAAAAACTTTTACATAAATAACTTATTTCAAAAATATGGAGGTGAAAGGTAGAAAAGGTACTAGGTACACTAAAGAGGAAAAATAAAAGGTATCTTAATGAATTTCTGAAATCCATTTGGCTCCAAGGAAATGAATATGTCATCAGCAGTGGGCCATAAATCAAATGTCATCATGTGAATCCAAGAATTGAGGCCAGTTTCAGTTATTTCCAAATAAATGTTTTCTTAATTGCCCGATACTGAGATAGAATTTCCCAGTGGAATTAAAATCAGAACACATTAAACTCTGTTAAAGTTAAAAATTTCTACAAAACATAATTTACACAACTCTTATGTCTCCCTCAATTCCTCAAAAAGGACAGAATAATTTGCTAAATATTTATTGTCTGGGTGCCAAGAAACTAGAGCACAATTTCTAATAAAATATTTATTCCATGACAAATTTTTTACTTCGAGACACAATTAAAGAATAAATAGGCCTAGATAGAAATATTAGTGATTAAATTATTTGGTAACAAGTCCTTTTGTTGCACATAGTACAGTTAATTCTTAAAATATGGACTATTTCATACCATAAAATTAATATTAAGACTAAGAGGAGTCTTAAAATTTTAAAGCAAAATATAGAATTCAATTGTATTAAAAAAAAGGTTCTTCAAGAAATATTGCAGTTTATAATATGCCTTTCTCTTGTTTCCACCCTTCCTCTGAAAATGCATTTTTGATACTTTAACTATTTGTACACCTTTAAAAATACTTTTAAGTAAAAATACTTAAAAATATTTTAAGATAGTAGTTTAAGAGTTATGCCTAAATATAAAAGCCCCCAAATGCATGAGAAAGCTTTTTAGTGATTAAAAGTAGTTTTCAGAATGTCCTTGCTATCATCAGTTTTGTATTCCAGGTTCTCTTAAGGATAAGTAACTAACACCTACATGCCATTTAATAAGGTAATTTCCATGGACCACACATTTACATGCTCCTTAGCTAAGGAATACAAGAGGCACGGTATTGAGAAAAATTCAATTATCTGTCATAGAAAAGGTCTGAAAATAACTATTGATGATTATATCTAGGTGGTGATATTATGGGCAATTCTTTTCATGTATCTATATTTTTAAAATTTTCAATCATAAACATGATAAATTTGATAAAAATATATTGCTCTCTAATGTTAAAAAAATACCTTCTCACTTGGTAATTTCCCTTCTAGGAATTTGCCCCCAATTCCTCCTCTCTGAAAAAAATTTAAAAATGTAGACACTATTATATACTCAAAAATTATTCACTGCAAATTATTTACTATAACATTAGAAACTATATAATGTTCAGTAATCAGGAAGTTAAGTAAAATAGGATTCATTTATAAGGTAGAAAACTGCAGCTATTAAAAATGTTTCAAAAAGTTATATATAATAAGCAAAATGCTCAGGCTATAATAAGTGGAAAAACGACACAATATACACAAAAGTACCTAACAATGTAATATCATCTATGGAGAAGGCATTTAAAATGATGACTAGAGGGAAATATAACAATATTAAGAATGATTTATTTTCATTGGTGGAAGAATTATACATGTACTTTTTTCTGTACTCTTCCTTATATTTTCTACATCAAGATTATATTTCTTTAAAAGTCAGAAAAAAGCCTTATAAGCACAAATGACTTTTCTAGAATTTTATTTAACAAAAACAAAAAACTAGTCATAGGAAAAAGTTCTTTGCTAGTATAGTATCAATAAAAAAGACAACACTTTTCAAGGACACTTATAGCACAGCAAACCAGCAACCACTACTGCCTAAAATAGTTTAACAGTCTAAATGCTTTTATTCTTTTCCCATTATGCTAATTTTATAAAATTAGCTACTCTAATTCATAAATCACAAACCAAGACTACAAAGCTTTTATGAAGTATTATATCTGGAAGCTGGATTTTACCACCACCTGCCTTCCCTTTTGTGTGCAAAATTTACACAGAGATCTAATATGAGAATACCGCTTCAGATGATGATGTAATTGTATTTCTTAAACAATGTTTAGCTATTTGATAGATTAGACCAAAATGAAGGTCTCTTGTCTACTGATTTTTTTTTCCTCTGAAAGGCAAACAGTCTCGGATCTCTCAAGCTTTGTAGAAAACAGAACAAGAGACACAGAAGAGCCCATTAAAAATAAAAGGGTTCAATTGTTCATGAGATAGATATTTAAGCTATGCCCTAAAATCTGCCTCGGGTTCAAACTTGAGGAAAAAGACCTCTAAGTTTAAAAATACACAAACTTATATTTATGCTAAAATATACTAAGTTGTAGAAATTTTTATAATAAGCATAATCATGATATTTTGCTGATATTGTTCTTTATACATTGTTCTCACTAGAATTACTGTGGTATGTTCAGCAATGAAAATCTAAAATAATATTAAATAAAACTTAAGTTTCCACTAGCCATTTATAGTATTGGAAGTAGTTGTTCTATTTATCGAAGACATAAATATTTATACAGTGAATGATGTAAATACTGCTTTAAAAGAAGCAGTTGTAAGAAACAGTTGTATCTCTGCTATAGCTAAATAATTCTAAATTACCATACAAGTTCACAGAGCAACTTTACAAACTTGAGATCTACAGGAACTTTTCATTAATAACCCATTTCACTTACCCCTCAACTTTAATATCTCCAATCATACCAAATTTCCACAAATTCACTAACTCATCTTAAATGAACACTATTTTTTTCATATGTTAAGGACACTTTTAGAAAAGCACAAGGAAGGTGGGCTCTAGGGATTAGAAATTTAGCTTTTAACTTAAATCATTTTATAGACATATACTACACACACAATTCAGGATCTGGGTGCTCTTTCATAATTTGACCTGTGCCTTCAATTACAAATTGATCTCACTCCATCTCAGAGCCAAGCCATGATACTACTCAACAGTGCCCTCTAGCTCTACAAGACATATCAATTTAAAAGGGACACTGAACTGTCAACCTCAACAGAAAGTATCAGTCACCATCAGCTACACTTTAGCAGTTCTTAAATAGAGACTGTATTACCTAAATTTTACCTATTAAAATAACAGCTGACTTAATTAAATCTTGGTACTAATACCAATAAGAGCTGATGAGAAAAAAAGCATGAATTAAAGTTTCTGTAGAAGCTCTCTGCAACGTGCTATTTGATTTTTAGGCCGTCATTAAGCAAGGACTCACAAATACACTGAAAATGCCTTCTTTTCATGTAATTTAAGGGGAAATGCCATACATTGGGCCATGGTTCTTAAGAACGGAATCAGTAACCTCATTTTAAAAAATGCTGGCATCAGATTAAATAATTATCATTACAAACTTAATCTGAGAAATTTGTGAGAGGAAAACTTGTGACCTTGGTTCTGATGCTAAAAAATAAGTCATAATTTGAGCTGCTTCAGGATCAATAGAGGAGGACAAAAAGTGAATGACCCAATGACATATACTCCTTTCTGAAATGGACTCCTTCACAAAAACAAAGTTGAACAAAACTTCTAAGAAAAACAGCTACAAAAATCACTCGTTTTCAAATGCCCTTCACCTTATTCTGCTATTCTGAAAAAAAAAGTCCTACGTTATTTCTTATTCAAACTCTAGTACATTCACACTAATAAGGGAAAAGAATGAAAAGGATGAAAACTGGGGGGAAAAAACTGAAAAAGGATGAAATTCCAGAACTACAATGAGGCAGAGTAGAGTACGTCAAAAACACAAGGTTTTATTCTAAAGAATGGTTTTGTTTCTGCCGTTTTTCTAAAGTATTTAATTTGCACGTCTTAAAATAGAGACCCTGAGGAGAGCAGCTTGAAGCAGTGAAGGAAGGGGGGCGGGTTAGGTAAGAACAGAGACTTGTGAGAAAATATGTTCGGTGCGTTAGAATGTGCGGCGGGTGGGTGGGGGGGGGGTGCGGGAGTGCAGCTGAATTCACCGTCGGGAAGCAGTTGAGGTCTTTCTAAGTAGAGAAGCAGAATCTGCTGCGGTTTAAGGAACACATATTCACAGCCAGAAGGCACACCTGGTAAAGGAACAACCCTGTATAAGAAAGGCCAGCACACCAACCATGCAAATACAGAGATGATCATTTTAACCACTTTCATTGTCTGGACTATTAGAGGAAAATTCCTCAGGCACGAAATCAAGCTAGTCTGACACAAATCAGAGATATTGTTGGCTAAAGGGAGGGAAAGAAGGTAAGACAGTTGCCGTCCGGGCATTCTCAGCCTGGGAGCCCCTTCCTCACGGGGCCGGGTTCATGGGGAACGCGCGATGCCCCGTCCCAGGAGTCTGAGCGCAGGCGGTCCCCTCCTCGGGGCTGCCGACATCTCTCACCGCGCAGCCCAGGAGCACCGAGACTTCCCCTCCCACCCCACCCCCCGCCGAAAGCAGGGAAGACACGGAACTTAGGCTTCCGAGCGGAGGCCACAGACCAGGTCACGACCAGAGTGGAATACTCTGGGCGAAATTCCGTGTGGCCACCGTGGGTGGCGTAGGGAAGGCAAAGCCCCGGCTGGTCCGCTTTCCAAGAGCACACACTCGAGTCCCGGCGGCCGGGCCCCGATCTCTTAGGTGCTCATCGATTCCCTGCACCTCCTGGCTCGTCACAGTCCCAGGCCCTCTCGTCCCAGCTAGTGACCCGGGCTCTCGAGTCTCCCCAGATCCCCGCTGCAGCCACCCCTCTTGGTAAACAGCTGCTCTCCCGAACCCTCTCCTCGGACGCTCCCGCCGAGCCCCGGGCCGCACCTCCGTCTTGGTGATCCGGTGCCGCCCCAGCTTCACAACGGCGAAGTTGCCCTTGCCCAGCGTGCCCTCGATGTCGTAGAACCCCACCCGGACCGGCCCGCGCTGCAAGTGCCTCGGACCATCCGCCATGACCATGCTGGGCCCCGCTGCTAGACACGGCGGACTGGAGCGCGGGCTGGCGGGCGACACAGCTGTGCTCGGGAGACGGACACTCGGCTCGCTCCTCCACTCCGTCCCTCCCGCTCCGCAGGGCCCAGCCAGGCGCGCGAGGGTGCTGACGTGCGCCTACGTCAGGGGGCCGGGACTGGGGGGCGGGGGGCGGGACCGGGCCTCGATTGGTCACCATGGCGACTGAAGCAGCATCGACGTCGGCGGCAGGAGGAAGGGAGGGTCGGGAGAAGGGCGGGGCCTGAACGGCACGTTCCTTCCGGGCTCTGGCGCCCTCTGCTCTTCCCGCCGCCTCGCGGCTGCTAGGGGCGGGATATTTCCCTGGCCCTCCCAGTTCCTCGGCCTCAGCCGAAGGCCAAGAGCGAGCCCTGGTGGGCGGAGCGGAGGGATGCAGCGATGTGGACCTGGCCTGCTGTCTCCTTTACCGGCGCCGTCGTTCTCTGCCCACCCCGAGAACTTCCCGCCAAAACCTCTCACCTGTGACCACAGTGCGTCTTAAATTTGGCACGGGCAAAGAACTTTGGCTGAGCAATGGATTCCTCACAGGCTCCTTTCTTTGCATTCTTTTTTCATTCTGCTTCTGAATTAATCCCTCCACATTCTGATATCTCTGAGGAATCATTCTAACAGGAGCATGCTCGCTTATAGACTCACAGAATGTCAGCGTTAAAGAGACCTTAGAGATTACTTAGTGCAGGGATTTGTAGCCTCAAATGGGCTTCGGAGCCTCGAACCCCCTAAAACGTATGCAAATTTTTGCTTACTTGTCTCTAGGGAGATAGGACTATAGCTTTTATCGGATTCCCATACCTGTGGATGATCCCAAAAGGTTAAAAAAAATACCTACTTATCTAATCCAATTTTTTCCAGATGAAGAATTGAGCTCCAAGGATTGAGGGAAATGCCAAGGTCACGCAGGAAGTGCTAGAGTTAGGATTGGAGATCACACCAGCCTTCGGTATGATGACCCAAGGAAACAGGTACAGTGTTATTTTAATATTTTGAAATAGATATTAATGCCTCCAGATCTTGGTTTCTAAATGCCATTCTCCACTAAAAGGAATCAGACTCCTGGGAAAAATGGCTGATTCTGGGGCAGCGGGAAAGTAGTAAATGCCCTTGAAAGATCTTGTGAGAGAAAACAAGATTTTGAAGAATGATGAGATCACGTCAAAAGGAAATAGGAACTAGCTTGAATGTAGCTCCACTTACCAAATCTGGGCAAATTTGAGCATCATGAATGAATAATAATAGAAATGAATTTTTTAAAAGAATCTGAAGTCCGTACTTTTTCTTTAAAAATTTAAATAAATGAAGGGTAGGGGGAGATGACAATTCTTGACAGTGGAATCCCAACTAATCTGCACAGAAGAAATGATGAAATTAGGAAAATCATTTTGCAACCATTATAGAAATAATTGATTCACACATTTGTCAATAGATGTTAAAATCATTGGGTGAAAGTTTGCACAGTCTCAAGGTATTGGATTTTTTAGTTCATTACAAAGGATAAATGCAGTACCTTTACTGACAGATATTACCTGAACAAAATGATCAAAGTTGATGTCACCAATTATGGGATAAAATGACATGATGTGCCTTTTGGTGTGACAT
This sequence comes from Macroglossus sobrinus, assembly GCA_004027375.1. NCBI lineage: Eukaryota > Metazoa > Chordata > Mammalia > Chiroptera > Pteropodidae > Macroglossus > Macroglossus sobrinus. The sequence goes on along the minus strand of PVKZ01000988.1, from coordinate 66,250 downwards.
ACTGAAGACAAACTATCTTTTATGTATGGTCTCTATTAAAAATACATATTCTAAGTCTAATCGCAAAGAAACAAATCAGAAAAATTCAAGTTGAGAAATAGTCTCCCCAACCACCGGCCTGTACTCTTAAAAAGATGTTAACGTCATGGGAGACAAAGAAAGGCTGAAGAATTGTTCTAGATTTAAAGAGTTGAAGAGGCATGCCACTAAAGGCAATGTGTGATCCTGGATTGGGAAAAAAGTTCTATAAAGGAATATATTCAGAGTTATTGAAATTTACATGTGGAAAATTTATTATATAATAGTATTTTTTAAATGTTAAGTTTCTCAAATTTCATAACTGCTGTGATTATGAAAGAAAATATCCTTATGAAGAGATACACACTGAATATTTAGGAGTAAAAGGTTTTGATATATGCAAGTGACTGTCAAATGGTTTAGAAAAGATAGATAAGGCAATGTGGCAAAATGTTAAATTGATGAATCTAGGAAAAGGGCATATGATAGTTCATTGTATTGTTCTTGCAACTTTTCTGTAGTTTAAATTTTTTAATGAAATAATGCATATGTATATATTTTATTAATTTACATTAATTTAATTTTGTTTTATTTTCTATTTTTTGTGTAGGACTGACTGGATCTTGAGCCCTCTGCCTGCTCACTGTGCTTCTGCCCCTTCACTGTCCCTAAGCAATACTTTATTCTACTGTGATTTATATTATTTGCAAAATCATGGAGGGATGTGGGAAGAGGCTTTAAGACTGATGAGATTTCTAGGAGTAGTATATGAGGGCAGTCTAACTAGACCAGGAGGAGCCCACATATGTACCTCAGTTGAAAAAATTGTCCCCATGTACATTTTCCCTATTAGATTAATGTGTTGTAATTGCTCTGGGGGTTTCTGCGGTACTCTGATGAAAAGGCACTTATTCAAGAATCAGAAAATGCACATAGAGACACAGTAGAGCAAATAGCCTTCCTCCTTTAAAGTATTTATTTTGAACAGAAATTAAGACTAATTTTTATCTGATTATTTTTATCAGATAACTGGGGTAACTACCTACTTGTACAATCTAGGAGTAAGATTTGATTTAGGGCTGGAAAGAAGGAAATGGCAGGGAGGACCAGGATTTTTTTTTGTAAACCACTGTGAGGATTCTGAGAGTCTAGAGGTTAGAAAAAGGGAGGCCAGAGACTAGGCAGAGATAGGAGAAACTGTGTCATAAATAAAACTTGCCTATTTCGAAATGCAGTGGGTGTGCCACTGAGCATTACTGTAGATTTTAAATGGAACTCTGAAGAAGTACATGTAGACTGTAAGAATATTGCAGCCTTGGAATCCGCGATTCAGCTCTGTTTCCTCAATCCAAAAGTCCTACTCCTCCCTCTCCAATTTCAACCCTGTATAAATCTTAAGTGCTTTTACTTCAGTTAGTATTATCCAACTTCTGCTTTCCTCTGTTCGTTCTCTCTTCCTATATTTCCTCTTCTTTCCTTTTTCTCTTCCTGGAGACATACACACACACATACACTACCACCACCACCACCCCAGGAAAAATAATAAAAACTAAGAGGGAAAAGAAGAAAAGGGAGGCTTCACACAATTCCTATCTTTTTCATCTTTAGTTTTAGTATCACTGAAGTAGAGTACTGTAATCAGATTTCCTGTTTGCTTGACCTTTAAAATGCAACATTCTAGCTAATGCTGAGAGAATAATGCTATATTTGCCATTGAGTTGATTTAAAAAAAATGTTAAGATAAAACTTCAAACTGCAAAAGAATGTATACATGGAAATAATTGAGAAAGATTGTAAGAGACAGAAATAAGAATGGATTCTTTAGTATACTTAACTTAGAATAAAATGAAGTTAGAACAAAAATGTGAAATGAGAATAGCAAGGAGGAAAAGAAAGAGTAATTTGAAATGTGAGGAAAGAGAACTTCATGGCTCATGGTGCTATACATATTTTGCTGAAGCAGACAGCTCATGAACTTGAAAAACAAAATATGTACCATATGTTTCCTTGATCGTGAACATTGTCTACATTTTTACTGTTTTATAATTTTAAGACTGAACGAAAGTCAATACACCAGAAGGTTTAGGTCTGGATTTAGATTTAGTTCAAATTGAAAACTGGTGAACTCTTTATAATAGATGACTTTGCTTAGAAAAAATAGATTACAAAATTAGAATGAATATTTTGCTTTTTATATTATGAAAGGCAGAAAGTACATGAGAAAATCCAAATCACTGACCCATGCCAATTACAAGTGCTGCTTATTATAAAATACAGGTGTTCCTGAAATATGAATTACTCTATCAGGTTAATGAACATATGGGTGACACTGTGTTTAAGATACTATTATGGAAATAAACTAGAGGATCGAGGTAATTTAAAGGAAATTTTCTTTTGCTATTTTCAAGGTAACCATGGGCTACTTTTAATTTTTCTTAAGGTTAGTTTTAGCTGTGAGGGACTTTCTCTAAATGAAGTACGTGTGGTTCTCTCTAATCTTTGAAAATAATTTCAAAATTTTTATATCTTCTCCTAGATGACAGATTTTTTTAGGATCTTAAAATTGAAAGGGATCTTAGAGAGTATCCTATGAGTTCACCTTCCCATCTGATACAGAACTCTCTAGACACTTGACAGATTGCATCAAGCCTTGTTTTACCGCTTCATGCTTCATGTTTCATTATATGTCTTACATGTAATATATGTGAGTTCATATCAGTAGAAAATGCTTTCTCATATTGGCTTCATAGCTGCTTCTTTCTGATTCCTATTCATTGTTTTAGTTTTTTTCTCTGGTGCAAGACATCACAAATAAGCAGACACGTACCTATTGTCATATTCTTTCTTCAGTTCTCCAGGCAAAACATTCCCAAATTGTCTGTTAAGCCATGTTCTAGTTCTCTGCCCTTTCTTCTCGTGCTTCTCTGGTCTCTGATTTGTCAATGTCTCTCAAGATATTATTTCCCAAACTGAATGCAGTAGCCTAGGTATAGTCTAAGCAGCAGAGAATACTGGCCATTGATCAGACCCTCCTTTGATCCAGATACTCATACTAATTTAGCCAAAGATTTCTTTTTAGCAGCCATAGCCCATGGTTAAAATTAACCAACTAAAACCCCTGGGTCTTTCAAAATAATAATTATTACTACCATTTTCTTGGGCAATTGATTTAAAAAAAAATAAATGGAAATTCTGATAGTTAAAATGTCATCTTATTGATTTTGCTCATTGTTCCAGATAATAGTATCATTTTGATTCTTCATTCTGCCATCTATCACATTAAATAATCTTTAGTTCGCTGAGCCATCCACAAATTCTATCAGCACACCCTCTATATCTTTATTGCAGTCATTATTCTTTTATCACCTCTCCTAGTATGTGGCTCATAGTAGGTTCATGACTAGAATGGTAAACTGGCAAATAGGGCAAGGCCTGGGCCAAGTTTTAAAGCTTTCCATTAGACATCTTCCAGGTTGATTTCCAACAATTTATTGGTCAACATTAATTTCATTTGATTTGGTTTTTCATAAAACTATGAGTTCCAGGAAGATTCTATGTCTATGCTGCAGGGATAAGATTTTAAAGAGAGTTCTTTTAGATTGTTTAAGTGTTTATTTAACTTAAATTTCTTGTATTTGTAACTGTAAAAATTATTTTAAAGTTCTCATTTATCTCTGGTCTCTAAATCTGAGGAATATATTTGCTTAGTTCACTGGCCTAAAGATAACAAAATACAAAAACAAGCCAATAAAAACTCCCACTCCCCCCAGCCCTTCAAAAAGTGCAGAAGACAATCATTCCTATAGTATTTGTTCAGCACTCATAGGAGTGGGCAAATAAAGAGAAGCATTCCCTCCCTGGAAAGGAATAGGTCAGAAAAAAAGAAGGGGTGGTGGGAGAAATATCTTTACATTCTAGAGAAAAGAGTTTAAAGGGGGAGAATTTCAAGAAGGAGGGAGCACTTTCAATCACTGAAAAGATATCAAGCAAGATAGAGATGAATATAATTCATTGGATTTAGGCATGAAGAGATAATTAACAATTTTTGCAGAGGATTTTAGAAAACTGAAGGCAGAAGCCAAATGAGTGAGTGGGAAGTGGTGATGAAAAGTGAGTGTAGATAGTTCTTTCAAGAAACTTGTCTGTGAAGGAATGAAGATAGAAGGGGACGTAGAGTCAAGAGAAGTCTGTTTTTTTGTTTTTTTGTTTTTTTAATTGGTAGAGAGTCGAGCATTTTTGCAAAGAGCCAGAAGAGGGAAAGGTTGAAATAAAGGTGATTACCAATCATCTGAGGAAGGCAAAGAAATCTAGAATGCAAGGGACTCTTTAGTCAGGAGGTGAGTTGCCTCCTGTACTCTGATATGGGTGGAGGAAGGAAGCAAGGGCAGCTTTGGCTGCAGGTAAGTGGGGAGTTTACAGTGTAGGAAGTTCACCTGTGGCATCAGTTTCCTCTGTGAAGTAAGAAGCAGATTGTTTGCAGATTGTGAGATTGGGGAATAGAGGGCTTTTGATGAGTTGTGAAGGTTTGAAAAATCTGCTATGAGAATGGGAGTGGATATTGATTAGAACACATAGAAAACTTGCTGGACAATAAGAAGCTCCAAGAAGGTTCAATTGATGCAGGAAAACTATGAATTGATAGAAATACCAATTCACATGGTCATGGGACTTTTTGCAATAATGTTTGGTAGCCTGGATGTCACTGATACAGGTCTGGAGTTTGCTGGGTGGATTTTACAGAATGTCAAAGGGGTAAAGGAGTTGAGGATTCAGCAAGAAAATTACTGAAAACAAGTGCTGTATAGTTTGGATAGAAAAGGAAGTAAAAATAAGAAGGGGCAGAGAGACTGATGGGAAAATGGATGGGTTCAAGAGTCTGGAGCATAAATGAGATGAAAGCAAGGGGCATGAAAGATCTTGAGAAGAATCATGTCTATGCTAATGTATTTGAGTTAGATGTTGTTATAAGTGATAAGTCCTCAAGAATGGGTGATTAAAGTGAAGAGGAGTCATCTGCTTTTTCCCCCTCTGTATTCCCAGTTACTTAACCCAATGTCTGGAACATAATTAGTTTTCAATATATGTTTGTTCTAAAATGCTTTATTTTCTGTTTTCCAGTATATTATACCTATTCCCCTCTATGTATTTCATTAGTTTATTATAATTATGGAAAATGCTCTAAAATGAAAGTACTGTATGCTATGAGATTGCATAACATGAAGTCTTAATCTGGTCTGGGGGATAGAGTCAATAAGTTTTCCCGAGGAAGTGACATTTAAGGTGAGATCTGAGAAATTAGTAGGAGTAAGTCAGGGGACTAGATGTAGGGAGAGATTTACCAATGAAAGTGAAAAGATTTCTGTTATCTTGAGGTGGAAAGAAGCTGAAAATATTCTAACTGAATAGTACCAGTGGAGGTAAAAGGATGGGCCTAAAAGAGCAATGCTAGGACATATTACATAAGATCCCATATATACTAAATCATGCAGTACATTTTGACCCATAGACATGAAATGGGATAAGTTTACTTATAACTATTTTTGTTAGCTTATAAGCATTAATAGAAATTATGATATTGTGTACATGTGTGATTCTACACAGTGATATTTGAAAGCTGAAAGATTATATTTAAAATGTTTCCTACAGTCTGCCGCCATGCTACCCTAAACAAGCCCAATCCTGTCTGAGATCAGAAGCTAAGCAGGGTCAGGACTGGTTAGTACTTAGATGGGAGACCACCTAGGAAGACCAGGTACTGTTGGTGTAAAAAATAAATAAATAAATAAGGGATTGTAAGATGACAAGTTCCTTGCAATTTGTGAGGTCAACCAAGGGTTGCCTCACCTAAAAAATAAAAAAATTACTAAAATGTTTTCTGCAACAACCATATACTTCCTTTCTATAAAGCTGATTCCTTTAGATTAAACAAAGCAAATGTGATAGCCTTCCAAAAACCACTATTAAAATGCACTTTGGTTACCTGAAGAGTCTCTAGGTCTCCTTCCTCTCTGCTATTCCAATTTTTTCCCATTAGCTTCATGATTGGGTTAATTAGGTATTTGCACAGGGAAAATATAAGCATCAATTAATGAAATTCCAAGAAGGCAAGCAATAGCACAAAGACCTTTGGCTGATGATGGGGAAGGGAGGCTCAAGTAGGTAAGCATTGCAATGGAGATTTTGAGTCTTGTCCTGGTGCAACTATAGTCTTGGGGGTTACTTGTTTCACAGTTTTGTCTAATATAAACCTATGTCAAACCTCCAATTTAGCCAAGATGGTTACCATGGGCTGGCATCTGATCCCAAGATGAGTCCTGGATGACATGTAGAGGAAAACCATCATGAAACTGGGAAATAATTGGGGGGCAGTGGTACAAAACAGAAATCTCCGGGAATGGGGAAGCCTCTTTTGAACTAGTGTAGGGTGTGTGTGTGTGTGTGTGTGTGTGTGTGTGTGTGTGTGTGTGCATCTGTGTGTACATCTAAAGCCTAGGACAGAGATTTCTATGGAAATTATCAATAAAGGCTCAGACTGCTGGGATGTGTCCTCCAAGATAATAATCAAGGCAGAATGGAAGCTAGAGTGTGGAAAACTGGTGAAGATAGACTGACCTGGATCATTTACTCACTCCCATCCCCTAACTCTGTCTAGCCCCTAGGACTGGTGAATTACTAGATAGAAATACCTCCTTCTTAAGGCTGCTTCTCCTTGCAGGATGAGGGGTAGGATAGGCCTCATGGCAGAGCCATGACCTGAAGAATAACTTGGTGCATGATACTTATCCTGAGCAATTAATTATGGTAGTCTGGTGCTTGGAGCTCTCCATCCTAGAGTTGTTTCTTCCCTTTTCCTTGATCTCACTGGATGTTAACACAGACTGGTATCAGCCCTTTGGTCTTTTCCCATACCAAATGCTCAGATACCATTAGAAAAATATACACTCAAAGGCCAAAGTAATGAGATATCTCGAGTACAAATACTTCAAAAGAAAACAACCTGGATTACAAATGCCACCAGAAGAAAACAGGTTAAATATGATGGTTAAGAGATATAAAATAAGAATACTAAATAATAGATAAGGAAATCAAATTAAGAATACTAGGCATGAAATATTGGCATGAATAATACATAATGGTAGAGATAACATAACAGATGAGACAGGTAGTAGAATAGACATGGTTAAAAAAAATTAGTATGCTATAAGATCAAGTTAAGGAGCTCTTCTAAAAAGAAGCAGGGAAGAAAAAATAAATTATAAAAAGTTAAGAGATAAGGAAGATTGAATTGGAATGCCAACTTCAACTTACAGATAATAGGAGTGTCAGGAGGAGAAAAAAATAAAAATGGAGAAGAGAAACTATTTGAAGAAATGGAAATAAATTTGCCACAATTAAAGAAAGATGAAAGACCTCATATTTATGGGGTACCAACCCTACTAATATTATAATGAAATTAAAGTTTTTATAAGCAAAAATAAGATTGTAAAAGCTTTTGGATCGAGCAAATCAACTGTAAAGAAACAAAAATCATTAGGATCCCAGACTTTTTAAGAGCAATAAGACAATGATAATATTTTTAAAGTATTGAAAAGACAAAAGAACTTTGAGCTTAGATTTATATCCAGTCAAATTGTCAATTAAATGCGAAGGTATAGTAAAAATATTTTCAGGTATATAAGGCCTCAAGAGATTTGTCACACAAAGACCTATATTGAAAACAGTATTGGAAAAGGTAATCAAATAAGGGAAGAAAATCCATGAAATGCTACTAGAAATATATAAAATAAAGATAATCAAATATCCAGATAAATATTGCTTGGTGGTGTCATTCAAAACCTAACAAAGACCAAAGAAAAAAATGAGAAAGTATGTCTCCAATAACCTAGATATAAACTCTACTCAATATATCAAAAGTCGGTATCTTTAAGTTAGATGTTTTTAAGATGGAAAAAAAAAAAGAATACATTTAAAGAGACTAGAAGGAAGGAGATGATCGATTAATGCGGAATGGTAGGATTATTCCATAAATGGATTTGTGAAATCTGGTTGTTTATATGGAAAGATGATATTGATCCCTACCTAATATTATTTGTAAAAATGAACTCCAGATAAATAAACTTAAATGTTAAAAGTAAATTTTACAAATTTTATTTAAAAATACGGGTAAATACATTGCTGACTTTGGGGTAAGGAAGCATTTATTAAAGACACATAAAAAGCCTCTAACCATAAGAGATCAGTAAATATGACCCTTTTGGAAAGTCTGTCATTATCTAAATGTTGTACATTTCTATATCCTATAACTCAGCAACTCAACTCTTAGGTACATACCCAAGGAAAACTCTGGACAGTGGGAGACACAAACAAGAGTGTTCCCACTGCACTTAGTACACTCTTATTGCTAGTGAGTTAAATACCTGAAATGACTCAAATATTTATCCACAGGAAATGGATAAATAAATTGTGATAACTTCATGCAGTGATGTGTTTTATGGAAAACTAAATACAAGCAAACATGAATAATCTTAGCAATACCATTTTTTAATTTCAAATGAACATTTATTGAGTTTATATCAAATGGACATGGTTAAATTCAAAATGATATGTACACCACTATGTTCACTGCAGTGCTATTTATAATAGCTAAGATATTGGAGCAACCTAAGTGCCCATCAATAGGCAATTGGACAAACAAGATATGGTACATGGAATATTACTTGTCCATAAAAAATGAAATCTCACTATTTGCCACAACATGCATGGACCTGGAGGGTATTATACTAAGTGAAGTAAGTCAGATAAAGACAAATATCATGTGATCTCAGTTATATATAATATCAAAGGAACAAAACAAATAAATAAAATAGAAACAGACTCATAGATAAAGAGAACAAACTGATGGTTACCAGGTAGAAGGGGATTTGGAGGGCTGGGTGAAAAAGGTGAAGCGATTAAGAAGTGCAAATTGGTAGTTGTTAAATAATCACAGGGATGCGAAGAACAGCATAAGAAATATAGTCAATAATATTGTAATAACTATGTATGGTCTCAAGTGAGTAATAGACTAATTGGGGGATCACTTTGTAAATTACATAAATGTCTAACCACTAGGTTGTGCATCTGAAAATAATATAAAATAATATTGAATATCAACTGTAATTAAAAAATTAAAATTAAAAAAAATAAATGGGACATGGTTAAGAAAGGTCCCTCCTCCGTCCTCAGTTGGGTACATCCTTTGTCTTTTACAGTTATTCAGTCTTCTATAATGTAATAGTAGCTCAAATGGTAGCTTGTTTAGAAGCTCAAAATCTTCATAAAGTGGTGGTGGCAGAATGATGGTCACAGCTAAAGGAGAATTGCTTCATTTTAAACAAGCTCTGAGACAGATTCACTGCTTTCCATGGAGCTACAGGGCTCATCTGGTGCTCCAGTCATGAGCTCTAGAGAATAAGCAGCACTGACAACTGCATAATTTTCACTCAAAAAGCTCTCTGTGTGACTCAAATTGAGCAATACAGGCTTAGACCCTTAACACCCTTGTTATGAGGTTAAAAACAAAGAAAATCTAAACAATGTAATTTTTAGGAATACAAATATGTGATAAATCTATAATTTCAAAATCAAATTTTAATAATAATGGCAAGATTCAAGGAAGAGAAAATAGAGGAATAGATTGGAGAGAAGCCCATAGGTGAATGCAAATGATTGTTAATGTTCTAATTCTTGTATTGGGTGGTTGGTTTCTGAGTATTTTTATTATTAATAATAAGAAACAAATACACAAACAAGTACATAGTATATATAAGTAAAACAAAGAGGGCCATGCTTAGACCAATGATGAGAGTGTGTCATGAATCAGTGATGGTCTAATTCTGTGCACCTGAGTTGGAAACAACAACATCAAGCAACATCAACTTCCCCACCATGTTTGCTTTTATTACTTATTATTAATCCACACAACAATCCTATTTTTGGTTGCTACTATAACCCCCTTTTTACAGATGAATCAAATCTTAGTGAGTTAGCATAACTTGCTCTAGTCCAAGAAACCAGTTTGTGTTAAAGCCATAATTTGAAGTCTCATTTGTTTGATGCTAAGGCGTAGCCCTTAACAACTGGATTAGGCTCCTGGTCATAAAGACTATTTTACTCACTAAGATATCAACCAGAAACAGCTGTTCTATTGAGGATAACAATCTCTAGGTATGTGAAGGTAAGAGTCCACCTAACATTTAAGTATTTTGCCACACAAGTATGCCATGACAAGTTGACTTATTTGCATATGTGTGTCATAATGGAAAAGCTGTGTTAAAATGAAGTCACCTATCATATCAATGAGTAATAACAATTTGAATGCAAGAAAGCTCAAGATATGCACTGTTGGATCAAGAATGATTCATTCCCCTAGTCTGCATAATGTTCCTTTTTCATATGACACTCAAGAATGTTAAGACATAGAATGTGTGCAAACCACTTTTTAGTGGTTGTAAATTTGTTTTACACTGAATTTATTCTACTTGTGACCTAACCCAACCCAAGCAACCCTATTTCTGCTTTCTTATTTCTTTAAAGAATACCAGTTCAAAGCTCATGGCCCTGGTTAGCCACATTTTGCCATAAATACCTCTCTAAATAGCATCCATTTACCCCTGTGAGGAAAGATAATTTGGTGTTTGTTTATAGTGCCTTGATTTTTCTGGAGGGCAGAGTCGATAGTGAGAAAGAGAGGAGAGTATATTTTTTTTGTGTGTGTGAAGAAAGAATGGCATCAAGAACCTGGTTTGTGGGTAGAGGTCATGTAATGATTTGTATAAAAACTTTGAGGGAATAATAATGGAGGTGTGGAGGTCAGCTTGAGAGGCAGCATCTATAGCATTTGCTTTACAACTAAAAATCTATTAATTTTCTTCAATTTATCATCAAATTAAATTATTAGGTACTCTCAGATACATCTGTCTTTTTGGGTATATCTCTACCTCATTTCCCCTGAAGTTGGTGTTCTCTTCTACTTCCTGTGTTTAAATGTCAAATCTATTTATCAGAGTAAAAATAGGACCTCTGATGACAGAAATCACATTTAATTTTCTGTCAGGTTCAGCCCCCAATTCCCAAATAGTGCATGCCACATGGTATATAACAATTATGCTACTTAGCTACCCCTCTCAAAATGCTATGTGAGAGCAGAAAACATCCCTGTCAGGTAGCCCAAGGAAATTCAAATCAAAAGGATCAAAGAAGATACTGACTACTCCCCAGAAGACTAAATACAGTAATTTTATTGTCGTGCCCATAATCACTATTTAACCAAAAACGTTTCAGGGTATGTTGGTTCTAAGATGTGGAAGTTCAATAATCAAGTTCAGAAAACATCTATTAGGATGACTTCTCTTTTTTCCCACCCCTTGAACTTCCAAATTCTTAAACATTAAAGAGAGTGAAAAAAATATGTTTTTAAAATTTTTTATAACTCACATAAAACTTGACCACAAAACCTTGATAGAAATATAGGAGAAACTCGGAGCATCTAGCAGCTAGATACAAGGCAGTAAGGTTCTGTGAGTGTGGAGCCAGAACCCCTGGGTTCTGGTCTTGGCTCGACCAAGTTGTAGCTAGGTAACCATTGGGTAGTCATTTCAAGCCAGTTTTTGCCTCAGTTTCCTTATTTGTAAACTAGTAACAATCATATCTGCTTTACATGCTAACTTCACTGGGTAGGTAGGTAACATATGGGAAAGCGCTTGGCAGAATCTGTTTCTAGGTATTCTCCTCTGTGTTCTCTCCAGAGCAGAGTAGAGGGGGTCATGTCACATCCACTCTTTCTACTCCATTATGCATCCATGCATTGAAAACTGCTGACTGCCCTTGCCCTCAGTCTGGAGCAAGTGAGGCTTGTCCTGGTTTAGAGGGCCACATCTGTTAAAACATACCCCCTACCCCATGTCTACCCACACAAATTATGTAAAAATCTTCATAGTAACAGCTTAATTAGTGATTTTGTTAAAATAGTAGCTACTCTATAAATATTGGCTGAGTGAGTAGATAAAATGCAAATTTAAAAAATATTAAACCACATTTATAAGTATGAACAACCCCAGAGCAATAAAAATCTATTATATAAGCAGTTTCTCAAGTGGGGTTTCTCAAACGGGGATATGAGATGTGCCATGATTGAGAAGGGGTAGGGATTTCTGAAAGTCTTTGTTAAACATACTGCATCTTCTGGAATATAAATTTTCCCTTTTAAGCTTTTATTTATATATGAAAACAGAGTAGGTGGAAATTTAAACAAATATTTAATGTTAACATAGGACTTTGGAGAAGTGTTTATTTCCTAAAGATTATATCTGGCCACTTTCCCAGGGCTGTGGATTTATACACATGACTGCCTGTGTGTGTTTCTGTTCATGTGTGTGTACATGCATGTGTGTACAGGTTGTGTGCAGCTGTTACTCATCTCTCCTAGTTCTTCAATGGAAAAGTTTAAAAAGCAGTGAAAGAGATAATAATCAACAGATTAGTAGACAAGATTAATATGCTTAGGAAGGTACTGACAGAATCCTTTCAAAGTCCTTGAAGAGGAATTCTGTTAGGGTCAATGAGTTCTCAAGCATCTCAAAAGGTAAAAATTATACCTATAGTTATGATTTTGAATTGGAAGTATCAGTATGAATGAATTATGTGTATTAAAAAAATTTCCTAGCTTTGTCCACTGAAAAGGGTTGAAATAGAGACCAAATCAGGAGCAACGAGCACTCCTAGCACTTAAACGAAGGTCTCTGTGTACTAGTTTTCTCTAAAAGTAATCAAAGCATGTAGTGGATACTGTGGTGTGCTCCCCAGATCTCCCTTTCAGGCTGAAAGCCTCATTCCCTCTGGTGCTGGGAGCACTGGTGGCAGTTGTGTCACTATCTGAGCATTGTCCTAAACAAAAATTTCTCAACTTCAGCATTTTTGACTTTTTGGACTAGATAATTCTTTGTTGTTAGGGTTGTCCTGTGCATTAGAAGATGTTTAGCAGAATCCCTGGCTTCTACACACAAGATACCCATAGCATTCCACTCCTGGTTGTGACAACCAAAAATGTCTCCAGACATTGCCAGATATCACTTGTGGGGCAAAATTATCATGATTGAGAACCACTGCCCTAAAATGAAGAGAGCCACTTCACCTAAAATTATACCCTCCTCCTCAGGGGTAGATTAATTAATGTAGGTTATAAACGTCAGGCTCTCTTTCCTCAAAGCAGGACAACTTGAAGGGCTAGATCATCTTCAGCACTTGCTGGGGGATTGGCTGTGGGTGTACTGTAGTTTCCTCCTTACTCTGCCTTGTTCTATTTCTGTCACTTCCCCACAGGTATTGATTCTGAAGGCAGTCCCCAATAAACTTATTGCATGCAAATATTAAACTCAGAGTCTTTCCTGGGGGAACCCACTCTGAGACAGGGCTTCTAGATAAATGGCTGATTCCTGCTCTGAAACAGGAAATGTGCCAGGTAAACCAGAAATCTTGTGATACCAGAAAGCAAGGAAGCTATAAAAAAGTACTATGGTCATGTCAAAGTATTCATCAGTCAATTTAGATAAACTCACTTTACAAAGATGGTCAAATAGAATATTAATAATGATAATAACTCAATGGATTGATGCTTAAATTCATGACATAAAAACACAAAAAAACCAAAGTCATCGATTACTTTGGACAGAGGATGTAAGGAGCCAGCTCTTTAATTTGAAAACTAATATTGAAATTAAGCATTTTTTTGTCATTTCTATGTGATTTGTATCAGATATATAGGCATATCTCAGATATAGATAGATCTAGATAGATGTCTAGATATCTATATATATCTGATATAGATGTATGAGAGGAAGACTAATAAAGTAGATTAATAAAGAAATGTTAGAAATCTAATACCATTTTGTAGTCCCTAAAGAATTAATGACCTTAAGCCATGATCATAAATGGCTGATAACATCAGAAACAGAAATGTCCAGAGATCATGTACCTCCTTATGCATAGTGGTAGACACCACCAGTAAGTAGTGGTCTTGTGAGAAGTTTAGGAGGCAGTCTTCAAGGCAGCCTTCACTTCTGGCATCAATTGCAAGTTTAAGGATTCCCAAAACTACCCTCAGATTTGATAATTCTATAAAAGAGCTCAGAGAACTCAATAAAAACTGTTATACTAATGGTTATGGTTTATTACAGCTAAAAGATACAGATTAAGAGTAGCCAAGATAAAAAGTGCATAGGGCAGAGTTCAAGACATTTCCAAATATGGATGTTCTGGTTGTCTTCTCTTGTGGACACCATTACTTTCTCAGAATCGATGTATTACAATATGCACAGATTATTGCCAATCAGAGAAGTTCACCTGAGCCTCCCTGTCCAGAGTCTTCATTTGGTTGACTGCCCAGCCCCTCTGAAGTTGAGCTGATTATGTGTGACCCAAGGCTCCCAGGCAAACAGAACACTTGTATCAGGCATGATATTCCAAGGGATTTATATTCCCAGAAACCAAAGGCCAGGCCCTTTTTTGGACAAGATTAATCAAGCAAAACAAAAACAAAAAAACAACCTATGTTGAACCTGAATCTGATTACCTTTTAGATACAACTAACAATTTATGGGAAATGTAAGGGGCACAGAACATATAAATGACACCAGCAAATCCAGTTTTTGGGAAGCTACAGGATCATCAGCCTGGTATTTTTAACAAAAAATTACAAGGAAAAAAGATATGAAAGAAAAGCCTATAGGTTAAAGTAGACTTAAAAGACATATTGCTGAATTGCAATGTGTCTTGTTTGGATCCTGATTCAAATAGAGATGCTGAAAATATAATATAATTGTGGAAATGTGAATGCTGATTGGATATTTGATGATATTAAGGAACTATTATTGATTTTTACATTCAATAATTGTGTTATAGTCGTGTTTACATAATAAAAAATGTCTTCCATCTTTTAAAGATACATACTGAAATATTTGCAGGAGAAATGACATGGCTGGTGTTTATTTCAAAATAACCTGGGATGAGTTGGTAATGGGAGGAGTTTGAATGTAACAAGACTATGTGTTATAATAAAGCAAAATATTTGGGCTATGTTTGTTCATGTGTTTATTTTTTCACTTGAAAAGATGTAAAATGGATAAATGTAAAAATGAGTGGTGGGGCACAAGTGGCTTTCACTAGGCCTTTTTATACTGCTGAGGTGCTCACATGCAATAGACTGTTCTCAGTTACCCATCTCCCAGTCTTCTCTGGGCCTTCGACAGAACAGAAGTTGGTAACTTTGGTTGAAGTTAGAACTAATATGCATAGTAGCTGAGGCTATGTAGTCATTGAAAGGGATATAGATGTCTATGTGTACAAGATAATGGATATATTTCATCTATTTTTCAAGAAGAATGTTACAGTTTTATTAAGATGATAAATTTAATGTGGATAAACATTATCTCCTATAATAATCTGGTAAGATCAATATGTTTCAAAATTAAAATCTTTATATTTGCCATTTAACTAAATGTTTGTATTTTTAAATATATGCCTATGATGGAATATTAAAATTGTTTATCAAAGAGAGCTTATAAATTATTAAGAGAAAGGTATTTCAGGACATTGAGCTTTGAGTATCCAATCTCCTCTGAACAAGAAATAGCAAAAAATTATTCTATGCCCAGCCAGCAGAGATTCCAGATATCAATCACTAAGATAGACTTGTAGAAGAGCCTGTTAATATCTTGTGAATGTTTTTGGTTATGCACTTAAATAATCTTTTTAAAACAAAAAATGTACTAAAAAGGCTATATTTCCTAATACTTATTGTTTGCTGGTGTGTATAGTCACTGTATCCAAGATTGTAACAATTTCTCCTGTTAGGCATCTATGATAGAGGCTTTCATCTTGTCTCTTCAGACAACTTTTTATATTAACATACAAATATGACCCCAAATTCCAAATGAGAAAACTGCTCAGATGTCTTTTACAACCAAACTATTTTTGAGGTTTCTCAGACAGCTGCTGGATAACATCAAAAATTTACTTTCTTGTTTTGTAAAAGGAGGGATGCTAGAAATCATTAGGAGCACTTTGTTTTGTATTTTCTGTATTGTGAGAGCCATGTGTCAAGCCCACAGTGTGGGAGGAGTTGGCAAGTCAACCTCCTTAGGTCAACTGTATACAAAGCATACAAGCAAAATGTTATTCATATTAAAATGAACACGTTTTAGCAATTGTGTGTCTTCAGGATGGATAGAGTATAACTGTTGACAAAATTTATTCACAGTTTTCTAACTTAAAATGACTGTCAATTACTTACAACAAAATAAACACTTAATGGGACAGATTATAAAGCCCTGGAGATCTGTCAATGTCTTAATTATTCATACTGTATCATTATGCTCGACAATTGTTGATTAAATTTTTATAAAATATTTATGCATTATGTCTCACTTTTCTTCTTGAGGATAGTTATTTTAGTACATTAACCCAAGCCATTCAGTACTGTCATCAAATAGGTAGTTTCTTCTTTCCTTAACACTTGTCTAAATACTTCAGCTTTTAGGCTATAGACTAGTAATGGAGTCTTCTAGAAGAAACATCAAAAGAATCATAACCTTAGTGAAGACCTGAAGCAGGTACTCTTAACTATTGATACGAAATGAAATAGATTCACAAGTACAGGCTTTCTAGTTTAACTGATGTCACCAAGCACAGAGTTAGATGGTGTGATTGAAGATTTCCAGAACTTTTTTTTAGTCCCAAGACACATGACTTTGTGATAGTAGATGACCAGTTATATCAAGATTAGAAAACAAGAATTAATTATCTAGGAAAAAAGGAAATTCAGGTGAAAATTTTGCTGTGGCTAGTGTTCTATATTCTATTGGATAGATAAGGACACTCATTTTCTTCTAGATTTATCAGTAATTCTTGATTTAACAAGCTAGCTCTGTACAACGTAGAACAAACACTATTTAAGTGATGTCTTATTGTGACTGATTCCTCAGAATTCAGAGGAGCAAATCTAAAAAATATCTTAGGAAATGGATTATAAGCTAATAAATTTAGAGGAAAATATAAAAAATATTATTATTTTTTTGACTTATAAAAATTTTATTTTATTTGTTTTAAAAACAGATATAATTGACATATAACATTAGTTTCAGATGTACAACATAATGATTCAATATTTGTATATATTTGTTAAATGATCACTAAAAGAAGTGACTCTGAGGAAAATAGTGACAGATCAATTGGATTTGTCTGTAAAACTACACAAAACAATCGTTGTTTCTATACACGGTACCATTTGTTGCTTCTATTTACTTTTTCATGACCACATCTTCATTTATATGGGTTCAAAACAAATCTGTATTTTTCCTATTGAGATATGATTGGATAAAAAATTTTGTAAGAGAGACCCTGCAATAGAAGTCTCAATCAAAAACAAATCTCATTTAATTAGGTATGATAAGCTCAGCATTAAGAAACAAGGACTGCACTTCATATATGGAAATGCTGCCTACAGAATCTTCCCAGAAAACTTACCTTGTACATACTCTATGGCTAGTGAAATCTCAGCCTTACCTTTAATAAAGAATAACCAAGGACATTGGCAGACTTCTCAGAGAAAGAAGGACACTCCAGTTATATAGCTACTGCAGGAGAAGCTTGTTAGAGGAAAACTGAATGCCTTTGTTCCTAGACTTAGAAAGGACAAATGGATAACAGCAATTCAAATACTTCTGTAACACTTATATGATCAAAGTATGACTAGGAGATTTATGAAGCTTGCAGACAGAAGTTAATTTGCCAAATATTGGTATTAAATGAATTTAGTTTTTAAAAACCATACAGTAAGGAAATTTTTGAGTATTAATTGACACCTTTTGTAGCTCCTATGTAAATTAAACTGGCCAAATTGGGGAAAAAATATACCAAGTTAAAGATTTAAATAAGAAAATCACAGAACAAATCAGTATGGTCTATGCTTAAGAGGCAGCAACAGTCCAGGAAGGGCAAAGCAAGCAGTAATGATACTTGCCCTGTTGCCATTTTGACTTAGTACATCATGTACCTCAGTTATAAAGACAAAACAACAAAAAACCTCCAAACACTTGGCATTCTTAAATTTTAAAAAGACAGAAGCAACCTGTTTAATAAAAACCTCTAAATGATGATCTGAGACCTTCTTGTAAATTGCCAACGACCTAAGGCAAACAATTTTATTCCTGATTTTTGCAATATTGGTATCTACAGATTGATAACAACCCTTGCACTATGATAATTATGTAACATTTTTTTTTCTGAATATTTTTGAACTGAAGTTGGTTGAATCTATTGATGTGGAACCTTCAGATATGGAAGGTCAATGGTATAATTTTAAATTTCCATAATTAAAAAATAGAAATATATAAGGCTATCTACAGTGTCAAAGAAATATTGTCAGCGCTTTCATGTAATGGCATAAGGCTTAGTCTAATTTAACTAGTTTTCAAACTTGAAGGCTACTTTACAGCAGGCAGTGCTCAAGTTTAAAGCCTATGCTACTGGTAGAAATGACAAACCACCATGAAGATAGTACTGGAGTTGGCTGCCTGGAACCGAGGAAAGTTATCTTTGTGGTTGTGAAGTTGGTGTTTTCTGGCCTCATGGGTGAGGTTAGATTCCTCAATGTCAAGTAGCAATGAAGGGAGCCAGAGTTTCCATATTATTTGCTACATTCAGTGTGCATGTCAAAAATAGATTAAAAAACTATAGCAACTGAAAAATATTTGTTTTAATCGGTGTTTGGGAAACAAATGCTGGTATTTGGCTTCAGGATTGGCTTTTTCAGCATTGACATTGGCAGATTCAATTCACAATAAAGTCCTACAGCACTTGTTTTGTTTTTTAAAATGCCATATGGACTTACTCTGCAAAACCTCTTGGTACATTTGCACATTTTTGTTTCCTGGAGGTTCCTTTGGATTTGTTTGGCTCTGTTATTATGATGTTTGTTATACATTTCCCTTGAAATATAAAAAGAAATAACATACTTGTTACATTTAGTTATTTATATATTTAACAAGTATTTATTGATCTACTGTGTACCAGGCATTTTTCTTGGCACTCTGGAAAGATATAAAAATGTATCTGATAAGTATCATCATCTCAGCATACTTTCAGCCAAGTAAAGAGGACAAGTTGTAGGCCAGGCATTGAGTGAGTGAAGGGCTGGAGATGCAAAGTTGAACATGTAGAGTTCCTGACTTCATGTTTTCCACATAATCAAGACAGAGATTAGAGGAGGCTTTGTAGAGAAAATAACCTTGAAGCTGTAGTCATAAAGGACAATTAGTCAGACAAAGTGGAGTGGAATAGAAGGTGTCTTTTAAAGAGAGGGAACAGTAAATACATGTAGAAGTCCTGGGATGGAAAAGAGCTGGTGTCATTTATTTGTAGATCTAAAAACCTGATCATTCTAGTGTCTCAGAGTGGACTAGACTCAATCTGGAGATGTAGTAACTGCAATCAAATCATGGTGGCCTTATACATACACCAGATTGGTAATTTGATAATGTATAATGAAATAAATATGCCGACCAGAATGTCCATGGCCTGAGTATTTCACTCCCTGTTGATAATCTATGTGAGAAGTTTTTTTATGCTTATTAAAATTGTTTTGTAATCCTGGCATCCAAATTGAGAGTTAGTTGTATGATTCAGAGGTTCCCAGTCTGTGACTGCTTATGCACACATCTCTGGTATATGCATGGAACTACCACTGGCAACAAATTGGCTAAATTTGAGGGCTTTGTCACTTATGTAGTGTTAGATATTACATATTGGTCATTGTATTTTTTTTCTATGACTCTCTGTTTTCTGTTTTTTTTTTCTTTTTTGTGCTGGCCATCCAGGTTAAGATGATTGTCATTTCTTATTTTCTATTTATTTTTTCTTTACATTTGTATTTATTAAAACATTACAAAATTTTTTCAAGTATAATTGACACTTAACATTATCTTAGTTTCAGGTGTTAGACATTTATATAACTTACGAAGTGATCCCCCTGATAACTCTAGTACCCTTCTGATACCATACATATTTATTACAATATTATTGGCTATATTCCCTATGCTCTACTTTACATCTCCATGACAGCTTTGGAACTGCCAATTTGTACTTTTTAATTCCTTCACCTGTGTCATTTCTTATTTTTATATGTCCAATTAATTGTCAAGTCTTATTTAATCTGTTTCCTTAATGTCTCTTGAATCTATCTACTTTTAATTCCCACTGTCACCATAATCTCTTGCCTTTATTACTGAAATTACCTCCTAAGCGGTCATAGTCTCCCCTGGTTTTGTGCTTCTCCAATTTCTTCTTCACACTATGGCCATAATGATCTTTCTAAAGTACAACTCTGATTATGTGATGCCCCTTTTAAAACCTTTGAATGTCTCCCATAGTCTTTGGGATTATCTTAGTAAGGGTCTTGATAGAAAACAGAATTTACCTCAGATGGTTCAATGGAAGAGACTTTAATGAAAGTACTACTTGCAGATATGCAGACAGAGTTAAGGAAGCAAACAAGGAATGGGAAGGCACCCAGAAATTAGCTACAGGGAAAGCTGTTACCACCCTAGGACTGAAGGGACAAGGAGGAGTAGAGTCACTGGCTCATAGTGAGAGCTGGAAGGGGGCCCAATTGGTGGAGCTTTACTGCATAGGGCACAATTATTGCTGTAGATAAGAAAGCAAAGCCAGAGGGGAGTAGGGAAGAATTACCATGACCTTTTCTACCTCCTGCTCATGGACGTCCCGCCAGTGCTTCCCATTATCCAAATTGTATGGGAAACCAGCTGGCAAGAGAAGTGGGCGATGCAGTCTGCAATGGCAGCTATTTGGGGGCAGAGAGCAGAGCGGAATATGTAGAAAATGGATCTGGGTGAGGGCTGGGGGTGAGATATGGCCAATGTTGAATAATTAGTGCAGAGATTCATAAAATAATATCTAGCTTACTGAACAGAATTATTATGAGTACTAAATAAGGTGTTCCTGAAAGAACTTGTCATGGAGTGGATGCTTAGTGAGTTAATAACCCTTTCTTGTTTATCGTATCCCAGCCCTGGTTGAGAGTAGAAGTTACCTAAATGTTTGTTAAACTAGTTCCAGTTTTCTCTCCATGCAACTTTATTACTATTTCCTGAGAGAGAAACTCCGTGGGGTTTCTAAGCCTCTCAATTCTCTCTCCCCTACTTCCACAAGAGAATTTTCTTCCTCATCGGGACTGGAGACTTGCAATTTTTTCCCCTTCCCATTCTTTTTACTAAAAAAAATTTAGTGAAAACTTTTAAACATACATAAAAATAGAATAATACAGTGACCTTCCATGTATCTCTCATTCACTAATTAATAATAAGAAATTATCAACAGCTTGCTAATCATGTTTTTTAAAATTTTTTATTTAATTTAAATTTTTTATTTAGAGTTGACAGTCAACATTATTTTATATTAGTTTCAAGTGTGAAGCACAATGGTTAGAGATTTATGTAATTTTTGAAGTGATTCCCTTCGTTTAGTCTAGTACCCGTCTGGCGCTCTACTTAGTTATAATGTTATTGACTATATCCCCTATGCTGTACTTCACATCCCCATTTTGTAACTACCAATTTGTATTTAATCCTTTCACCTTTTTCATCTAGTCATTATACTGGGTGGCTCCAACAAGAGAAACTCATTGTCTCACTGTGCTGGAGGATGACAATCACCAATTTGTTCTCTGTATCTTTGAGTTAGTTTTCATTTTGTTTGTTCATTTATTTTGTTTTTAGATTCTACATATAAGTGAAATCATATGGTATTTGTCTTTTTCTGTCTGACTTATTTTACTTAGCTTAATTTTGCTAATCTTGTTTACATTCTTCCCCTCTACCTTTTTTCTTGCTAGCATATTTTAAAACAAATCCCAGAAATCAGGTCATTTTACTGCAGACCTCTTTAACCAATAAGACCTTTTATTTTTGACAAAACCTCTGTGCTATTATCACTTCTGATAAAGACAAACATAAATCTTTAATTTTATCTAATGGTCAGTTCATGTTCAAATTTTCCCAAATGTCTCAAGATGTCTTTTCTGGTTGGTTGGTTCATGTCAGCAACCAAACATTCCCCACATCTATAATTCCTTTTAGTTAAAATTCCAATTCAATCTGAGGGTAGTATCTTCCCTGGTGTCAAGTTGTGGCAATGACCTGGGTGTGGGGTATTTTGGGACAACTTGGCAGGTAATATTTCCTCCTATGTTCTCTTTATCACACACAGAAAAGAGGCAACTACAAGCCCCCCTAAACTGCTGACAGCCCTCCAGTCTACCCAGTGCGGGTAGAGTCTCTTTTTGAGTGTGGAGAAGAGATAATTTAGGGTAAGTTATCTGCCAAGTGGAATAACTTGCAGTGCTGCCTATTCCAGATCAATTTATTTAAGAGTGTTATTCATTGCCTTATAGGTAGGGCTGGGAGTAAATACTGAGGAGGTATGTGACATAGGTTTGGAGTTTAGGGGCAGCTGTTCAACTTTAATCTTACCAAGCTGACCTCAATCTTTAATAAAATTAGCTGTTAGAGAGTCTAGATTCTGGTAAAGAAAAAGAAACAAATTACCACCAAGCTTCTTTGCCCTTTTCTTTTCCAGCTTCTTTAGGGTCAAAAGAAAATGACTGAAATGCATGCAGTGGGATGAAGAGAGATGTTACAGGTTATTAAATCCAACCTTCCAACCAGCAGGAAGCCCCTTCTGATAATAAGAACTAACATCTTTACAAGCAAGTGGTCACGTGACTCAACACCACATCTAGGGGCTCCAAATCTCACCCCTTTTAGGGGGTCACGTGGCCTCTGTGTGTACTTCATCAGGGAATGAAGATCTCATAATTCTCATTGTTAGCAGGCATTCTTTTAGGTTTTATTGAAATTCCTTTCCTTTGCTGGGAGTTTTACCCGCTGTTGTTCTACAGAATGTCACAATTTGGGGTGTGGGGTGGGGAGAGAGATAAATTTGTGATAGCTGGAAAATACACTTTACATTTATTGTAGAAAGTCTTGTTGTCTCAATACAATTAAATTAAAAGTATACAGGGCTAATATAAATTAGTACCTACCATGTGCTACATATTTCCCAGGGTTGCTGTAAAAATACTACAGACTGGCTCCAAAAAGAGAAATTTATTGTTTCACAGTTCTGGAGACTGGCAGTCTGAGATCAAGGTGTCAGCAGGGTTGGTTTCTTCTGAGGGCTGTGAGGGAGAATCTGTTTCTGGTTTCTGAGATAGTCTCTGGTGAACTGGCAGCAATCCAGCATTCCTTGGTTCCTTGAAGCGTCTACCCAATCTCTCCTGTCATCTTCACAAGATGGTCTCCCTGTGTGCATGTTTCTGTGTCCTATTCTCTGCCTTTTATAAGGACAGCCATATTAGATTAGGGCACAGTGGACTGACCTCATTCATGTCAACTAATTACATCTGCAATGACCCTTATCTCCAAATAAGATTGAATAAAGACTTAAAGAATTCAATAGTTTGTTCACAAGTGCAGAGCCAAGTGTCTGAAAACTTGATTTAAAACCTAGACATTCTGATTCAAGGACTCAGGATTTTAACTACTTTATTATACTGTCTTATTTCTACTTATATAACTTGATTTTATTTTTTTGACTTTCTCGTCCCTTATAGCTGTAGGAAGTTACTTGCCAGAAACAAACACTAGTAGTAAAATTTCTATGGTATCCTACCACTGCCACCTGGTGGTGAAAACAATTAAAGCTGTTTCCAACTTGGTGACAAAAGTTGCATTGCATGAAATGCTCAATGGCTAATTACACCAATACAGTCAAACGATTATGAATTCTGTTTGATACTGCTTTTGACCAAACACAAGTCATATGAGAAAAAATAAGAACAGAACAGCACAAATTTTGAGCTCATGAAGAGATCTCAATTTTGCTGATTAAAATATGTAACCCACCATAGAAAATTCTTGGGTACCTATTTTGTGATAATATATATTCAATAGCTTTATATTTTAAAAACCTATATATATATATATATATATATATATATATATATATATATATATATATATATATATATATATTGAGACCTGATCTAGTCTTATTTACTTTGGAAAAACTGGTTTCCCCTGATGCCCTCGCTCTGATGACTCATTCTATACACCATTTCTTTCCGCTGTTCAAACTCAGGATTCAAAAATAACTCAAGATTAATTAGCAATTACTAGTCATTAAGTGCTCTTTAAAAGAAAAAAAGAGGGCCTTTACAGAATAATTGGCTTTGTTGGTTTTCCATCTCCTTGTGTGCAATTTTCTAGACTTTCATTTGGCACTTCTATCTGCAGTTTGCTATTCAATATGTCTTACAAGTTCAGAAATAATGTGGCATAACATGCTAACACTAAGCTAGAAAAAATCAGTCATATTGAAATTAACTAATTTTAGAACTGGAAGACACTTAGAGCTTATTTAGTCTAGATCACACCATTTGTTTTTCATAGGGGAACGATGAGAAATCTTGGAAGTAAGGAATTGCTGAATTGACTTTTGGGGGTGGTGGTCTGAATCAGAAATACTAACAAGGACATGGCTAAAGTGGGGTGTTGGCATTGATCCTGAGCTTGGGGTGGGGTTACTGAGTGACAACTTTAGCAATAATTCATTTTTGTCTGGATCAAACGCTTTCAACAACAACATCATGACAAAGTGGTATTTTGAGCTTAGATGCAAGGCATACTGCAAGTAATATGTTACTAATAATTAAAGAAACTTTTCTCTGGATTTGAGTTCAAAAGTATTAGAAATAGTCAGGTCCCTAAAACAAAAAGGAAAGAACTGTTATCATTGTTAGTAATATTATGTCGATGCCTCATTGAAACAAACACTAACAGAAAAATGTGCAATATCAGGGCTGGGAACATAAATAGCTTAGAAGCCAAGACTCGATTTCATTTTTAGTTTCTAAAGTATTTCTAAGTTGGGTATTTCCAAGTTTGGATGTCAAGAGAAAGAAAAAAAGGTCTCCTGAGGCCACATACAGAGGAAAGGCTATAGACACAGACTGACTAACATGCTGCTTCCTGCTTTTTATTTGATTTGATTCTTTAGGGAAAACAAAAAACAAAAAAATCCAGACAATATGACTTGAGGATGCACAGGCCAGCCAATGCTAACACATGTAGGCTTTGAAAGCTTCTATAATTTCTGTCTCTTTGTGATTATGTGTGCTGCTGTGTAGAGCAAGAAAAACAGAGCCTAAACATGAGTTTCTCAAGTCCCATGGCCACAATCTTATCCCTTCCGATAAAAAACTGTCTCTTGAAAGTCGGATATAATCAATCAACTAACATTTATTTTCTACTATGTGTTGGACCCTCAGCAAGGTGCTTTCTTTCATAAGGTACAGTTGTCTGAGAGGCTGGGATAAAGGATTCAGTCAAAACTTGTGGACCCAAAAGGGCTAATGGGGATCACATGCTTACCCCAAAGACCTGATCTGAGCATTTTCATAGGCTGACTGTTTTCCTTACAGAAGATAGGAGACTTTTGCTTATTTTCTTAACCACTCTTGTTAGTTCAAGTGTTTTTCATGCGTCCTAATAACCGTATATTTCATTTTCCACCCATCCAGACTCCTTGTTCCTCCTCATTAGGTCAGGAGAGAACTCGTAAATGTCATTGGTCACAAAGCCGCTCTCCAAACCCGCCAGAGTCACGAATCCGCTTTCAGATGGGTTCACAGCCATGTTGTCATAGTCACAAGACGTGTCATTGGGAGTAGCTTCTCCTGAACACACTCGGAATGAAAGGTTCTTCAGGTCGGGCCGGGTCTCGGCTAAATCAGCTTCGCTTTGTTTTCGTATGACATTGTAAACCTCTAAGTCGGGGCTATTCCCTTGGTGAGGACAGGCCCACATGGTGTGCTGCTGCTTTGTGCTGCTGCCCAGCTGTTCCAGTTTCCTAGAAAGAAACAAAACCAGGGCTGAGTATTTTAGACAAGCGAACTTAGACTATCCTTGTGCCTCCTGGTCCAACAGCAGGAGGACGGCATCCAGGGCAATCACCACACTATGCTTCTCACCTACCTAAACTTATAGGTGTGGGCTTTGATAACAAAACAGGGAAGTGTTGTTATGTTTAAAGCGATTATGATCTGTCATTCACTGCTGCCAGAGCATAGAACAGAGGTGCTTATACTGGGATCTCCAGAGCCCCTGGAGGGTCCATGAATATCACATTAAAAAAACTCATCTCTAAGTGAAATTTCGCATGTCCTTCAATTCTAAATGTAAGCTGTAAACCTAATTAAAATTAGTAATATCTTTGACTTGATCACCAACATAAATCATATTTTATAATATCAGTTATAATAGATGCCTTAAAATATTTTATGCTCATGTCTACTTCAAAATTATGATAATTATATTCACCACTACATTAAGAAAGATGTATTATATATTACAGTATCATATAATCATTTTTGGAAATATTTTGTTAAACAATACATATTGGTATAATTGCTTCTCCTGAAATCCAATGTATATTATTTTGTTTGTTTAAAAATATTGTTCTAGGAAGGAGTGCATAAGCTTCACCAGACTGCTATAGGGGTATGTAGCACAAAAATAGGTTAAAACCTCTGAGATAGAGTCCAGCTTCAGAGTTACAATTCTCAAATACTGGTGAGGTACAAAACAGTAAAGAAGAGAAATCAAGAACCAACTGTAGAGTAAGCAGTTGGAAAATATATTTGTAATTTTTTTGGACTGCATTCTATTTCCAAATTAGAAGAAATTAATAAAAATGATCCTAGTAAAAGCTAACATTTTTGAGTGCTTACTATATGCCTGTTCTGCATGTGTTGACTACTTTAATTCTAATAATAATCATATAAGGACGTTGTTACTAAGTGAAGTAGGTTCTACACTAGAATTTTACTAATTCGTCTTAAATTGGTCATCAAAAGATGTCAGATCTTAAATTGGACCTTAGTTTTCCTGTTGTAAAATGGGCATACCAGACTGCTTTTATGTATACTATGACGACGGGGAATAAAAAGGTAGCTGAGAAGAGCTCAAAAATGGTGACAACATGATCCTAGGTTACTTAGTGTAGCTATGTTGTTGCAATCTAAAATTGTGTATTCTATCAAAAAAATGTCAATTAAAAGGATTTGGCTATTTTATTTTGAATAAAGTGATATAGTTTCAGATGCTCGCCAGAACGCTGGAACAGTTGTTTTTCACATGGCTCACTATTCATTCCTTCTCTCACCCAATAAAAATTTTTGGAGTGAGAGCATACATTTATGAGAGCACTTTGCTGAGTGATGAGAGAGTACACAGGAGTTGAATAACAATTCTATGCCTCAAGTCATTTAAAATCTTCCATTCAGAAACATTAATGAATAATATAAGATCACTCTTTTAATCACAATTAAGCACAAATGCTTAGTACTTCTGAATGCCTTGAGCACGGCAGAGAATTTACTCTCAAATCTGCAGTGGTGGTTCTCTTAGAGCTGCCATGGCTTTTAATGAAGTAAACAGGGCAATGTCAGAATCTTAAAGAGTTCAGAAGACATAAAGGTTTACATGATGAAGGTTTTACTTGCCTCCTTCTACAGATCCAAACCCAACATCCAATTGTGGTGACGACAAAGAGGAGGAAAAGGGGAATGCTGGGGATTAGGAAGTAGGCGAGATTCGAGGCAGCTTCTGAAAAGAAAAACAAATATTATCGTTATTAGTGATATTTTTATGTGCTTCAAAATAGGCTTTAACAAGCATAATCAACATCATCAACACAGAGTATTCATAAAAGCACATTTCTGGAAGGAAAGAGGTATACAATTACCCAGTTAGCGAAATCTTCTAGTTTTAATAAATGAACATTTTCTACTGGCCCTATTATCATAAGTAATAGAGAAAAAAAGTTGAAATTTTTGGGTTTCATGCCAAATATCAGAAGGGCAGTTTTGTTTATTAATTTTTTTTTCTCAGAGGAAAGAGATTCTCTCTTGTCCTTCCTCTTAATGACACAGGGGCTGCTTGGGCAGTGATAATGTCTTTGACTCTAAGGACAGAAATTATAGTTCCCAAGTTGGGGTCAGGGAGAGCAGAGGAAAAAGAAGCAAGCCAGAAGTCTCAGAGTTACTACCAGGAAAGAGAAGATTACATGAAGCACATGAATCAGACTGGAGAATCTACTCAACATTTCTAAGATGAACTGAATCCAGTTGGGTGCATGAGCCGTGACTGGAGAGCTCTTCGAGGTCTGCTTTCCCGACCTTTCCTGTCCTTTAAAATTCTTAAAACCAGAGAATTTTCCCTCAAGGAGCTTTGGGAAGAATTAAGGAAGGGGACTGACCCCTTTCCTACTCCTACTGTTCCTAGATTCCCAGCCATCCAGAAGCTATTGCTTTCTGTTTCTGTAAGGGTGCAAACCTGACAACCACCAAAGGACAAAATCCACTTTAAATACCACTTTAATAACAAAGGGCAATAAAAATGCTACCATAGCACTTTGTACTTTTATCAAAACTTTTTTATATAGTATTTGTTGTGTAATAACTGATTTGATTGGCCTTTGTCCCTGGTTCCTGAGAGGGAGGCTCTAAATCTTTGGAATTTCTCAGGTAATAGGAGCGACTGTTATTCATGACCATATCAGAGTTTATGCTGACAGAAATGTCTCAGGATGGGGGCTGGTGGGGAGCGAGTGGGACCCAGAGATTGAGTTCAGTTACATGGCCAATGATAAAATTAATCATGTCTATGTAATGACACCCCAATAAAACTTGTGCACACCAAAGCTCAATGGAGTTTTCTGGTTGGTAAACACATTGGTGTGTCAGAAGGCATCCTGATCTACAGGGAAAGGACACAGAAACTCCCATTTGGGACCCTTCCAGACCTCACCTTATGTGTTTCTTAATTTGGCTAGTCCTTATTTTATCCTTTATAATAAAATGTAGTCATAAGTATAATACTTTTCTGAGTTCCATGCATTGTTGTACCGAATTAATAATGAACCTGATGGAATTATGGCCTCCCCCCCCCCCGCCCCGGATTTATAGCTAGTTGATCAGAAGTGTAAGTGGACTGGGGTCCCCAGAACTTGTGGCCAAAATGAAGGCAGTCTTTTTGGGGTTTGAATTCTTAATCTGTAGGATATGCACTAACTTGGGGTGGCTAGTGTCAGAATTTAATTGCGGTATTGCAATATTCTACTTTATTTTATGGACACAGTCTCTCAGGTAGATGAGAAAAATATTACTTATATTATGCAAATGATAAACTGATGCACAGAGAAATTAAGTGTTTTTTTTTTTTTTAAGTTGTTCAGTGACAAAAATCCAGATCTCCCTCTCAAAATTCAAGATGAGAGTCAAGGTTGAAAGTCCATTAGCACTCTCATTTATCATCCCATTTTCTTTTATGATTTAACTTTTAAAATGTTTTTGCCAATTTCCTCTATTTGCTTCACAAATGAGTATTAATCATGGATGTCTTTCATCATAGCCTGGGTTTTTTTGCTCTGATTTCTCTACATTCATTCTTTTAGCCTCTGACCCCTCCTCCCCAGGACTTCTGGTTGGTTCCCAAGGCTCTGTCTTCACACAGATTTTTTGCTCCTGTATAGTCTAATCTTCCTAATTGTCTTAGGAGAGTTCCACTTGCATATTTCACTGATGAAATCTAACATATAATGAAGTTTTTGCCAAGTCACAAATACCCTGTTTAGTTTTATTGATAAGTAGCTGTGGGAAAGAAGAAAGTGGATAATTTGTGATTAAGAGAGTTCCATTATTTATTTTTCTCAGGAGAGTTTTGCGCATACCTTCATTTTCTTTAAAAGTTTCTTTGGCATCTTCTTTCTCTATGTCTTCTGGAAGTATGGGTGTGGCTGGCTCTGTTCCTTCACCTGGAGACAGACACATGGACTTGAGAACCTGAAGAAAGGCATCATAATTCAGATATTCTCTGAGAGGCTACCAGTTTCAAGGTGGGATGCCAAAGACTAGTAGCAATTTGATCAGTGTCATTTATAAACATAGAAAAGTAGAGGGTAGAATCTGTTGGTATAAAAGTTTAATTGTCTTCTTCTTTCTGGTGGACTCTTCCTACCAAGAATCATAACCAGCAGGCAACTGGCATCAGGGCACATAAAGTACAGAGGTGCTAAGGGGAAGGATCAATGACTCGCTTCTAGGACCATAAATTATCAGTTTGGCTCACTTCTTGTTTAACTGGATCAAATTCTTCCTTTCATATTGTCAGTAATGACAGGTAACATCCCAAACCAAATTTACAACTGTTCCTTTACAGAAAGCTTTGAGAAATAGGCAATGCTAGAGAGTGAGATTACTGAACTATTTGTCAATAACTATGGCTGGGTGTGGCATATACCTGTCCAAATGGTCTGAGTTAGCACCAGTAGTCTTTCTGTTGAATAATCTGATATAAAAAATATAGCTACTAAGCCTATGAAGAAGGGCTGTGAAATAGCCCAAATTAACCAAAATCTCAAAAGACAAACTTACCTCCAGGAGCAATAAAAGGTCCTGTTGGTTTCTCTGTAGCAGGAAGAAATAAGAACAAAAATAATAACTAAATTCATCTTCTTGTAAGTGTGTGAGTTTGTAGAGATGATTCAACTTCGTTAATTTATTTAAAGTGCATACATATAGTGTATGCTATACGACAGAAACATCATCATGTTCTGTTTTACAAAAACAAACACATTTATCCTGATAACAGCTTTATAAAGTAGGTGCTGATATTATTCTGATTTTGTACACGAGGAAACTGAGGTACAGGGAGAATAAATGATTTGTTCAAATCTCACAGCTAATAAGTAGCTGAATTGGGATTGGAACTAAATAAATTCAAATGAAAATTAAAATTACAAGGAGACAAACTCTGTGCTAGCTAGAGATGCAATAGCAAATGAGAAATAGTCCTATCCCTCTAAGGCTCTTATACACTACAGTTTGGCCATAAAATATGAAAATACAGGACAATATTAAGAAATATCGATTCTGTGACATTACAATACATAGTACATTCAATAACATTACATGATCTGTTCATTTTCCTGTCGCTCCTGGTTCAGTATACTGTGCAAAACTGTAGTAAATGGCACATTAGTGCATCATTTCCTTCCATCTTGCAGTGCATCTGGATTGCCTTGCCTCTGATGACTTGTCTCTGATTTTCACTGAATCCACCTCTATCTTTAGCACACCCCAGATGTAATCAAGTGTTCAGATCTGGCTAGCATGCCACTTACTCTATGTGGTCGTGTTGTCAAAT
This sequence comes from Macroglossus sobrinus, assembly GCA_004027375.1. Taxonomy (NCBI): domain Eukaryota; kingdom Metazoa; phylum Chordata; class Mammalia; order Chiroptera; family Pteropodidae; genus Macroglossus; species Macroglossus sobrinus. The sequence goes on along the minus strand of PVKZ01000988.1, from coordinate 34,856 downwards.
CTGGCTTTAGATGCTATCAACCAGTACTTTGCCACTCTGGCATAAGGATGATGTGCCATCCTGTTAGAACCGCACTGGGTAATCTTCCCCTAGTCCATCAAGTGGAGGGATTAGTTGGTCAAACATGCATGCTTCCAGACCTCATGCCAACCATGGAGCAATGGGACTTGTACATAGGTGGTTAAAGTACTGTGTGTGTGGTGCTAGGATTCTCAGAAGAGGAACACCTAACCTAGTTTGGAAGGTTTTGCAGAGGAAATTTTTTAAAAATTTCCTTTTGAAGTAATTTCAGATTTATGAAAATTTGTAAGACTGGTACAAAGAATTTCCACAATCATCCACCCCAATATTATCATTTTATCATATTTCATTCATTTAACTATTCTCTTTATATATATCTATATATTTATATCTATACATCTATATTTTTATTTATATCTTCATATAGATGCCTATATTTATGAAAACATTTACAGACACATGCATAACTTTTTTCTTGAGAGTAGGCTGTAGGCTTGGTTATGCTTCACTCCTAAGTACTTCGATGTGTATTTTAGAAGATGTGGAGTGTGGCATTTTCCTACATAACCACAGTATAGTGATCAAAACTAACAAATCAACATTGATATCCTGTGATCTAATCTACAGACTTTATTGACATTCTCCCAATTGTCCTAATAATGCCCTTTACAGAAAACCATCCTCATCATCCTCACCTAGAACTCAATACACAATCACTTGTTACACTTAGTTATTATGAGAGAAGGTGATGTTTAACCTGAACCTGAATGGTGAGTTGAGATGAAGAGTTGACTGGGAAAGGAGAAGAGTGTTCCAAGCACAGAAACAGCAATTAAGAGCTTGTAGGGAATTTCATAGTGTGCAGAGAGAAATGGGATGGGGAGAGAAGTTGTGAGAATGAAGCTGGAGAGAGGCAAGGGTCTGATCACACTGATCCTTTATGGCATGTTAAGGTGTGTGAACTTATCCTGAGGCTAAGGCAAGGTGTTAGTTTTTTTTCTATGTGCCCATCTCCCTCTGCCAGATCTATTCTTTGTGTCCTTGGAGGCCCACCTCTATGGATTGTGTCACTGGGGCCCCCTTGTCTTTCAGCCTCTGAATGGATTTAACCAATGAGAGGCAGAGGCAGGAGTTCAGAGAGCAGGAGGAGAGAGAGGTCCAGGTATTTACACCTCTCCCCTCTTCCCACTTCACTGCAGCTTGATAGTAGCTGTGTGGTCACAGCGCCTGTTGGGTGGCTCCCCTTCCATGACCCTAAGCTTTCTCTGGGTTCCACTAAAGTCATTCTCTCCCCTTACTCCTTTACACCTATGGGTAGTAAGAGCTTCCTATTGTAGCTTAGTCCCTGGGCAATTACCATCTCTTGCTCTTTGCCCACACTTCTGCATCCTTTTATTATATTCTCTTCATTAAACTTTTATATCTTTTCCTGCCAGGATTCAGTCTAATACAGGTAATAGCATAAGTAATAAAGAATGTGATTTTTAAAAATGAACTAGGTTAGAGTCCAAAAATAAAAGGATATGAAAACAACTGTCAAAATCTCACATTTCAAAAAATGTTTTAAAAGTACAAAATTTTAAATCATGGCACTAATAAGATATAATTCTCAAAGTGATGGGAAGCCAGTTTGTAACAAATGTTTTGCTTTTGTTGCTCCAAAAGAGGCTTGCTAAGCCAGCCTCTGTCTTTGTAACCTCCCTGCCTAAGACAACTCTGAGGGGGTGAAAAGGGAGGAAAAAAACCTGTTAGCAGCAAAAATGGCAGCAAAAGCATAGTCCAATTCAGACAATTTTTAAATGACAGGATTATTTAGTCACCAACTAGATATAATTAACAAGTGGCTCTACTCCTGTCAGTAAAGTATGCAGAAATGGAACCAAGCAGTTGGCTTCACGGAGTTGAGAAACTTCAGGGACAGATCAAAAATCACTTCAAGTTCAGATCAAAGTCAGTTATAATGGAGGAGTTTGGGAAATTCCAATAGAATGAGACTACAGTCCTGTAGCCAAACTCTTAACATATCTAGAAGCAAATGCCAGTTGAATTTGCAAGACATATATAGAGGGTGGTCCAGGAGTTTGAGCCTGCTCATTAAAGTGTCTGCTCTCTGCATAATGGCAGTGTATTTTATCATCCACCTCCTCTGGTCATTATTTTGTTTCCTTAAAGCCCCAGAAAATAATCTCACATGGCTGTCAGAAGACTTGCAGGAATAATAGCCAGCTTCCTTTCACATTTCTTCATTATTCCAAGTTTCTACAGCCAACCTCACATGTAGGGAGAATATGAATTGGTAATTGTCCATTTAGAGGGCTTTCTGTTTTCTGTAGTTCTCATAATTCTTGCTTTGTCATATATAAACTAGACCCTTTCTTTTCTTCATCCCTTCTCTTAGCATCTCATACCCTTCTTCTTTGCTGGAATTACTCCTAAATGAGAAAATGTCACTACATTTCCCGTTACAAAAAATCCCAATGTTTAATATTGCTGCAAGCTTTCTCAGAGACCACATAACAAATTCTTAGAACTACCAGCTGCTTGTGAAATGAGAGAGGAAGTTGAGAATTCAGCCATATAACTTGGGAGAGGATTCATTACCATCAGAATATTTGCAAATGAAGTTGTTCTTCATGTTGCATCGGTCATCATTCCACTGGAACATGTAGGGGCCCCCGATGCCAGTGGGTGCTGACGGCTGATGGTACATGACCACACAGACCTCACTCTCACAGGAAGGCTCATCCACATACCAGTTCCTGTAGGAAAGGGGTCAACAGTGGGGGCAACTGGAGAAGGATACCACAGGACTTAAAGCCTTGTTTTCCCATAGAATTTCACTGCTTCATGAACTTTAGATTCTGCTTCAGAACATAATACAGAGAAAGGGAGGAACTGAAATACTTCTAGTAAGTAGAATCACACACTTTCTAATACGACCATCACAATCAATCACCTGACATTTGCCACAATCTCTTTGCAGGGAAGAATATATTACCATAGGATGTCTGCCAAGTAATTATGAGAAAAAGCAGCTAGCAGAACCAGTCTGGATGATTTTATTTCCTTCTTGCTTTTTGACAACTGGATTTGTTTTTCTATTTTTAAGAATCAGATGCACTGAGAAGAGCCATGCCTTATCTCATCCAGAGCTTGCCCTGCTACCCATCTCCCCATACTTTTTGATTGGCTATAACTGCCTTCTCAGCCCTGGAAGTAGATGAAAAATTCAAGCACCAGGCTTCCTAAAATGTAGAGGCTGTCAAAGCAGGTGAAGGTGTGGGAACAAGAGCAGGAGGCCCACCTAGTCTTTTTCAGTTGTTTCCACTTCATCAGGCTGAGAAGCCCCTCTGTCAGCTTCCACTGTTAGGTTTCTTGTCTTTGTCTCCTTGGCTCCTGATGGGGTACATTAGCAGCCTCAGCTCCACTACTCAGTGGTACTTAGAATTAAATAGTGCTGCCACCCAGCTGGATATGTGGGTGCCAGGTCAAGGCTTTGGATTCCTTAGAGGGTCTCAGTGCTGTGAGCACCCACCCCATGCATTGACCTAGGGCTGGACTCTGTGGTCTGCCTGGTTACCACCCTAAACCGTTGCCTTCTAGCACTCAGATCTTCCCCTACTGCTGAGATTATTAGTTGAGCCCTACTGCTCTGCCTAACTCTTGTCAGAGCCCCTCTTTAGAAGACAGCCAAGAGACAGGTCTCCTTATAGCACCCCATTATGGCTTTGCTTGAGTGCTGTGTTTCTGTCTTCTAAAAGGAAGATCCTTTGTTAAACCCACTGGGTTGAATGTGCCTGGACAACAGCTGAGCTTGCAACACTGCTTGGATACTGTGCCTGGGCAATTGGGGGCCCTAACTAAGGCTATGCTCCGTACCTAATTCGTTACCCTCAGGCCATTTTCCAACCCTGTTGGTGGGCCTCCTAACCTGACTTGCCTATTCTCCCCACTGGCCTTATGGCTTTATGCCATTTCATTTTACAGATAATAGAATGAATGGAATATTATACTTGGCACCTAGTTTCTGGACTTGAGCCAGCTTTTAGGCTCAGAACCCACTGATATAAAGAGAGGCTTGGTTCCTGGGAAGAAAGACTCTTCAACACTATAGCAGGTACCCATAGTAATAATACCCCCTTTTCTCCCAAAGGGATCTATGACCATTTATTCAAGTAATTATACACTGTGGAAAGAGGAAGACCCAAATATTATAAAGACTTTTGGACACAAAGTATAAGTTGACATCGATACCCAAAGACTAGAACTGTCGTCAAGACTACCCATTAGTGTGGGAGCATATTGAGGCCAGATATTAAGTGGATTTCTGGACCAGGATCAACTCACAGTGGTACCCATCTGATGGTACCAGTCCCAAAATATATGACTTGAAAGCCTGGGTTAAGAGTTATAATAGTAGAGAAGGTCAAGTGGAAGTTTCTGAAACTGTATTCCTCCCAACCCTCTCCAAGACAGTAAACAAAAACAATATCTTACCCAGGGAGAGATGACAGAAAGTAGTGCTACCCCTAAAGATCTAGAGAATGCAAGGGTTGTATTCCCCATCACATCTCTATTTAATTCACTAGTCTGGCTCCTGCAAAAACCAGATAGTTCCTGAAGGATGATACTGGAGTAGCATAAACTCAACCAAGTAGAAGCCTCTGTTGTAGCTGTGAACACCTTAGCTCTTTGCTAGAGCTGGTTAACATGTCCTCTAGCTCTTTGCTAAAGCAGGTACCTACTATGAAGGTACTTAATATGCCCTTAGTACCTACTATGCAGATCTGATTAACACATTCTTTTCAATCTGTATCAGAAAAAAAATCAGAAATAGTTTGCATTCATTTGGAATGGACAACAGTATACATTTATAGTCTGGCTCAAGACTATACTAATTTTCCTACCCTACATCATAATGTAGTATGAAGAGACCTGGACTGGCTAGACATCTTACAGAAAATTACTAATTACTAATTGAACTGGATGAGCAAGAAGTAGCTGGTACATTGGAGGTTTAGTAAGACTCATGTGCTGCAAGTGTTAGAGATAAACCCTGTGAAGATTCAGGGGCCTGCCACTTCATGCAAATGTGTAGATGTCGATGTCCAGTGATCTAGAGAATGTCAGAACATCTCTTTCAAAGTAAAAGGGTTTTGTGCAATTACTTGAAGAAGGAAGCATAGCGCCTAGTGTGCCTCTTTGGGTTCTAGAGGCAGCATGTTTCACACCTAAGAATACTGTTCTGGTCCATTTACCAGCTGACACAAAAGACAGCATCTTTGCATGACATCTAGAGCAGAAAGGGACTCTGAAGAAGGTCTAGGCTGTGGTGTAAGCAGTCTTGCCATGTGAGCCATATGATCAAGCAGACTTTATTAGAAGTATCAGTGGTGGAGAAAATAATGTCATAAAGAATTTGTGCCAAGCCCCAATGAGAAAATCACAATACAGACCCCTAGGATTCTGTAGCAAGGCCAGGTCATCCATAGCTGAGAAAGAATTACCTTTTGTAAAATAATTCTTGGCTTGCTACTAGACTTGAAGCACCAAGAGACCATGCAATTCAATTTGCCTCTCACGAGTGAGGTACTGTCAGACATACCTAGTCATAGGTTGGCCAGGTATGGAGTCCATCCATTAGAATATGAAAGAGGTACATATAGAAATAAAGGGCATTCTATGAGTAGGACCAAAGGGCACTGCATAAATAGGTAGAGCAGACTGCTGTGACATCTATCACTGTTGTACCAGAGCCTCTCCCTCTGGTACCTATAGTTGCATAAAAGAACCCCTTACAACTAACAGATAGAGACAGCCTGAGTTTGGTTTGTGGATAGGTCAGGCAAGTATGGGAGTATAACTCCAAATGGACAATAGCTGCACTACAGAGGTGGCCTTGAAAGATCTCTCAATGGCCAGATTTTAGCTGGTGTACCTGGTTAACCAATCTGTGTGGAAAGAGAGGTTATTGGAGGTTTGAATATATAAGGACTGAGGGCAGAGAGCCTGGCCAGCTGATCAGGAGAAAAAAATCTTTCTAAAAGGAGAAAGAGTGGAAGACTGGGGACAAGGAACAATTGGATAGACATATGGGATTAGGCATAATGTATGAGATTCTATCCCATATTAAAGCCCACCAGAAAGCATCCAGCAAGAGGTCCTAAACAACCAGGGAGACAAAATGACTCAGCCAGTCGATGTCAGCCAGCCTGTTAGCTACCTCAGTGCTGGTGCAATAGATACACACCAGGGATGCATGGGCTTAGTAGTGTTGGTTTCCACTCTCCATGCTGATCTAGCAACTGCTAAAAATCCAACCTGCCAGTGACAGAGACCAGTGCTATGTCCCTGAAAGAGCACCAATCCTAGGAGACCAGGCTGGCACTTGGTAGCAGGTTGACTACATTGGACTCCTTCCAATGATTCATTTTGATAGGGATAGACACACAATGTGGGTATGGATTTGCCTTTCCTGCCTCAGGGCCTCAGTCAACTTACACAGTAATTGATCTAACAGCACAAAATCCCAAGTAACATCTCATCAGATTGAGGGACTTACTTTATAGCAAAGGAGGTATGGGAGTAGGCACCTGGCCAGGTAATTTACTAGTCATATCATATATTGCACCATCCTGAAGCTGCCAGACTGACAGAGTGATGAAAGAGCTGTTGAAAACACAGCTGAAGCACTTGCCTAGAGGCAGTATGTTGTGAGAACAGGACATAATCCTCCAAGATGCAGTTTATACTTTGAATCGATGACCTTTGTATAATCCTGTGTCCCCCAAGAGTAAAAATACATGGGTCTTAGAGTCAAAGGGTAGCAGCAAGAGTAGCCCTGATTAATCTCACTGGTAGTGACCCACTTGAAAAGTTTGTGCTTCTTGTCTCTGCAATGCTGGGTTCTGTGAGTTTAAAGGTCCTAGTACCTAAAGAGAGAATACTTCAATCAGAAGATACAGCAAGGGCCTTATTGAACTATGAGCTATGGCTGCCACTTGGGCACTCTGGAATCCCTGTGTCCAGAGGCCAGCAGGCAAGAAGAGTCATTATTTTGGCAGGGGGTAACTGACCCTAATCATGAGGTAGAAGCAGGACTGGTGTTATAAATATATTTGGTGTCCAGGTTATTTATTTGGATACCTGTTGGTACTCATGTGCTCAGTTTTGATGGTAACTGCAAAAGTGCAATCACTCTAGCCTGATAAGTGCAAGGTGACTAGGGCCTTACACTTCTCAAGGATGAGAGGCTGGGTCCTACCACAAGGTAAGCCACTGAGGCTCCCTGAGTGGATGTGAGGGGAATCTGGATTAGAAAGTAGAGGGAGATGAGTAACTATCAGTTATGGCCTTGGGATCTGCTGCAGTGGTGGGGAGTGAAGTTCATTTTAACTTTCCTTTGTTAAGTTTCTCCCAGAAAGAGAGGTCCATGAGAATTATGGAGGAGATACTTTTGGAACTTAGATGAAAATGTGGTTCTAATCAGCATAATGAGTGGACTTTGATAGATGTCGATATGCTGTCTTGAGTATAATAGGTAAAAATTATGTATTTTAATCTTCATTCTTTTGATTGATAATGAATTTAAATTTTTTTCATATGATTATTTACCAGTTAGATTTTTAATTTTGTAAACTTTCTGCTCAGATCTTTTGCCTCTTTATCTTTTGGGGTTTTATTAACTTATATAAACTTTTAGTGTCTTATTGACTTATATAAACTCTATCACAAAGAGATGTTAATTCTTTGTTAAATTTGTTACATTTTTCCTGTCTTATGTCTGTCTTTCAATTTGGCGTTTTTTGGCATGTCACTGTATTTCCTAGGGAGGGGGACTATGGCAATGCCATGGTGCTAGGGTGGGGTATGAAATGAGTGAGTCTTGATGCTGTGGGTTTAAGAGTGTCCTACAAACTGCAGACTTCCTTATGTCTTCTCTTGGCCAATCCATCAAATTAGATCTTGGCTCTGATTTCTTGCCCATCTTCATGATTCCTTGTGGTCTGGAGTCCTATCTTAAGTCTTAGCCCCACAGAACTTCTATCTCTCACTGGAATTCTAGTCCAAAAAGCAGATAGCCAGAACCACTGACTTGAAGCATTGCATGCCATTGAAACAATGCTTCTGGGCCACACCCTTCTGAGCAGAGCTCTTTGGAAAGGAATTGGGCCCAGATCAAGGCTGATTCACCACTTTCTCAAAACTGCTTTGGTCAGTGCTATTTTACTGCTGCATCCTCTTTAGGGCTCTGCCTGGTGAGGCCTTCTCCATTTCCTCATTGATGTGGCATCGTAGATCCAGCCTCCATCCTTTTTGTGTTATGTCAAGTGCATTAGCTGCTGTGGGTTCCACACACTTACCTGAATGTCGATGTGCTGCCATCGGTCCAAGCATAAAAGTCCTGACAGACTGTGCTATTGCTTTGTTTTTCCTCACGTCTCCTAAGCCCAATCCAAAAATCACCATCAGATGCCAGGAGGTTTTCAATAAACTTTTCTATCAGTCTCTGTTCATCTTCGGACTCGATGCTGACTAGCTGGCCCCCATCCCTCCAGCAGGCTGCTCTGGCTTCCTCAAAGTTCAGTCTTCGAGAAGCATCATGGAAGTAAACAACTTTATAACAGGGCCTCTGTGTCCCTCCCCGGCAGACAAGCTGTCCTAGAGAAAAAGGAAGCCAATCTATTTCAGTATTTCCCATAGTATACCAGGGCAGGGATGCCTGGAGGCATGTGAATGAAGCCATTCCCAGGCAGGAATTCTGATTACTCATCGGTGTTATAATGTCAGTTATGGTTCTTAGAGCAAATTAATACCTCTCCTAGCCTGGAGATGCAGTGAGTTAAACTATATTGTGTAGGGATTCCATGTTTTATTTGCTTCATTACAGATTCTTAGAAAGCAGACATTTTTGACTATCTTTTACAAGAGAGGTAAATGAAGATTTATGATTTATGATTTATGATTTCACTTAAAGGCACACAAATAACTTTCATGCCATTAGGGAGTTTCAGGGGATAGTGTGGCTTAAAGTGAGTCATCTCTGTTTGGTAGTTCCTTCAGTTAAGAGACACATTCTGAAGTTGGGTGTGGGATCCTCTACCCTGGAGACCTCTGCCTGTGTGGCAGGACTGAGAATTCACCCAGTCAGTGGTGTAAGCAGAAGCTAGGAGCATCAGATCCGTAGGGTTTTCTGCTGCTGTTGTTGCCTAAAGACAAAAGTTGAGGTTTAATGAACTCTTAACTATGTGCCAAGAACTATGCTAAGGGCTTTTACATTTATACACATTCTTTATCTCATTGAACTCTCATAGTAATCCCTCAATGTAGGCATTATTTATGCCCCCCATTTTACAGATGAGAAAACTGAGGTTTAGAGAAATTAAGTAATTTGACTAAGGTCACATAGCTTTAACAACATTGCCTGAGTCAGAACCCAGATCTAATTATAAAATCATGACATTAACCACTGAACTATATTGCCCACTCCCTACTCCACTATGCTCAGGTTGCTCTGGAAGCCATTGCAATGTGTCTCTGACTGACTGACACCTGAAGGATGGATGATCATCTCAGACAAATTGATGGGATTCAGGTCCAAATAAATCATTCACACCACTTTAGCTTGTGTCTGGGTGCCTGAAGCCTTGCTGCACCTGACACATTAACTTCATTATTCCTTTGTTTCATCAGCATGTATTGAGTGTATGCTCTGTGCCTGGTGCTGTGCTAGGTGCTGTGACTATAGAAACAAACAAACTCCAGTTCCTAGTCCACAGGAGCAGACAGCGTATGTTTCTGAATCCAGATGTACAAAGTTAAAACTAAATTTCAACAAGAAGAATCTCTTACATTGAAAGCCAAATCATAGGTTGTAGGTGTGGATTGTTGCCAAAGAGAGAGGGATAAAAGATTTTGGTTTGAGAACCTCTTCCCAGCCCTCACAGAGAGTTCTCATTTTCCTAACTTGGTTTGCAGCTGTGCAGGGAGCCTGATAGCATTCACTATTCTCATTACTGTCCAGAATACAGGGCTAAGGCCACAGACAGTTAACTGCATTTTCGGTGCTAGATGGGAAATACAGATAATCCAGAAAGCTCCTGTGATTTTTTTATTTTCTATTTTTTCTTTCTTTGCTTTGGTAAAGAAATTCTAAATAAGCAACAAGTTATAAGAGTTTGCATCTTCTTCCTTTCTCTGTCATTCTGCTATTGCTAAATAGAGAAATTCCAACAGTGCTGGTCCATCAAAATAGGAGGACTTAAAAAAGCAGGACATCTCACTAAAGAGATGTTCCACAGAGACTGGGGACTGCGGGCCAGAGAGGCTGCAGTTGAGCTGCTGCCTGGGGAGAAGGTTGGGCCCGCCCAACTTCTATGAGTCCCTAGAGGTGGCTCCAAATGAGGCGGCAACAAACGAATGAGTCCCTGGAAACCTCAGTCTGGCCACCAGTAACACATAAGCTGGAGTTGAATTTCCTGGTGGTTCCAGCTTTTCCACCATGTGATTATCAAGAGAAAACATAATACCTCGAAGGAGTTTCCTGTAGGGTCCGGCCACACCTGACATCTCAAGTCAGCTGGTGAGTGCCAGAGCTGGATGGAGAGGGTGTGGGGGAGGAGAGGGTACATCTGGTTCTCTTGTGGGGGAGGAGAGGGTACATCTGGTTCCTCCACGAAGTGTCTTTTTCTTCTCATTTACAGTAAGGGGAAGGATAAGAGAGCCTTGTGTACCCCACGACAAAGAATAGAGCCCATGCACCCCTAACTCAAGCAGCCTAATTCAGTTACACTCCTCTTTCTCTGACCCGCACTCCACCCCATCCTGAAACCAGCTTTAAGTTCGTTAAATCAGCTTAGCTAGCACAGATAACGGAGTGCAGGTTTTCGTTCTCCACCTGTCTAGGCCAGTCTGTGGCCTGCGAGGCGGACCTGAGAAAGGAGAACAGATATACCCTCCCACCCCCCACCTCCCGACATGCAGAACGAATGGAAGAGGCGAGAAGCCAAAGCACCGTACCTCCTCTGAGATCCAAGTCCGAGGCTGCAGTGAGTAACACAACAGGAGGAAGGAAACAGAGAGTCATTCCCCAGAGTCAGGCGGGGCTTGCCCCGCGCCAACTAGGCTTCTTTTCCGATCTCTAAGCGCTCTTATTCCCGGCGCTGGATTCAGCCATCTCCCCACGAAACAGACCAGGAATAACAGACGGGGTTTTCATGGCACCGCCGATCCAGGATCCCTACTGTAGCCGCCGTCTCCAGAGGGAGGGCAAGGGAGTTAGTGAGCCCACTCTGCGTGGGATCCCGGGGACCGTTTCGCCGCGCTCCATGGAGCGGGCCGAAGGGCAGATTTTACTCACTGTCCTACCTAGCCTACGTCCTCCAAATTCCGGTAACCCGGGGAGGGGAACGAACTTCGAGCGGTCCTGGCTATGCAGAAAATCCAGGCGGGTCTCAGCTGCGCGGCAATTGCTTGCTCCCCTTGGAGCAGGGGGCGCCGGAGGGCTGTCCACTAGTAGGGTGGGGACGCCACCCCCACCCACTCCGCAGAGGGCCAGAGAAGTGGCACAGAATCCCAGAAGATGGTCAGCGGTAGCTGGGGTGCAGTGGGTGCATCAGCCGAGCCCTCCCGGGAATCAGCCCCTGCCCCAGGGCACGCACTCACCGCTTAGCAGACGACCGGTCACGCCCCGGGGCCCCGCCAGCAGCATGACCAGGAGCACAGCCTGCAGCGCCGCTCCTAGCTTCATGGCCCGGCTCTAGTGCGCGCTCCGACACCTGGGCGCTACCACGATTGAGCTGGCGGACCCACAGCAGTGTGCACAAGTGCAACGGCGGCAGCAGCATCTCCGGATGACCGATGGACCCAGCACCCGGAGGAGGCGGGGAGCGAGTGGAGCCAGCCTTTCGCCCCTCCGCACCCCCGGGACGTCACCGTGGGGAGGGCAGCCCCTCTGGTTGGCCCGCCCCCGACAGCCTCCTCCAGCAGGCTCTGCGCCAGATACCCAGCCCATCTGAGGGAAGCGAGCAGAGTGGAGAAAGGAGCCTGCTACTTGCCCCGCTCCGAGCCTCTCAAGAATATCCTGCAATTGCCTAAGACGCAGGGCCTGGGAAAACTCCAGTCGGGCTTCTCAGAAATCCAAGGAAGAGAAGCACTGTGGCTAAAAACAGAACCACATCTTGCCCCAAATCCTGCGGGCATAGCCAAATTCACCTACACTCTCGGCTCTACAATGTGGGCCAATGTGGGAGAAGCAAGGCACTGAAACCTATCTGGGCCTGGGTAGAGAGAAGTCCAGGAGCTCAAGGCTACCCTTAGGAAAGGAGTGGTGGATGCAGAGAACGTCCAAGTAGGCAGTGTGCCTACTGGCCAGGCAAGTTATGCGACAGCGTGGGTAGGGTCCAGAGAAGGAAGCTAAGTTGGAGTTCTGGCTGAGAGGAGAGTAGCTCCTGGAGAAGTCAAAGGGGGACTCTGAAATCAGCAAGGAAATAATACTGTACTGCTTTTTGCAGGACACATGTTGGGAGGTGGGGTTGATTGTTCTGCACTGGACTTACGATAGAAGGGAGATAACCACCCGGCTTCTATGAGTGACCCCAGTTCTCTGGAAAAGCTTTCCTCATCAACCCAGCCCTTCATGTGTACTTCTAAACTCCCACAATAGTTGTGTTTTACATTTGCTTCTTATAGTAAGCAAAATGTTTTAAAATCTATTCAGACAATAAAGTGTGACCCTCCTGTCCAAAAACTAAGGTACTACGTGTCAGAAGGTGGGTCTGATTTTTTTGCCTTTTTCCCTAATGTTCTTGTGAAGCACAGCAGAAGCTCCTTTTGGGCTACTGACTTGAGCCACTGCAAGTTTAGACAAACAGGCCTGAATACAGGCTGGGGATAGGGAGGGATCTGTTTCAGTACCAGCTGATAATATGGGAAAGCTCTGCTACTGCAGAAAACAGTACCATCAGTAGGATGAAGACTGACCTTATGGCAAGTTTACTGTTCATTTACAGTCCATCTTTATGGACTCATGTCCAACATACATTCCTTCTATAAATTCCTGATTATTCTAACAAAGACAGAGCTTCTATGATGAAAAGCAGCCCTTGGGTTGGCATCTGATAGTCTTTCCAGTCCTGCTTTTCTTCATTTAATGTCTTAAGGGGGCAAGTATTTTATTTATTTATTTATTTTTACCTAAATTTCGATTAAATTTTGGTAACACTAAAAGTTACCAAAGAGTTTTGTGAAGGGTTGATAAGACAAATAGACATTCAAGTATGTAGATAGCTGGACACTTAATGTCAAGTGCAAAAGATTTATTTCCAGTATTACAACATCTATAACAACTTAGAGAAGCCATTACCTTGATCCAGTTGAGTAAATTGTGCCCTGAGTTTTCCCTTTCATACCTTGACTCTTGGTTCACATAGACTTTGTTAAGGTATGCAGTCAACCTGTTATGGACCGCAACCGGACAAGATGACCTCAGAGCCGAATTAGAATCAAAAAGAAAATTTTATTACGAATTCGAATCCGGGCTCAAGCCTCCACAGCCGCAGCAGCGAGAACAAGAGCCCCGATCCTTAGCATGGGGTTCCTTATATTAGGTTTATGGCGGGCTAACTTGGCGTGCGTGGGACAGGTTGCAGTTCCTTATTGGCTAACCATATGGCCTGATTATGGCCTGACCCTTAAGCAAGCAAACAGGATGTCTGGGCAGAGAATTCCGGCCCTTGGTCAGAGGGGATTGCAGTCTACCTTGCTGGGGGAATTTAAAATTTTCCATTCCGCCATCTTAGATCTTACATCGCCGTCTTAAATACATAAGTTCTCATGACCTATTACAAACCTAATGTAGTAGATTATGATAATAATCCCAATTCTTCACACCACTCTCTATCCACACGCTTTACTATGTGGCTTTGAAGTTCCTCTTACTAAAAGGGCAGAGTATACTTTCCTATCTCTTGTCTTTGTGTTTGATCATGTGACTTGTTTGGCCAACAGAATGAACCAGAAGTTTCTGAGCCTAGACTGGAAAAGGCATCATATATTTTGTTTGTTCCCTTGCTTCTCTGCTGCTCTGGGAGGAACAGAGCTCAGAGAGCCCTCTGGATAATGTATATCCCAAAGAAGATATGAGGAGCAGAACTGCCTGTTGGGAGCCATTTTTGCTGCCTGTCTTGAGACAGGGTTAAAGTTGCCTGCAAGCTAGAAGTTTGCAGGGCAGGTGGGCTCTATGCATAAGGAGGAAGTTTGGCTTAATGTAAAGAGTTGAAGGATCCTTGCCCCAGGGAATAAGAGACAAAAACAGGAACAAGGATGTTTTGGAGAACTTACCTCAAGGTCAGCGATCATTTGCATATGTGTGGGTGTTGTTCTCCAAGGGTATATATATGCTGTGCTAAGTAAACTCGGGGTGCAATATTTACTGTTAGCCCTCCCGAATCTATCTTCTCTCTCTCTCTCTCTCTCTCTCTCTCTCTCTCTCTCTCTCTCTCTTTCTCTCTCTGTGTCTCTGTCTCTGTCTCTCTTTGTCTCTCTCTTTTTTCTTTCTTTTCTCAATCCTCACACCCCCTCTCAGGAACTGTTCGATCTTAGCCGGTGGGCTCCGGCAACTGCCTCAATCAATGGACATGTAGTGAGAAGCAGGCCTGCTCTAGGTGCTGTTGTCTGAAACAGGGCTGTCTGGCTAATCCTAGATCAGCCAACCCCTCAGCTGACCTACAGATGTGTAAGCAAGAATTAATGTTTGTTTCAGATGACTTTGTCATGTAGTATTGTTGCAATAATACTTGATGATTACACCTGGTAATGCAGAGAGGTATCTTCAGGGGAGGCTAGTTGCCAAGAAAGCTCACAAAGTAGAATTTTTCTTGGTGAAATGATCTTGATCCAGGGTCCAATCTTTAGTTTGACAAACTCAAACCCAATTTAGGATATATATACACACTGAGAAATATAATCATCAGGTAAACCAATGTTTGCATTGGCTTGTTGAACATATACACTCCCTCTGGGCAAGAAAAGATTTCTTAGTGAGCATGGAATTAGAACAAAGGGAATTAATTACATGATTTGAAAGTTTAGGCTTTGATAACCTACTATGTCCATCTTCACAATAGAGATCTATCTGTCTGACAGACAAACACATCCCTCTGATGGGGTACATTTTATTCTTGATATTGCTGAAATGATTGCCATTTTATAATTTTCTAAGCTTTCCTTTTCTAGGCCTGACTACCTTCCTTTCATTCAAAACATCTTTTCTTCAAATAGTTTTGTGGCAGAAAGTACTACCATTCTCCACTCCTTTTAGTGAAAAGTCCTGAATTTTAACTAGGCAGATGGTCCCCTATTTAAAGCCTATTTTTAAGCCTCTCTTGCAGGTCAGTATATTCCTATGATTAAGTCCTGACCATTGGGCCACCCACTCTTCTGTTAGCACTATGGATGGGAGCTGTATCTTAAGTATGTTAAATCCAGAAGTTGCAGGTAGAGGCCAAGAGCAAAGTGAATGGTGGTCCTAAACAGAGCTGTGAGCACTGGAGCAGAGCATACAACCCTGAGTAGGAATGTCAGCTGAACAGTGCAGAAGAAACAAATGACTTTTGAAAGTGAGGGACATTGGGACAGGTATTATGTACAGTTAGTGCTAAGCCAGCTTCACAGAACTAGAAACAATTAATTTCTGACTTGAAACATGTTCCAGAAACTGAATCAACCAAATTTTGGAAAACAGACTTTTTTTTTTCTTTTTTAACAACAAATTGACAGTACAGTTTGCAGGATTGCCCTTTCATCCCTGTTTCCTTATTGTTTTTACTGGTGGTCTACAAACTGGGGTACATAAAGCCTCTATTTCTTATTTATCTGATATTCATAATATAGATCAAACACAGCAATTCTGGAACTACCCTTCAAATAAAAATAAGATGAATAGGAGTTTGATAATGTATGAGAGAGACGATTACTGTATGGTGTCAGACCCAGCATTATCCAATAGGTAAAATAGATGTAAGTATATTCAATAATGGTGAAATTTCTAGAAGTATTTCATATTTAACTTTTATTTCTTTGTTTATTTAAACTAAGTGGTCCCAAAGATTCTGATATAAGAGCAGGTTGTTTCAAAAGTGAAGATCTAAATGAGCCATCCTCTACCATGTGTCAACCAAATTAGTTCAAGACTTTGACTTCTTCTTGGTCTTCTTTATCTGACTCTGGAATCAATTTTCTGTTGGCAATAACATGAATCAGTTTCAAGACACAGAACTCTGTAATTGTGAACACAACCTTATTATAGTACACACTTTTTAGTTCTTTCTTTCTGACAGAAGGGAACCTAGATTATTTTAAGATCTGTTGGAGAAGGGATGATTAAGATGGATCTATGTATGTAGGGGCGTTTGGGGCAGACAGGAGAGGATAGAGGGAGGAAAGAGAGGACAAATTAAAGTATTTAACAATTGTGTCTAAAAACCTTTCAAAATTTAAAAAAGTGTAAAAATTAGTAGACAGTATAAAAATCACTTTTTTTTTGTAATGCCTATGGCACCCAGTCTTCCTAGGTGGTCTCCTATCCAAGTACTAACTGGCCTGACCCTTAGCTTCTGAGATCAGACATGTTCAGGGTGGCATGGCCATAGACTAAAAATCATTTACTTAATTAGAACTATTTTTGAACTCATTTTTTTTTAACAAATATTTTCTGAATTCCTACATGTAGGTAGTGTGCTGGGCACTTTTGGTGACCCAATTTCTCCTGGAGCTTACAAGTTAAAATATGTGAAAAGTTAAATAACAATTCAAGAGATAGTAAGATTTAAATAATTATAAAATATTGGCACAAAGTAGTGTGTGATCAGTTGTCAAAACAATGGTACAGATGGTAACTGTAGAAGAAACTCAGAGGGAAAAGATATCACAGTGAAATGAAATGAAATTCAAGGCTTGAGGGCAGAGGAGAGAGAATGGGCAAGCTGATATACAAAAAGAATTAAGTAAGCATTTAAATTATTAAAGGAATTATCTGTTCAAGCTTTGAAGTAATATTTTACTTTTAGGTGGATCCACATGCATAGTAGCAGAAATGTTCTGATCATTCCTAAAAAAGTATGCTCAGAAATCTAAATTACCAGACATATCTGTTGATGCTATTCAAACAGCAGTCTTCATCCATTGTTTGAATCATATAAGTGAACCTTTTGATTGGACTAGTTTTACGCCACCTTTAGAGGCTAAGTCTAATCATCTGGCTAAAAAGCAAGAAATTAAGTTGCTAAGCATGGTGTAGACAATAGAGCTAGGCGATTAAATGATATTTTTACTTTTTCAGAAGTTATTAAAAATTAGTGTAGACATTCATTTTAAAAAAACGTGATAAAGGGAGTCAGCCTCAATACCAATGAAATAAGAATAAAAATTCTATTACTTTCTAACTATTTTTTCCTGTAAGTAGTGGGCAAATAGATACTTATCAAATTAATGTTGAGTGAGCCACACTAGGTTTCAGTGTTAATACAAAAATGGAGAGATTTTTATTAGGAGTTCTTTAACGATTAACTGGTGGTAGCCGGTTTTGTTTAAACTCTTTTGGACCATGTGCCTGGACCTACTCTAACATTATTTCAGGGATGAGGCTATTAACCTGCCACTGTGAGGCTAAAGTCCTTGCTACATGAATTTATATTTAGCAACCCTTAGTTTGCCATTGGTGATATCAGAGTTGATAATCTAGAACTGGGGTCCCTAACCCAAGGACCTCAGACAGGTACCTACCCATGGACTGTTGGGAACCGGGCCCGCACAGCAGGAGGTGAACGGCAGGAAAGCAAGCAAAGTTTCATCTATATTTGCCACTGCTCCCCAGTACTAGCATCACCGCCTTAGCTCCACCTCAGGTCATCGGGCTTTAGATTTTCATAGGAGCACTGGTCCCTTGTGCCAAAAAGCTTGGGACCACTGATTAGAAGACCTGCTGATTTGCTAAGGATGGTGGGGCCAAGTGTGGGTAGGGAGAATGTAGCTGAGAGGGTGTGATGGTAGGTGAATACAATAACCCAGGATGTGAAAGGAGAGAAAGAATGTGTACAGAGATTCAAAGGTGATTTACTTTCCTTTTTACACCAATTTACACTTGCCTCTTGCACAATATGGAAGTGGACACACAGGCTTTAATGTAGACGAGGAGAAGAAAATTTATTCAAGGCAAATAATCTCTAAAACAGTGGGTGGGTTTTTAGAAAATTTGAGGGTAGGGTCAAAGTGAGTAGAAGAAAGTGCTTCCTTATGGGGTAACTAGAAAGGTGAGAATATTTGACAGATGTAAACTTACTTTGCTTTGTGTACTTTGGTCTTTGGTTTATAAGGAAGGGAAACCAATTCTTTCTAAAATGAAACAAAACAAAAATAAAAAAGAAAATGTTTTACTTCTTGCGCTGACTGAAATTTACTTACTTGGAAAACAACTTGAGGTAAAATTATAGAGTTTATACAGACTACTTAAATCTAGAGACTGTGGGGTCAGAAATGTTCCAGATTGGGGAATTTGGGGTTCATTCAGGAGGGAGTGTGTTTGTACATTTATAAGTTCATGGGGTGCTAATATTGTTTTTATTTGTTTCTCCTCATTTAGCATTTGTTTTTGTACGATCTAAGTAAGATCAATCATTGTAAAACAAATAGTAGCTCATGTTAATATACTACAGCTTATGTGACAATAAGCCCTGACAATAACATCTCATTTCTGTGCCAGCAGGGCTATGTACTCTAGAGATATCTTTGATTTATCAAGGATTGCCAAATTATCTGATGTCTATACCTTGCTCTCCTCTAGTATATAGAAGGCTCTGGACCATGGGTATCTAGATTTAACAGGTCAATCTATAAAATCTCTAAGAATTTGCCATAGTTCACCCCTTTCCAACATAAACTTATCTGAATGCCTCACTAGCAGTCTCACCGAGATCCTTTCTTCTCTTTGTTTTCTTAAGAGTTGGAGAATCTCATCTCTCCTTTTAGCCTAAGAGGAAAAAAAAAAATATGGGTAAGTCTTTTGATTCATTAATAAAGCTTTGGGTCCATGGAGAGTAGAATTTTTTTCATTTTCCTTCTTGTATTTTTTGGCAGAATTTAAAAATATTTTTTTCCAAGATAGATTTATACTTTTCATTTGTAACAATCCAGTTACAGTTTCAGAGGATGCTGCTTTACAGAATAATTTGATTTTGATGTTAAACAGAAGGTGATTTTCTTGCTTATCTGATAACAACTAACTTTTATTAAGGCTTTACAACATGGATTATGCTCAGGACTTTATATAATTATGTCATTGTTTTCTTATACTAACTCATAAGTTTGACAGTACTATTATCCTGTTTTACAGATGAGGAATCTGTAAAATAGCTTACTTAAGGTTAAATAGCTTACTTAAGCTATAAAGTGGCAGAACGGGACTTGATACCAGCTGTATTTGACAACAAAGCCCAAGCTATTGACCACCACACTAAATTAAATAGTAGTGAAGATGCAAAATCAGCAAGCTCAAACAACACACCACCACTTAAGTCCACAACAACAGGGTGCTTCTTAGTAGCTTGCTTGTAGAACAAAGCCTTATTCTCTCATCTTTCCTGTGTTTTAGATATCAAGACATGTACATTCTTAGGTAAGTTTTCCTAAGTGTAAAAAATTAATTTAGTGTAGACACAAAGATTTATAAAGATACTGACTATATAAAAAGAGGCAGATATCAGTACAATTTTTTTTTAATAGAATCTAGTTATGTTCATGTTTCAGAGATAACCAGGTAGAAAATTACATTTGGAGTATTTGAAAACAAAAGAAAAGCCTGAGGATCTGACAAACAAAACTTGTGGCTTCAAATGGCCAAATAAAATGAAAGAGGTTCTGTTTAGACCAAGGCTAGAAGCAAGAAATAACCAAGAATAGACATAGATTTGTCATAGCCAGGTAACATTCTAAGCCATCCCTTTGTCCATTCCAATTTATTGAGCACAATACTATTTTCCCAGTGCTGCTGTAACAAAATGTCATAACTGGGTGGCTTAAAACAACAGATATTTGTTGTCTAACAGTTCTGGAGGCTAGAAGTTCAAAATGAACATGTCAGCAAGGCCATGATCTCTGTGAAAACTGGAGAGGAATCCTTCCTTGCCTCTTTCCACTTCTTTCCACGATTTGCCTGCAATCGGTGGCATTCCTTGGCTTGCAGCTGTATAACTCCAAGCTCTGTCTTGATTGTCACATTGCTTTCTCCATGTGTTTCTGTCTTCACATGGCCATCTTATAAGGACTTCAGTCATATTGGATTAGGGGCCCACCTCACTCCAGTATTAAGTTCTTAACTAATTTCATCTACAAAGACTATTTCCAAATAAGGTCATATTTCAAGATACTGGGGGTTAGGACTTTAACATACCTTTTTTGGAGGGACACATTTCAAATTCACAATGAGCACCTATGATATCACATTAGTGTGCAAAGGGCTGAACAAAAAACAAATCCTGCCTGCAAAGTGATTGCAGACTTGTGGAGAAAAAGACAAGTAAGTAGTTTCAAAGGCACTACAATAGGGTTATTATAGAATGCAATTAGAAGACTGAAGATATATCCTTAATTCAGACTATAGTGTGTATCTGTCAGGGGAGACTCAGAGAAGATGTCCCAGAGGTGATATCCAAGGTTAGACCTGAAAGTAGTAGTCACCAGATAACAATAGAGACAAAATGGGAAGAAAGCTTTTACAGTGGAGGAAATAGATTATGCAAAGCTCTAGAGGCTGCTGTATTGTTAAATGATTCCTCAAGATGATTCTTCAGTCCTGATGCCTGCAAGAGAAGCTGCAAATCTTAGGCATGCTACACTAAGACACATGAGAGGAAAAGCCCATGCTGCGGGCAGTAGTCAGCCTCTGGGCCAGGTACATTGGTGCCTTGGCTTCGCATTATTCTGTTTAAGTTGTATTAATCTTGCCTTTAATGAGCCTACAAATTTTTTTTTTTTAGGCGAGGCAACTCTTGATTGACCTCACAGATTGCAAGGACCTTGTCAGCTTAAAATCACTTATTTTTAAAATTATTACCCCTACAGCACCTGGTCTTCCTGGGTGGCCTCCCATCCAAGTACTAACCAGGCCCCTTGCTTAGCTTCAGAGATAAGATGGGATCAGGCTTGTTCAGGGTAGCATGGCCGTAGACTACAAAATTTTTATTTTATTTATTTTGGGAAAAGATTTCTACTTTTTACTTGAATATTAGGCATCATATATCACAGATATTGAAAGAAAAAGTTCAGGGTATTTTTAAAACTAAATATTATACCTGTCAATTTGCTATGGATTGAATAAAATTACGTCTGTAGATAAAAACCTGGGATATTTTCAATATAGTTATTCAATATTAGTTTTATTTTCAACTTTTCCATTACACATGTACCTGATTAGAACCAATTGCTCCCCTAAGTGATTACACAGAACTTTATACATTTATTACAGTATTGATCTTACTTTCTCTGCTTTATCTCACAGTTGCTACTGTGTCTCATTCAGAATCTTACAAAGTGAAATTAAACAGGGGAAAGTTTAGTTTTAAAATTCCCTATGTGATTATCATTGGGTAGTTATGTTTTTATAATGCTTATAATATAAAAATAGACAAATGTGTAGTTACAAGATTCTAAAGTAATAGAATTAAAAAATTACTCTTTTAAATTTTTTTTCAGGTCCTTTTTTATTATAATGGATTTTAGTGCCTAATAAGTTTTATAATATAATGCACCAAAAACAAAACCACATTGGTTCTCATCTATATGGAAGGTTGTTGTGAAACTGGAAAAAATATAAACATTGCTTAACATAATTCATGGCATATGGTAGATATTTAATAAATGTTAGCTATTTTATTATTTATGGTGATGATGATGAGAGAAAATTTTTCTTTCAGTACTTTCTAAATTTGGAAGAGTGGAAAAAGAAGAAAAAGATGGATTGCCCACCTTCAGGCATGGAAGATTTCTGATGATTCAATCTCTGACCTATGGGTGAGTTGGTGAGTAGATTTAGAAGGAAGAAAAGAGAAATAAGGAGAGATATCTAAGATATTATTTGCCCTGAATTATGCAGTGAAATTCCTTTGTTCACAAATTCTCCAGTATATTACAAACTTTTTCCTCAGTTATTCTTCAGGTGGATAAAGTTTTTGATACACACTAGACTTTAAAAGAAAGGATCTTTCTTCTTAAAACCTTGTTTTTATATGAAAAATGCATTTCTTCCTTGTATTATGGTTAAAAATTTTTACTAAAACATTAATCAAAAATAACATATGATAATATTTATTTCTCTGATATCCTATCTACATTACCAAAAGAAATTTTTTCTTGACTCTCATAGTATAAAAGTTGAATTACTGAATCTAATCCTAAGAATATCTGAGAAGAGTATTACATAGATTCCAAAATCATCTCTTTGCTTATTTACTTGGCAACCATCCCAACACGTCTAGACTCTAGAAACTCTTGAAACCAGAATGGTATAATAGTTAATTAAGCACTTTGGCTCCACTGTCAGATAGAGCTCAAACTGTTTTTACTGTATTTTAGCTGTGTGACTTTGAAAAAGTCACTTACTGTTTCAGCTTCAGCTTCCTAACTGCAATAGATGTAATTATAATGCTTCTCAGACAGAATTGTTCTGAGGATTAATAAGAAGGACTTATAGTTTATTCGTTATGTAGTTAGGTCTCAAAAATATTATCATATAGTGAGGGGATGAGATAGTCTGAAAGGAAAAAAAAAAAGAAAACAGACTAAAAAGCACTGGGAGAAATATATTAATTCAAATGGAAAATTTTTAAAATGCTGCATCCTTTCCATTGACTATAAGTACAATATATAGTTATGGCACAAACACCAGAAAAGTTGAAAAAAGCACATAAAAGAAGATAATATTTATATAAATTCATTGCTGAATCTTAGTATAAGTTTGAAATTTTAAAACATGTAAAAATTTTAGAACATTAAGAAAGCAGCAAAATAAATAATCTAAGGCTTTAAAAATAATGTATCAAAGGAAGAAAGGCAGCTAGGGAAGTAGTGGGCTAGTTTAATGATCATAAAACAAAAAGCATGTTCAGTGATGAAAAGAAGCGTGCAGTACAATAAAAAAATAAATGGAGACATGGAAGTAGGTAAAAATGAACTTAAAGATGTTAAAGATTGTGATAAGCTTGGCTTGACTTGGATAAGATGTGTGTTTTGGGGAATGGAGGTATAAAGGGAAAGATAGTTGAATGGCATCATATTGAGCACCCTGACATAAAGATAGCCCTGTTTAAACTCAATTTAGTAGAAGACAGAAACTATATTTATGATTTCAATATAATTAAATTAGAAATAAAAAACAAATAAGATTTCTTACATTTTAAAATTAAAAAGCACACTTCAAAATAACTTATGAGACAAATTATAAATAAAAATATAAATTTAAAAACACTTAAAATGGTATAATAATGAAAAAATTATATAGCTTATAAGATATAACTAAAATAATATTTTGAGAGATATTTATAGCTTTAAATGATTATATTAGAAAGAAATAAGATGGGAAATTAAGAAACAAGCAAAATGAAAAGAAGTTAGAAGGAAAATAACACAAAATTGAAGGGAGAAGTAATAAACATCAATAAGTAAAAATATAAAAAACAAAAATATAATAGAGGTCAAATGTTGGTTTTTTGAAATAACTCTTAAAATAGATAATCTTTTGGCATAATTACTTAATAAAAAGATACAAATGATTAGAAATGAAAGGAGTAATAACTGGAGCTACAGCAGAGATTAAAAAAATGATTAAAAAACACTATGACTCCCTTATATCAATAAATTTGAAAATGTAGGAAAAATGGATGATTTTCTAGAAAAAAATAACTTACTAACCATTTTAAGAAATAAAAAACAGGCCCATCCATTTAGTCAAACACAAAAACAAAATAAGCAAAGAAAACCTGTATTACTTATGCAGATTAGGGGCATATAAATATTTCAACTAATTTTAGTCAGCATTTAGCTCATCAGTTGGGTTTGCTTTGGACTGACTTGGGTCTACGTGTTGTGCTTCTTACCATTTCTAATAGTTAGCATTCCATAAGTTAGCATTTATACTAGGGTCTTTTTCTAAGTTTCCAAGAACTGTTGTAATGGGTGTGTGTAGTTGAAAATATTTCTTTAACATTTGATTTTTGATAGAGTTCTGGTTGAGAACCATTGGTCCAGACCTTTAGAACCTTTATGACATTCACCTCGTAATCTACACTTGTAGAGAGAGGCATCATGATAAATTTAATTACTTTTTATTTACGTGCAAGAGTTAAATGGACTTGGCCCACACATTTTTGTTTCATCGTTGAAATTTCAAAACATTTCTTTAGTGGTAATTTTTATTTTTGCAGTTGATAAATAAAGAAGATTAATGAAAAATATCATGAGGGTTACTTTAACAATATGAGCAAGCCAATCTTGAACATGTCTCTTAACCAGGATGCAGATACTTGGGTGACCATACCTCTAGTATTTAGTCATCATCCTTTGAGATTTACCACTTTAGTCAAAGCATTTAATTTAATAATAAAGCTTATTTGTACCTGCTAAAATTTTATTTTTAAATTATGGGATAAAAAGGGAGGGACCACAGAGAAGATAAAAATAATCTTTCATTGAGAAACTGTTGGTTGTTAGGCCTGTGTGAGGGATCACTCATTTAATCCCCCCCAACAAAGTGAGGTAGAGGATATTATTATTCCCTCTTTACAGATAGAAGGAACTCAACCAAACACAAATTAACAGGTTTCCTCAGGGTCACTTAAATAACTGGTAACTGGCCTTCCCAGTTCTGTTTGACTTCATATCCTATGCTCCTTTTGTTATATTGCTTTGAACACATACTAGAGATTTCAGTACACCTATACCTACACACACATACACACACACACACACACACACACACACACACACACTGATAGAATGGTTTCTTCATTCAGTCTTTATTCTGAAAATGAAGGATTAATTAGGATTACCCATAGTGAAGAAGATAAATGCAGACTCTGCTCTCACAGAAAAATTTATATTCTAATAGAAAATGTGTGCTATGGGAATGTACAGCAGAGAGAGCTAATCCAGTTGTAGGGTCAGCTTTATTCAAAGTTAATTTACTTATTTTGTAGTATATGTAGCACTTTGCAAAAAGTGGTTCAAAGTAGTCCTCAACAAAAAATTAGCTAACTGAATTCAGCAATACATTAAAAAGATCATACACCATGATCAAGTAGGATTTATTCTTGGGGTGCAAGTTTGGTTCAATATCTGCAAATCAATGTGATACACCACATAAACAAGAGAAGGAAAAAAAATCATATGATTATATCAACAGATGCGGAAAAAGAACTTGACAAAATCCAGCACCCACTTATTACATAAACTCTCAGCATAGTGGGAATAGAAGGAACTCTCAGTGTAATAAAGGCCATATATGACAAACCCAAAGTTAACATCATATTCCATAGTGAAAAGATAAATTATTCTCCTTAAAATCAGGAATAAGACAAGGATGTCTACTTTCACCACTTTTATTCAACATAGTAATGGAAGCCTTAGCTACAGCAATCAGAAAAGGAAAAGAATTAAAAGGCACCCAAATTGGAAAAAAAGAATTAAACTGTCATTTGCAGATAATATACTATATATGGAGACCCCAAAAATTATTAGAAATGATACAGTAGCAGGATATACAATTAACATTTAGAAATCAGTTGCATTTTTATACACCAATAATAAATATCAGAAAGAGAAATTAAAAAAACAATTTCATTTATAATTGCATCAAAATAATACCTAGGAATAAATTTAAACTGAGAGGTAAAATATCTGTACTTGGAAAACTATAAGATATTGAAGAAACAAATTGGAAGAGATACAAATAGATGGAAGCATATACCATGCTCAAGGATAGGAAGAAGTAACATCATTAAAATGTCCATACTATCACAAACAATCTCTAGATTCAGTGCAATCCCTATTAAAAATACCAATGGGATTCTTTTCACAGAACTATAACAAATAATCCTAAAATTTATATAAAACTACAAAAGACTCTGAATAAACAAAATAATCTTGAGAAAGAAGAATAAAGTTAGAGGTATGATGCTACCTGATTATATTACAAGGCTATAGTAATGGTACTGGCATAAAACAGCATGGTGCTGGCATTAAAAGCAGACACATGGATCAATGGAACAGAATAGAGAGCCTAGAAATAAAACCATACCCATATAGTCAATTAATCTATGATAAAGGAAGCAAGACTATACAATGAGATAAAGACAGTCTCTTTAGTAAGTAGTATTGGGACTACTGGACACATACATACAAAAAATTGAAACTAGACAATTTTCTTATACCATATACAAGAATAAAATGGATTAAAGACTTAAATGTAAGACCCCAAACCATAAAGCTTTTATAAGAAAACATAGGCAGTAAACTCTTTGACATTGCTCTTAGTAACATTTTTTTGGATATGTTTCCTCAGGCAAGGGAAACAAAATAAAAAATGGAACTATCTCAAACTAAAAAATTTTGCACATCAAAGGAAACCATCAGCAAAACAAGAGGCAGCCTACTCCAGTGGGAGGAGATACCAATGACACATCTGATAAGGGGTTAATATCCAAAATAGATAAGGAAATCTTACAACTTAACACACACACACACACACACACACACACACACACACACACACACAAAATTTAAAAAGGTGACATACAGAAGGCCAACAGACATATGAAAACATGTTAAACATCACTTATTGTCAGGGAAATGTAAATTAAAACCATAATAAGATATACCTGTCAGAATGGCTATCATCAATAAATCAACAAACAAGTATTGGCAAGAATGTGGAAAAAGAGAACCCTTATGCACTGCTGATGGGATAGCCAATTAGTGCAGCCACTATGGAAAACAGTATAGAGGTTCTTCAAAAAATTAAAAATAGACCAAGCAATCTCACTTTTGGGTATTCATCCCAAGAAATACAAAACACTAATACAAAAAGATATATGCATCCCTATGTTCATTGCAGCATTGTTTACAATAGGCAAGATATGAAAGCAACCTAAATGTCCATTGATAGATGTATGGATAAAGAAGTGGTACATATATATGATGGAACATTACTCGGCTATAAAAAGAATGATCTTACTATTTGTGACAACACAGATGAACCTAGAAGGTATTATGCTAAATGAAATAAGTCAGACAGAGAAAGACAAATATCATATGATTTCAGTTATATGTGGAATCTAAAAATCAAAATAAATGAACAAACAAAACAGAAACAAACTCATAGATAAAGATTACAAACTGATGGTTGCTAGGTGGGAAGAGGCTTGGGGGGCTGGGTGAAAAGGTAAAGGGATTAAGAAATACAAATTGGCAGTTACAAAATAGTCACGGGGATGTAAAGTACAGCATAAGGAATATAGTCAATGATATTGAAATAACTATTTATGGTGTCAGGTGGGTACTAGACTCATTGGGGTGATCACTTTGTAAGTTATATAAATGTCTAACTACTATGCTGTACACCTGAAACTAATATAATATTGAATGTCAACTGTAATTGAAAAATTAAAGCATTTTGAAAAAAGGTAAACAGTAGTTGAATTATAGTGGTACTTATAAATTGGTGTGCTTTCTATGATCTTGTTTAATGTAAGTTAAATATTTATGATAGGATTTTTATTACAAGTTAACTATAAAATGGGAATTACACTCTAAATTTAGAGTATTACCTAATGAGAACCAATGTTCTTTGGTTTTACAGAGATTGTTTTTTTTTTCTTTAGCCTACAGAATTTCATTTTTAATTCTATGCCAATGATTGGGAGTTAAATGTCCAATAGGATCACTAGGAGTCTACATGGAGTCTTAATCTTTAGTAGGTTCCATTATTATTCTATGTTACAAATGCAATCTAAAGGAAGGTAAGAATTATTTTTGGCTTAAGGTAAAACTATTAGTAGAAAATCTCACATTTGGGCTTGATTTCAAAAGGCAGCATGCATCTCTTAGCTTGTTGATTCTGATAACAGAATGCTTCAACTATGAATTTACTCTATGAATTTACTGCTATTTCCTATGTCTGTTTAGAAATCTGCTATGTAGATTCTACAACTTCTGTATAGTGAATTTATATCTACTATAATAAGATTCAGAACTTTTGAACTTCAAATGATCTACTATGCACTTTAAAAGACAGCTTAACTAATCAGTGAAAAGGCTTTTTTCAGCACGAATCTGATTTTTAGAAGGTAGAAAAAATATAATAATCTATGAGAGTGGATTAAAGATGTCAGAGGATTATTAATTGGAGGGAGGAAGAATGCAGACCTGCAGGAAAAAAATGCATATATAAGCATCTTTCCATACCTATTGCAAACTGCCTTATACTGGCTCAATTCCCAGCACTGACACATATAATTTTCACTTAAAAAATGACAGCTTACTAAAATGAGAAAAACATGTCAGTCATTGCATAAAAAGGAATTATGTATTTTTTCTTAAATGTAGTTTTCAATAAAATATGCATTGTCTTAAAGAAGAAAAAAATGTGTATTTCCTTGGTTCTGTTACGTATTTTTCTTAGTTCTGTTACATATATCTTGATGAAAAACCAATAATAATTACCTGAAGAGCATAGCTCTTGTTTTAAAACATTTATATAAAACAAATGCATGAAAGTAAAAGTATAAGTGATTTTTAAAAATAGCTTTAATGTTTTAAAAGGCACTTATTAAAAAAAACAATAAGTGAGATTTGAATTATAATGTTTAGAAAAATATAAGCATGAAATAAACATTACATTTTTAAATTCAATAAAGTATAGATAGATATATTAAGGATACTTCTGTGTATAATGATTGAATTATATTCTATTGATGATTCAATATGTAATAATTATCAAGGGTTGTCTTTAGCAGACAAATAAATAAGGTTTTCATCATGTTAATGGTTACATAGATATAATGAATGGGTTGAATGGGACTAACCTCATCTTATGTCTTTCCTATCTTGCCCATTAGTTTGTAAGAAGGAATGGGTAGAGGATTCCCCAACCAGATGACTCTATCTCATCTCTGGCCCATATTTTTCTAGCCCATATACCCACAGGCCTACTTGACAGCTTAAATAGGCTTATCTTTGCTTATCTCAAAGTCACCTCCAGCTCAATACATCTAAAGTAAATTTTTAACTCCTTCTCTCTCCAAAAAACACCTCACACTTGACCTTCATTTAATGTTCCTTGTTTCAGAAAATGGCACCATCCATCCTGTTAAGAAATCCAGAAAACCATGAGTCATCTTTGATACCTTGCAGATTAGGGCCATATAAATATCTCAACTAATTTTAGTCACCATTTAGTTCATCAATTGGATTGACTTGGGACTATTTGCTATACTATTTTCTTTCCACATCCAACATGTAACTAAAGTCCTAGTTATTTTACTTTCTAAATATCTTTTAAATTTATCTACTTTTTTACTAATCTAAGCTACAGTTATCTTCCAACTGGTTGATTACAATGACCTTCCCTCTGGTTTCCCCACTTTGAATACATTCTCCATATTATAGTCTCCTAAACTTTTTCAAATTAATGATATTATCTTCTATCTTAAAACCCTTCGATGGCTTCTTATTGTCCTTCCTATTGCCTAATCATCACATAAATACACTGGTTATTCAGCTTCTGAAATGTGTCATGCCTTTTTGAAGCACAGGGTCTTTGCATGGCTGTTTCTGCTTCCTGGAAGGCTCTCACAATGCTCCCTCCACCCACTCTGGCTGGCCTCATTAATGTCCACTCTCCCTTCAAATCTCAGCTTAATCTTTGCAGAAATCCTCTCTGATTCCCTTGATTGGATCAGTATTGCCCTATTACACATTCTATCTATATGATCATGTGTAATTCTTTTATAAATACCAATCTCCCTGATTAAATTGCAAGTTTCATAAAAGGGCAGAGTTTGTATCTTTAAAACATGTTTTTTTGTTGTTCACTGTTGTACTCCATTACTTAGTACAATCTTTTTTTTTTCTGTTTATACTGTTCAAGTGCTCTAAAAATTTATCCTAAGTTTTAGAGTTTATATACATAGTTGTTCCCCCCTTATTTATGGTTTTGCTCTCCTTAGTTTCCAGGTGCCTGCATTCAATCATGGTCTGAAAATATTAAATGGAAAATACTAGAAATAAACTACTCATAAGTTTTAAATTTTATACCACTCTGAGCTTCATGATGAAACCTCACGCTGTCCTGATTTGTCCCATCCAGGACATGAATTATTCCTTTGTCCAACATACTCTATATATGATACCCACCTTGTAGTCGCTTAGCCATCTGGGGCATTAGATCAGCTGTCATGGCATCACAGGACCTTATAGTATCCTAATGTTGTGTCACAATGCCTATGTCATTTACCTCACTTTATCTCATCACATAGGCATTGTATTATCTCATGTTATCACAAGAAGAAGGGTGAGTGCAGTACAATAAGATATTTTGAGAGAGAGACCACATTCATATAACTTTTATTACAGGATGTTGTTATAATTGTTCTATTTTATTATTAGTTATTGTTGCTAATCTCTTGTTGTTCCAATTTCTAAATTATTCTTTATTATAGGTATGTATGTATATACAGGAAAAGACAGTATAGATAGGTTTCAGAACTATCTGTGGTTTCAGGACTTTAATTGGGGATCTTGCAACAAATCTCCCGTGGATAAGAAGAGACTACTGTACTATTCTAAATAACTTCTTCATTTTTTTGAATCAATTACTGAGTTACTGTTAAAATGAAAATACATTATTTAAAAAAGTTACTTAACAGAGTTTATCTCAACAAGAGAATCAACTATTTATAAGTTGATTTTGGAACAGTATGTTATGGCTTAGCCCCCCTCCCCAAATTGCCATAGTTATGTCAATTTGTCTTATATATCGATGACTATAAAGTAGTTTTTTGGGAATGGCACTAGGAAATAACACAACTGTTTAGCAGTGTGAAAATAGTTTTGGGGAAGGGTATATGCTTCTAGGACTTTGCTTTCTTTTGTATAGCCAAAGCTCTCTCATACCAAAGTTCTAGTATATGGAATTTTGTCTTGTTCCCTGAGTTCAATTCCTTGTCTTATTTCCTTGTATAGTATCTCAGCTACTTTGGGACAGTGGTCCTGCCTTATTATCCTCTTCTGACCCTGTATCTAATTCCAATGTGAAAGTTTCTCTTTCATGCTATCGAACCTTGGCACCATTGCCTTAAATTTTTATCTATTGCCTTTTCCTGGTATCATTTCCTTCAAAGAATATACAGTGTTCATCTATGTGGCTTTCTTCTGTGACCTACAGACTGTATTTTCAGTCTTGTCTGTTGCTTGCACATCCTTTTGCACAACTGACTATGTGTCTGCTCAGTAAGTATCTATAGTCTGTGAGGCCTCTGAGTCTTGGTCAATTCAATTTTGAACTGTCCTCCAATTAAATGAGTACCTCATATACCATCTAACTCAAGGAACTGGGTTATCAAGCAGGATCCTGGTCCAGACAAGGAAACCATTTATTCATTCATAAGCACTTATTTGGCAGGTTAGGAGATCACCTACTATTTGTCAGGCCCTGTGTATATAATGTCAAAGAAGTCATGATCCTTTTTCTTAAGGAATGTAGAGCCTGCAGGAGAAATATACTACAGCACTATATATGTCAGGACTATGATCAGGGAAAGTGAAGGGTTCTAGAGAAACACAATGGAAAGAGCATTTGTAGGAGACTGGGGAATGTGTGAAAGTAAGGAAGGACGTGAAAGTGACCATTAAATAGTTTTTAAGTACAGATAAATATTAGCTAAATGGGAAGCATGGGAGAAAGGCATTTCTAGGTAGAATAAATGGTAAGCTCAATGTCACAGAGGTATGAAACACCTTGGTGGGTTCTTGGAACTACAAGTTGTTCAAAATGGCTATAGTGTGAATTGCACTTAAAGGTAATGGTAATAAATTAGGCTACGGAGGTATAGCAGGAAGCAGATAGTAAAAGACTGTATATTAAACTATGATTCAACCAATTTTAGTGCAGTCAATTCTCATTCATGATAGCCATGGTTTATAAAGTTTCTGAAAACAGTGAATTAGCAAATACTGAACCATTGCTCCTAGGTTCCTGCCTGACTTAAGTCGCATTTCATCAATGGTCAATATATAACTTTGTTTTATGTGTGCTTATGTTTAAAGACACCTTATTTAAAATACATCGTTAACTTGTCAATACTGAACTCATGGCCAGCAGCACTTACAACTCATGCCGGAACAAAGCTTATCTATGTATATATTTTCTCTATAAGGCACATTGCAACTTCTTGCACTTAGTAACACTAGACAGCTCTTCAGCACTTGGAGGCTATTTTTAAACAGCAAAATTATTTTTAAAAAAATCTAAAAATGAATGTGGCACTAAATAAATTGCAAAAAGGAAACATGTTCATAGTATAAGAGCTGAAAGAAGATAGCAGGACATCATCTTGTTCAGCCTCAGCTAGAAATGTGTGTGTTGGGCAACTCAAATATTTCATTGTTCTTTGAACATCCACCAGTGGCCATGAAAGCACCATCAGTATTGATTTGGGGGTTACAAGTAAATTGTAGCTAATAAGTGAATTTGCAAATAAGTAATCCACGAATAATGAGGATCAACTATATTACCAACACAATGGCTTGGGGAACTGTAAAATCTCAACAGCCAGATACACAAATGACTGTGTCACCATACTTCACATAACTAACATGGCTTATCATAAAAAATGATAAAATGATTAAGTAAATTTAAATAATAAATTGTTTAACTTTATTATCTGGCTCCAATATAACTTGCCCACAGATTTTTTCCTCGTCTTTGATATAGGCAAAGGGAAAAGGCAGTTATGGTTTTGATTTTGGGTATGTCATGATTCATTCCTTTTTCTGAGTCACCAGATCCATGAAATAATCTGGTTCTTTAATAAATTCTATTTGGTTTGCCCTACTGCTTGTAAGGTATTTACTAAGTTGAACAATAAGGCTTCATGTAACTAGAATCAAATCGTTATTTCTATATTTATTTAAGAAAATACATGATCCTTTTTTGCTTCATTCTGAGTTTAATAGTTTAATTCAATCATATTTATGAGCAGGTGTGGGTATAATTAGTGTGGGTCCCTGTACAATTGTACCTCAGGGTTTAATTTTGTTCTTAAGATGAATGTGTGCAGAAGATAAAATATACAGATCTTTGGGAAAAAGAGGAAGAGATGCTGTTGGGAGCCATTCTTGCTGAATGCCCTACAAACAGGGTTAAAGTTGCCTGCAAGCTTGAAGTTTGCAGAGCAGGTGGGCTCTGTACTGAAGGAAAAAGTTTGGCTTAAAGTAAAGAGTTGAATGGTCCTTGCCCCAAAGAATAAGAAACAGAAAACAGGAACAAGGGTGTTTTGAGAGAACTTACGTAAATGTCAGCAATTGTTAGAATATCTATGGGTTTTGCTTTTCATGCATTTCCAAGGGTATAAGTGTGTTGTGCTAAATAAACTCGGGGTGCAGTATTTACTGTTAGCCCTCCCAACTCTATCTTTTGTCTCTTTCTCTTTTTTCTTTCTTTTCTCAATCCTCACTCCCCCTCTCGGGAACTGTCGATCTTAGCTGGAGGGCTCCGGCAAGATGCATCAAGGGGCATGGCCTTATTTAACTCTGAAGCTGGGTCTGTCTCGGGCAATGAATTCAGCTATTTGATCTCAAATCTTATTCCTTTCCTGAAGAATGTTTCATGAACTGTAGATGTTACTAAAAAAGATTAAGAGGAGAATCTCATCTGTCAACTGAAAATGTTCCCAAGATTAAATAATATTTGGAAACAAAGTGGTACCATAGATAATATAAAAGAGTAATTCATATTTATATAATCTTTTAATTATCATTTGCTACCAAAATATTTGCTTGTTAATGTGAATACACAGTCTGTTTTTATGATTCTTCCACTTGAATTCTTTGATAAATTAGGAATGACAAGAATTTAAATGACTTAGTATCTTTCGTTGGTGAAAGAGAAATTCACTACTTCCTAATGGTATTTGGTTTATGGGTGAAAAATAACTTCTTTAATATTAGGGCAGGATAGCAAAACTAAAACAAAGCCAGATAACACTGTTACTGAGAAAACTTAGATTTGTCTGGGAAGCCAATCCTGATCAATTGGACACCAAAGAGGATTTTGTTTGAGCATACTAGCGATGACACGGAGGAAATTCCTTGCATCTCTGTTTTGGCTCTTTGCACTGACTTCAGTGATTCTGAGTATCTCTCTTACTATTGTGAAAGTGGAAGATAAAAAGAATAATATTAAAGTTTTCCACTTTCATGATTCAGTGCCTAAAATTACACCTTTGTGAAGCTTCTAGGATTCTTCTTCTTCTAAGAATGTCCTCATCATAGCATGATTTGCTTCTGGTTTTACGGAAGTGCCATATACCAAAATCACTTTTGAGTTAGACTTACATTATGATCGGTATTGGCTGTGTAGGCTGTGTGACAGGACAGATTAAAACCCCATTCCTAGGAAAAGCCTTATCTGGATGCTAATCTGCAGATTGAATAACTTCCTTGTAAAGATGTTTAGTTTATATTAACTCTTGTTGAATCTTAGAATCCAGGTGGACATTTTCAATGTGCCATCT